>CM071913.1:4430753-5006451 GCA_036785865.1 Coffea canephora
ACATTCGTGAGCGAGGGAGTAATTTGAGACGCGAGTGATGCAAAATCCTAAAAAGGAAAAAAAATGCAACCCTAAAACACCCAAATGTGATACATGAAAAGGTTAAAAGAAGAAAAAGGTTGATTAAATCAAATTTGCTCGGACTCTCGAATGTCCCCAGTGGAGTCGCCAACTGTCGCGCCCCATTTTTTGATAAATAAATAAAATGGTTTAAAAAATGTATTTTTGTGATTGAAAAAAATGAATTGTGATTTAAAAGAAAAATGGGTCTAAATGGGGTTTTGAGAATGCGACGATTTGACCCAAAATGTAGTTTAAAAAGGGTTTTTGAAATCAAAATCGGAGTCGCCACTTGGTAACGAGTTAAGGTGTACCAAGTCACCTAAAAATGAATTTTTTAAAGAAAAATAGGAAAAGGTAGTAAGAAACCCCTTTTAAACGACTCCTAATCCACGTAAACCAACGAAAAAGGTTCGGGAGTCACATTTGACGAAAGGGAAGGTAAGGATAAAAATCCAAGGCACCCCTTCGACCTAGCCAAGGCTAGTTGCGTGATTTAATCAAAGATTTTCTTGTTTTAACCAAAGAATTTATTACATTTGGATGCACTACATGAATGCAAACCCTAGACCTAGGGGTATTGGGGGAAATTTCTCTTCAAAGGTTGAGTGGTGCCAATCACATTAATTGTGAATCCCAATGACGATCCTTTGAAGAAGTCACGAATAATGCGAGTGGGATGCAAATGAATGGAATGCATGTATGCAATGTGAAGGCATGAGTTTGAAAAAGTAATAAAAGACAATAATGTGTAAGTGAGAGTGTGCACGTGAGTGGGCAAGGTGCGGTATGTGAAATGATAATATGGAGTGCATGTGTGCAAGTAATGACAAAAGTGCTCGTGTGCAAGTGAAAATATAAAGGTGCACATGTGCAAGATGAAAGTGTGATAAGAGTATAAAATGATAGAGTGGATGCATGATCCTAGGGAATGTATACATATTGGGTACGGGGAGACCTAAATCGTGACTCAATTTGCCCTTTTATAGAGGGAATACAAGCGTGCTAAGGTTTAGAAAAAGTCACACTCGTCTATATCCCATATTTAAGGGGACTCTTAAGCAAATGAACCCTATAACTAGCATGAAATGCAAAAATCCTAAAATGGAGGGAAAAGGGGTTCGAGGGGCATGCAAAATGATAAAACTAAAAAGAATGCATGACATGTAATGAACATGCAAACATGTACTAACGAGGGGAAATCCCTAAGGGTCTAGCGTTGGACTAGCCCATTCTATGAATTCCGACTAGCGTTGGAGTAGCGGAAACGTACATTCATCCATCACATTCATTCATGGCTATGAAAAGCGAGTAGACATGCCAAACACTCATAAACACATAGCACATAACATTTAGCATGCTCGACTAGATGCAAGGCCCTAACAACGCAAATTAACATTTAACACGTAGGCATGCAACCAAGCTAATGAACCTATTACATTCACTAACTAAAACAAAATGGGAAAGGGAAAATGGACCAAATTGCTCGCCACAGCCCTATCTATTACAAGCCAAGAGGTGTACACATACCCCATTAAAAGAATGAAAAGCAAGAGTAAATGAAATAAAAGAATTAAGGAAAAACTAGTAAAGCAAGTAGACATGCAATTCTCACGTAGCACGTTGGATCACATAGGAGAGACAAAAAAGATAAAAGAAATTATACCTCCCCCTCGATGGTAATCAAATGAAATAAAAATAGCTTCAAAACAATAAAAAGGTCAAGGTACCACTTTATTTAAGAAAAAATTAAAAGAAATGTGCAAAACAAAGCTCACTTGATCATAAAGTCCCTAAAGTCATGACTTAAGCGCAATTGAAACAAAGCATGGTAGTTAATTGAAGCAGACAAACAATGAAATTGCAAAAACTAAAGCTGCAAGGACCGAATTGAAGACCTTATTCAATTGGTTGGGTCAAATTGGCATTAGTTAGAAACCAAAGGGTCAAAGTGCAATTATTGAAAGATTTTTATGCACATGTCATGCAAGTAACGTAAGAAAACATTGGACAGCAAAGCTTCAGCAACTAATGAGACTTACGGCAAGGCTTTGATGCATATTTTCATGCACAGGATTCCACCATTTCAGCAAAAACAGATTCATTCAATAGCCTTGGATTACTCCAATTAAACATGGCTGGATATCCCTTAACAAAGCCAAAAAAACTGGAAACATTTCATGCGAAGTAACATTCTGCAAACTTGCGGCTATGCAGTCTCATTCAATTCCCTACTTATTTGGCCGAATCTATATTCATGCAAATAACTCAAGCACATCTTCACTCAATCAAAAAAAAAACAAAATGCAAAGGCTTGAAACAAAGATAGAGGAAAGGTCAAACAGGTTTTTGAACTCAAGAAAATAAAAATAAAAAAAAAGATCTGGACAACACGCTGACTTTGAGGAACAAGAACTGCTGCAATTTTCCAGCTATGATTAACTACACTTATAGAGCTCATCAGACGCAACTTTCTCATATAAACACGGCTAGCTTTTCAGCCAAGCAGCAAAATTAGGAATATTAGATAATGAATCGTGCGGCAAGACTCAGCCAGTGGGCTATTCTGGGAAGAAAGACAGCGAAACATAAGGAACATGAAGCTTTTCGAGTTTTCAGTGCAAGTATGCAAGTGTGTAGGAAAAATCTGAACCAGGCTTTGATCTTAATCAGCGAAAAAACATAGAGGTTCAATCATCTAAACACGCGAGCTTTTGGCAAGAAATTTTCTGCAATTTTCTGGTTTCATTACCAAACAAACAAATCATGCAAAATCATCTTCTACAATAGCAAAATGCATAACCTTTATTTGAATCTAACATCAGAATTTGCACAAACATAAAAAGAACCACAACCAGAGAGTCATCAAAAATCGACATGAGATAAGAGCCAGAGAACAAGTTCATCAAACCAAAAGCAAAAAATCTCACGGAAATCTTCATTTCAGTCTCGGATCCTCATAAAGAAATTGTATTAATACCCAAGAAAGAGTCTAAGGTTACCTTGAACCGTTTTTTCAAAGTAGAATGATCATGGAAACCCTCCAAGAGGTCGCACTGATTCCAGAAATGAAGTTGCAAACTTCGTCGCCGATGTTCCAAGGTTGTTAATTCCGTGAGTTGGAGCTCAAATTCAGAGGCGCTAATGGTGTTTTATGAGGGAATTTTCAACAGAGAAGTTGTTCCCCCACAGCTGTATATAGTGCAGAAATGAAAAACTAGTTGAAAGGGTTAGAATCGAAGCGGGGACATGGATCCAAAGAGGGCTGCTAGATCAACCCGATACCGAAAATTTTCCAGAAATTTTCATGTTCTTCTTTCTTTTCTTCAGCCCCCGACTCTCTCGTTTTTTCCTTGTGTTTCTCCCGTCCACTCCCATAGCTCTCTCCTGCCTCCTTTTGAACTCCTTTCCCCTTTTTTAATCAGCCGCCACAATCAACCTCTCTTGCAGCCGTCACCTTCTCCAAGAATTCTCCTCTCGGCTGTGTTTTTTTCAGTCGTTACTACCCCTCCTTTGTTTCTCTCGTCCGACCCTTTTAGCTCCCTAAGCTTTTGCCTTTTCTCTAGCCCAAGCTTTCCTTTTCTACCCGAAGCCTCTCAGCAGCTTTTTCTTGCTTGTTTTTCTGGTTTCTGGTTCCTCTTCCTATTTCCAAACCCCAGCCGCTCTCCCTTTTCCTTTTGCTGTGTTTCTATCTCCCCGATTCCAGCCGTCATCAACAAACTCCCCTCTTTCTTGCCGTCTCTTTTCTTTTTATAGGGGAACACCAGGTCCCTAAAACCCTCAGCAAACTCTTCTATATTTGCAGCTAAGGGCTGCCCGAACCTTTCTTTGCAAGCTGCGAAAAAACGCAGCTTGCTGTCGTGTAATCCTTTTTTTTTTTTTAAGTATAATATAAATAACAATAAAAACAAAATAATAATTCAAACAAACTTAAACTTATATAAAATGTATAAAATTAATAACCAAAAGATAAAAAGCTAAGATTTTCCTCTTTTTCCTTTCTTTTTTTTTCCTTTTTTTTCATTTTCCAATTTTTCATCATTTTTTCATTTTTAAATAATGAAACTAAATCTGAAACAACTACAACATATTTTTTGAACGCTTTTCTTTTTTTTTTTTTACTTTTTCTTTATGATTTTTCTTTTTTTTCATTTTTTCATGATTTTCCTTTTTTCTCTTTTTTTTCCAAGAAATTCTATGCTAAAAAACTTAAAAATAAACTATTAAACTATAAACTAAAAACTAAAAATCGAATAAAACTAACACGACAAATAAAAAACTAAAAATAAACAGTAAATGAAATTACACCAAAAATTTGGTGTCTACAGCTTGCCCCTCTTTGTCTGAGTTTTGAAAAAAACTTGAGACAAAGAAATAGACACCAAATACTTACCTGCATTATTTGGCTGCAAAAATGATTCCAACGAACAAGAATTCTAAAATGGGGGTGACCCAAACATAAAATTAAAAACGGGACTGAGCCGAACAGAAAATGTAAAATGGGATAGACCCGAACAGAAACGTAAATGGGATAGACTCGAACAGAAAATGTAAAATGGGATAGACCCACGGGATAGATCCGAACAGAAAATGTAAAATGGGATAGACCCGAACAGAAAATGTAAAATGGGATAGACCCACGGGATAGACCCGAACAGAAATTTAAATGGGATAGACCCAGACAGAAATGTAAATGGGATAGACCCAGACAGAAATTTAAATGGGATAGACCCACGGGATAGACCCGAACAGAAAATGTAAAATGAAGAACTGTATAAGACTTGTTTGAAAAATTATCTAAAAATTTGCCCCAGTGTGATGAATTGGTCGGTGGGATAACTCTGAGCCTGACGGGGTGTGGACGGTCAGCGGGATAGAACCCGGTCCTGCCGAGGTTGGCGGGATAAAATCCGGTCCCAACGTGATAAAAGCGGTCAGCGGGATAGAACCCGGTCCTGCCGAGGTTGGCGGGATAAAACCGGTCCCATGTAGATAAAAAGCGGTCAGCGGGATAAAACCCGGTCCTGTCGAGGTTGGCGGGATAAAACCCGGTCCCAATATGATATAGCGGTCAGCGGGATGAAACTCGGTCCTGCCAAGATTGGCGGGATAAAACCCGGTCCCAACGTAGATAAAAAGCGCTCAGCGGGATAGAACCCGGTCCTGCCGAGGATAGAATAAAACACATGCGTTAGTGAGATAAACTCGATGCTAACGGTGGCAGGATGAAACACACACGTTAGTGAGATGGACTCGATGCTAACGGCGGTAGAATGAAAACACGCACGTTAGTGAGATAGACTCGATGCTAATGGTGGTTGAGAAAATGCGCGCGTTAGTGAGATAGACTCGATGCTAACGGCGGTAGAGTGAAACGCACACGTTAGTGAGATAGACTCGATGCTAACGGTGGCAGAATGAAACGCACACGTTAGTGAGATAGACTCGATGCTAACGGTGGTTAAAGTTAGTGAATTAAAAGTGGTTGTCAAGAAAGGAGGTAGAAGGGTGTGCGGCGGACGTTGAGACTCGCCAAGAAATGAAAATTGGATTTTTCAAGAAATAAGAAATTGGATTTGATTTTTGATTTTTCTGATTTTTTGAAAGAATCTTTTCAAAATAATTTGCCCCAACTTCCACCAATTATTAAACTGATCAATTGATTTGCCTTACCGCATGGTTGCTCCTCCTTGAAGCCTTGATTCGTGAGATTTTGGCTTACGCTCCTTCGCTGATTTCAACCATGGATGCCTGCACAGGGGCTTACCAAAGTATGATATGCACGTGAATTTCAAAATATTGCAACTACTATTCATAGAAAGAGTAGTGTGATTGATTTGACGAAATCCTCAAATGGACTATAAAAAATTTGCCCCAGTGTGGGATTATTTCATGAAATCTCACAAATAAAATTTTGCCCCAGTGTGGGCTCCCTTGATTGCAACAATTTGTTCAGATGATTTCCCATTTATTTGAACAAAGAGAAACAACACTTCTAAAATTTAGAAAATAGTCATATATACAATGTGAAGAACTTAACGTCGAGTTTGAACTCATGCAAAAATTTCATGGTGAATCCCTTAGAATAACACCAAATTCAAAAAGATTTCTTCTCACTTTTAGCATCGGTGCTTAGGATAACAGGTCACCACTTTCTGGTTGGCTCATTTGTCAGGACCAATCAAGTGACTTTATTTTTGATTTGGAAATGGCTGAAGGGAATGGGAGGTCAAGATTTGTCTTTTTTTTTTTTTTTGTGCTCAAAATTGTAATCGATTCAACATCACATCTTAGTGAAAGCAGAGAGTTTGTCACCCTTATTCCTTAAGAAAATTGAGTCAACATATAAGTTTTAAACTTGCAACCAATGGGTAGGAACGATAGCTAAACATGCGAAAACTGGTTATACCCTTATGATCATAAATAATTGATGGATTCCTTACGAGCATAATCCTCACTTTGGATTGTCATGAAGGAATAAGTCAACGATGGACTTTATTAGCTTGTAATGTGGCTTGAAAACGATAGCTAAAAGAATAAAACTTTCAAGGATATAGCACCGAAGATCGCATTTTTCTCAAAATTGCCCCTATTTTGAACTCAAAAAAAATCTCAGACTTTGTTTGCATTTTTCCTCATCATTCACCAGGGATTTCAGCGTCGAATCTTTTGTATTTCATTTTTCCTTTTTGCTTTTCCGTTTTCTTTTCTTTGATCTGGTGGGTTTTCACATGGTGAGTAGCGTCAACCCCATACCCAAGCAATTCAGAAATACAGCTAAAATTTTCCGGAATCAGAAATTTTTTGACAAGGCCATTGCAAAGAACAGAAGTCAGGACTTTCAGCTTTTGTAATGGGGTCTGGTGGGGTGTTTAGAAAAGTTAAGGCTTGAAGGCATTTCAAGAATGGTTTAAAGAATCTGAGATCGCATTGTTGTGCAACCCTATTTTAGGGTTAAATCAGAATTTGCCCCAGTTTATGCTCAATTGAGGCTTTTTCTTTTTCATTTTCTTTCTCTTCTTTTGATTTTTCGGCTTTCTGCCATTTTTTTGAAATTTTCACAAAATTTGCCCCAGTTTATTTGTGAACTGAGGTCTCATTTCTTCTTTTGCCTTTTGATTTTGTGGCTTTTTACTTTTCACTTCTTGAAACTTTTCTTTTCAATTCGAACTTGCCCCAGTGTGGGGTTTGCGATTCTCAGGGGTTGCCAAACGAAATAATTTATTCTGATGGCTCAAAAGGGATAACTAGGGATAGAATGTTTGATTGGAAAAGAAGAGGGCCTGACCTTTGTTCCGTCCCTTACAATAACTCTGAAAGGAAACTTTCGTTAATGCGAAATTTTTTTTTTGCATGTTATTTGAATTAACTGATTGAGGAAGACCCTTGTTCATCCATATTTGTAAAACATAGGCGGTCCGCACGGACAAATCTCTTCCTTTTCTTTCTTTTTTTTTTCCAAAATTGGACCCCAGATAGATTCAAATTTTCCAATTTGTGATTCCCTCTTTTCTTTTCTTTTGGCATTTTTGCTTCTTTTTCTCTTTTCTCTTTTTTTTTTTCAAAATTCCCAATCTCCTTCCCCAATGTGGGGGGCGATCATATGTGCACTCGAAAAGAACCACCAATTTTTAGCTCAAATGAGATGCAAGGGATAAACGGTGTTTAGTTGTAGAAACGACAGCCAAAACATCATTCTTACATCTCATGACAACCAAAGTAACGAAATGGTCATTGAAAATCCATTCCCCCTTTATGTTTGAAAATTTTTCCAATAAGGGTAGTGATCATTAAGGCACTTATTTGAAACGAATTATTCTTTCAAAGGCTCAAATGGGAGAGAAAATGATAAAATGTGTGATAGAGAAACGAACGCTTGAAGTATCATTCCAAATTTTCAAAACAAATAAGGATAATGCACCTTTGCTTTCACTTAGATGTGAATTGAATCGGTTAAACACAAGGATATTTTCAAGCAAAGATTGCCCAATTTATGATTATCAATCAATGTGACTGATTTTATTTTGGGGTCAAATGAAGGAGAAAAGGTATCTCATTGGGCCCTTTTTTTTNTTCCAATCCATTACGTCTATGCTGATTGGCCAATACTTTGACGTATACACGAGAAAGTAAAGTGAAGAGCCACCACGCGCGCATGACGAGATTTAGCGGTGAGAAAATGCAATATTTATGGCCAATTGGAAGCTGAGGAATTTTTCAAAGAGTGAATCCTTTGATGCTCCCTAAATTGTGCTGGACTGAGAATGAAGAAAAGGCGCGATCGATGACGGATCCTTATCATTAAGACTCACGAGCTATTTCATTAGTCAACGCTCTTGCCATTTAACTCTACGTAAGGACAATACTCTTTATTATTGAAAAATATAATCCTTGCAGGTTTAGCAGACAATTCGGCTTTTGTCAAGACATTCCCAACAACTTGAAAGAAATCACTCACACTTACACTTTGGGCGAGGCTATTCAACTATGGGATTCTTCAGTTCGACACAGACGCGGTCTCGGATGACTATACCCGCGCATAGGAAGCATCCATTGATCACAAAAGAGTATGACGCCTGGTGGTCGACTCGGTCAAATAGTGTCTCTTCAACTTCCTTTAAATTCACCGTTAAGATCCCTCAGCAATCATCGAAGAAGGGTAAGATTACCTCCGCTAACGAGTCAGTGCATCATAATGGAGCTATAGAGATTGTAACGGGTCTTGCCTCATCCACCCTGCGAAAGAACAAAACTACTAGCAGTCCCTCGAAAATGTGCTACAAAAAATAAGTCTTCAAGGACTCTCGGCAGGCCATCAAAGAGGCGCAACCAGCGGTTCCAGCGAAGAAGACGCCGCCAAAGCTTCGAAATCCTTATCGGCAACTCGTACTGAAAAAGATATCGAAATTGAAACGGTGGACGATCGTGATTCTATCGAGGCTATAGAAAAGGAAGGAACTCAAGTTCAGGACATCGGATCTACCCAAGAAGGGTCCATTCATTGGCGAGCGGTAGTAGTAGTCAAGATCGTCATTGGAACCGATCGAAAAAGAGGACATCTTCTGATTTGGAGGAGATTTCCTTTACACCACCGTTGGTCGGAGTGTCGCCACTTAAGGTAATCATCTCTCCATCCTTTTCCCTTTTTTTTTTTTTTTTTTAAATTTTTTTTTTTTTTTAACTTTTTCCTTTTCAGCCCCCGTTTCTTGAACTCCGTCAAGAAGGTGTTGGTAACAATTCATCACCGAACTCGAAGCTGATGATATAATCTCAAACAACAAGAGTGACGAAGTAGCTATCAGTACTCCAAGACAACTTGCCCCCAGTGGAGGTACTTCGTCAATGCATAAGAAGGAGCTGACTAGTTCACACGAAATTCGAAAAAGGCCTAAGGTGGCATTGGTTTCAGAATTCCATGGTCAAAAGTTGATCCAGGCACATCGAAGAAAGTACTTGCAAAGCTTATGGATGGATTTCCGCGGACAGATTCTTGACACTCCAATTGAGCAGATCTCTTCTTAAAAGAGTGTGCAGAGGAAATCATTGCAGAATCACAAGAACGGATCCCGCCAATGGTCTCCCTTTAAAAGACCACTTGATGGAACTGTTTGCCAAGGCGGAGGCTTATGATGTTCTAGCATCTTCATCGTGGGAAAGGATGAGCAAAGAAACACATGCAGAACTCCTTTCCAAAGCGACCGTTCCAACTCGAGAAAGTTAAGGCAAAGGGAGAAGAGCTAACTTGTCATTTGCAACGTTTTGAAGAAGAGTTAACAATCCATTGAAGCCAGGAAGAAGTTCTACAACAGGAACTCATCAGTTTGGAGAAGCAAAGCTTGGAAATCACGTCAACTATCGATCAAAGCACGCGACTTCCAAAGAGATCCAAGCCGAAATAACCCAAGCGCATGATGAGCTATCTTCCATTGAAAACGCTAGCATCTTGACTGATGATGCTGTGAAGGAACTTGAAGACATGAAGTCTGCACTTGAATCATATAAAGCAGCTGTAGTGGAATACAAATTTGATATTTAGACTTTCCACCATGTTCTTCTTTTCCTTGAATCACTCATTTTTTTCCATGTAATGAATTTTTTCTTCTTAATAATAAAACGCTTTTAATTTCTTATCTCTTGTGTTTTTTTTTTTATTTTTTAAGAGAAAAGAACTCAAATGGAGCCTTTTATTTTATTATTATTTTTTTTTCTTTTTTTTTTTTTTTTTTTTTTCTTTTTTTTTTTGCAAGGGACAAAGATTTGATTTGGAATGGTGTAACTGAACTTAGAAGTTGCCTTCCAAGCTGCCTACGTATCCCAACAAGGGAATCAAGTCACACGTAGTTCCTGCCGTTCACATTTTAACCTCATGCGGGCCAGGAGTATCTATTTGTTTACCACCTTAGACTTGGTGAAGTGTTTCAGCAGTTTAACCACATACTACACTATTGGTGGTTGCCATCACAGTTTTAGCTCATGCGGGCCAGGAGCGTTGCGCGGTTCCGATTATGCATAGTACCTTTTTAGGTACTTGCCATTGATGGGGCCAACCCTTAACCCGTCTTCAGCAACCAACTTGTATGAGCCATTTGTATACACTTCCCGAACAACATATGGACCATCCCACTTAGAGGTAAACTTTCTTTGTCCGCTATGAGTGAGAATGATCGGTCTCCGAACAGCGAGTACTAACTCTCCAATCTGAAAAGAGCGAGGTCGGACATGCTTATTAAATGCTTTTGAAAGCCGAGCCTGATAGCACTCAATTCGTTGCTGAGTCTCCAACCTCTTTTCGTCAAGTGCTTCTAACTCCTCAAGGCGAAGACGAACATTATCTTCTTCACTGAGCCCTTCTTGAATTGCGATTCTTAGCGAAGGTATTTGACACTCAAGTGGAAGAACAGCTTCGACACCGTAAACAAGTGCGTATGGGGTTGCTTGCGTGGGAGTTCGAAAAGTAGTTCGGTATGCCCAAAGTGCTTCTCCAATTCGAAGATGCCAATCCCTTCTCGATTTATCCACAATTTTCTTCAATAGATTACATAAGGTCTTGTTGAATGCTTCAGCGAGTCCATTTGCAGCAGCATAGTACATGGACGACTTGTATTGTTTGAAATGAAACTTTTCGCAAAGCTTGTTCATTACTGCATTGCAAAAAGGTTTACCATTATCGGTGATAATATAACGCGGAACTCCATACCGATAAATGATGTGCAAGCGAATGAAATCTACTACATTCTCCTTTTTGACCTCTCGTAGAGGGACTGCTTCAGCCCACTTCGAAAAATAATCTGTGGCTGCCAAAATGAAAATGTGTCCACCAGAAGACTTTGGGAGTGGTCCAACTATATCCAAACCCCAAGCATCGAACGGCCAAGAAGCCACAGTTGGGTGCAATGGTTCCGGAGGTTGATGGATGAAATTGCCATGGAATTGACATGCTTGACATCTTCTAGCAAAGTCAATGCAATCCTTTACCATTGTTGGCCAGTAGTATCCCATTCTTTTAATGCGAAAGTATAATTTCGGGCCAGACTGGTGAGCACCGCATATCCCAGAGTGAGCCTCCTCCATTGCTTGCATGGCCTCATCTTCTCCAAGACATCGTAAAAACACCCCATCGAATGACCTTCGGTAAAGCGTCCCTTTGTAGTAAATGAAACGTGGTGCTCGACGACGTATATCAACCCTTTTCTTAGGATCTTCTGGTAACCTCCCATGATTAAGGTAATCAGTGATGAGGTGACGCCAATCCTCCTTTTCGATCTCATGGACAAAAATATGATAAATATTTTCTTCCCCACCATCATCTTCTTCATCAAACAACGGAGGTATGACCCAATTTTGACATATTGAAATTTGATTTCGATGAGAAGGTAAAGTGATCATGGACGCCACTCTTGCCAAAGAATCAGCTTGTTGGTTGAAATTTCTAGGGATATGTTCTATAGTGACATTACCTAAATATCCCATGAGTTGCCTTGCATACTTGACAATTCATGCCTTGTAATATGGGATCAATTCAGGTTTCTTGACATCATAAACACCAAGGAGTTGATTTACCACCAATTTTGAATCACCGTAGACTCTAAGATGTAACTGCTTCATGTCTACAGCCGTTTCAAGACCGAGAATCAACGCCTGATATTCAGCCACATTGTTGGAACACCGGCGTGTTAAAGTGAAAGAGTATGGCAATATATCTGCTTCAGGAGTATAAAAGATAACTCCCGCGCCAGCTCCATCACGGTGGGCAGCTCCATCGAAATACATTGACCACGGCAATTCGACCATAAACACTTCTTCATCGGGAAGTTCATCAGTCAACTCCCACTCGGCTGGTAGGGGATGATCGGCTAAAAAGTCTGCCAATATTTGTCCTTTGACAGCCTTTGCAGGTACGTAAATAATTTCAAATTGCTGAAACTGGAGGTACCATCTCGCGAGCCGATCAGACAGTACAGGTTTTGCCATCACGTATTTAATGGGATTAGACTTAGATATGAGTCGAATAGTGTGTGCTTGAAAATAATGCTTTAATTTCTGAATGACAAATATAAGTGCCAAGCACAACTTCTCGATGGGTGAGTAATTCAACTCGTTAGGTGTCATCATCCGACTCAAGTAATACAGCGCATGCTCCTTCCCTTCATCATTTTCTTGAGCAAGTAAGGCCCCAACCGACCGTTCTTGAGCGGAAATATAAAGAATCAATGGTTTTCCTGGGAGGGGTGCAGCCAAAACTGGAGGACTCATGAGATACGTTTTGATGCTTGTAAAGGCATTCCTACATGATTCATCCCAATCGAAGGGCACCCCTTTCTTCATCAGTCGACTGAAGGGTTGGCATCGCCCGGCCAAATTAGAGATAAACCTCCGGATATATGCCAATTTCCCTTGAAGGCTCTTCAATTCATGAATATTTCGCGGTTCAGGCATGTTCACGATGGCATCGATTTTAGATCGATCGACCTCTATTCCCCGTTGATGAACGATGAAACCGAGAAATTTGCCAGAAGTAACTCCGAATGCGCATTTCAAAGGATTCATCTTCAGTTGGTATCTTCGAAGGCGTTGAAAAACTCTTCGAAGGTCTTGAATATGATCCTCTCGCTTCTTTGATTTCACCACAAGGTCGTCGACGTAGCACTCCACATTCTTATGGAGCATATCATCAAAAATTCTTTGCATTGCCCTTTGATATGTCACTCCAGCGTTCTTCAAGCCAAACGGCATCACTTTATAGCAATAAATCCCCTTGGGGGTGCGGAAGGCAGTGAGCTCCTCATCCTCGGGCGCCATGCGTATTTGATTGTAGCCAGACGATCCATCGAGAAAAGATAGCGCTTCGTGCCCGGTCGTAGCATCTACCGTCAATTCCGTGATGGGGAGCGGAAATCATCTTTGGGACAAGCCTCATTTAAGTCTCGAAAATTAACACAAATTCGGATTTGCCCATTCTTCTTCCTCACAGGGACAATGCTTGAAATCCATGTTGGATATTTTACTTCTCGTATGAATCCGGCTTCAATCAATCGATTTATCTCATTTTCTATCAGAGGAATCAATTCGGGCCGAAAGCGCCTTTGCGTTTGCTTGACAGGTTTTGTTCCTCGCTTGACGGACAAATTATGAACGGCGACCCTTGGATCCAAACCAGGCATTTCTGAGTAATTCCAGGCAAAGACGTCCCTGAACTCGAGCAGCAAATCAACATACTCTTTTTCTTCTTCAGGAGTCATACAAGAGCTTATGTAAATTGGGCGAGGATCCTCGCTTGTGCCAAGGTTAATCTCTTTTAGCTCATCGACCGTATTTTTTACCCCTTGTTCAAGTTCAGCGGGAGCGTCATCTGCATCCTCTTCTTCTTCTTCTTCTTCAAGATCACTGATCGTAATATGGTGATAGGAAGCCGTACTTTCTTGACCCTGTTCTTCAAAAATGGTTTCAATTCTTACATTGAATAAGTCTCCATAGTGCATGAAGAAATTGGAGACTCGCTTCCTTGGTCTATTCTTCTTTATTGGAGTGAGACTTTCTTCCCTGGCAACTTGGTACTCTTGTTTCTTACTGCCTAATCTCTCATAGACGGGCGACTTCAGATTTTTCGGCTGCGGGCCAAGTCTGTCAAACACAGAAGTACGTTTTGACTTATTTCCCAATCGATCGAACACAGATCTCTTTCGGCTTGTGACCTCCATTTCTTCGTTCACATAGTTACAACTCGCTCTTTTGATCATTATACGAACAGGAGAGGGCGGTTGATAACCAAGACCCATCGATGAACTTTCAACATTATAGCCCCTTTCTTTCAACATTTTCTGCGTAGGTGTCAATCCGTGAGTCCTCTCGCCAGTCACTTCAGGAGGGAGTTTGCCCAATGTATTCTTCTCATTTGGGTTATAACCCGCCTTAGCAAGAAGTCTATAGGCGTTTGGATCAAAACCTTCTTGAGTCCGATTAGTTGGTAGCGAGTAATGTTCCACTGCCGGTTCTTCTTTGGGACGAACAAACCCTTGCAAGCTCACCTTCTCAATTTTAACAGGCTCTATCTTGATGAGCGGAACATTTAATGTGTCATTTCTGATAAAAGAAGACTGACCTTCTTCTCTCTTTGATCTTGGAGTATACCGCAAAATGGGTACTTTGGAATCTTGACTTTCTTCCCTTACCGATTCCTTTCTTTTTGCTTCTTTGTGAAGATAAAATTTGGCATCTGCAAAGTGAGTTTCGGCTTCCGTGAAAGGTTTGTCATCGGCAGTAACTTTCTTAACAATACCGTCTCGACAATATTTGAAACATTGATGCAGAGTAGACGGTATAATTTCATTCTCGTGAATCCAGGGTCTTCCCAAGAGCATGTTATAAGAGGTTTTGGCTTCGATGATATGAAATAACGCACTTGAAGACAACTCATCAATGAGCAATTCAAGCCTTATGAGACCAATTGCTCTTTGCCCCCCTTGGTTAAATCCTTGGATCATGAGGCGGCTCTGGAAGAGTTCATCGCTTGAGATTCCTAACTCTTTCATAGCACGCATGGACATGATATTGACAGCAGATCCCCCATCAATGAGTATCCGATTCATCTTCTGCTCTCGGACATACGCACTAACAAACAAAGGTCGATTGTGGGTTTTGAACTCAACAGTTAAATCATCATCATCAAAAACGATGGTCGTTGCACAATCCACTGGTGGTTTCTCATCGATTTTGAGTTTTTTCTCAAATTCCGCACCAATTTGTGTGACTTGAGAATTTTCAGTTTGACGACGTTACAAGAGATAGAGTTATCAGCATCGTCACTTAAATACCCCTTGGGTATAAATTCTCTCAGCGTCACGGGCTGTCGAACCTCTTGAAGGAGATGAAAATCTGAAGGAACTGGTTTTGTGGCCACTCCCTTTTGTTTCTTTGTTGCATTTCGTCGTTTTATTGTCACTTCAGGCTTTGTTGAACGAATGCTTTTCGAAAAGATGTACTTCTTTATTTTTGGCTTGCAAGTCCTCTTCCGAGTGACTAAAGTCCATCCTTCATTGTCATCTCCAATAACATCTTTAATTGAGGATTTTTCAAGCTCCTTGGACAAAGCGCTGCTTGTTGTGGATAAAACTTCTATCGGACAACACACAGACCGAAACATTATTGTTGTTTGGTTTGTCGATGCTTTATCTTCCTCGAGAAGGATTTTTCCTTGACGGGCCAATTCCATAATTTTGTCTTTAAAGACAAAGCATTTAGTGAGAGGGTGGCCAATCAAGCGATGATAACAGCAGTAATTTGGATTATTGACTTGACCAGATTCCTCTGGGCGCTTCATATCGGGAAGTTCAAGGAGTCTCTCCTTGAAAAGATCATCAAACATTCCTTGTAAATCAGATTCGAGAAAGGGGGTATTCCTTTTCTTGCATTTCTTTTAGAGTAGGTCTTCTTACCGACCTATTTTGAGAAGAGTCTACTTTTTCGGTGATTTTTCGACTCACCTTGGTAGCAATTTTCATGGGGGCTGTGTTTATTGCCATGGACTCCTTATTACTGAATTTTGAAGTAGGCTTGCCCCCCTTCTTATTTTCTTGCCTTTCATTGCTTTGACGAGGCGGCTGCGCTCGCGGAGCTTGAATAGGAAGCCCGTCAGTTGCATTGGCCGTGATGCTTAACTCCATATCATGAGCACGAGTAGCTAATTCTTCAAATGTATTTGGGGCGTATACCTTGTAGAATATAGCTCAGGCTCCAATGCATTCCTCGGATGCACATCTCTATGGCAGAGGGCTCGGACAGTCTATCCTTGCAGTTGAGACTCAGACTTCTCCACCTATCGATGTAGTTGACCACAGGTTCATCCTTCCATTGACGAGTGTTAGTCAACTCCAGCATACTAACAGTTCTTCTAGTGCTGTAGAAGCGATTTAAAAACTCTTGTTCCAGTTGTTCCCAACTGTCGATGGACCCCGGAGTGAGATCAGTGTACCAGTCAAATGCGTTACCTTCAAGGATCGGACGAACTGTTTGACTAGCAAGTCGCCATAGGTTCCAGCGTTATTGCAGGTTTCGACAAAATGGGCCACATGTTGTTTTGGGCTGCCTTTCCCATCGAACTGTTGAAATTTAGGCGGTTGGTATCCGGCGGGCATTGCTAGGTTGTCAATTCCAGCAGTGTAAGGCTTGCAGTAGGTAAAGCTTGACTTTGAACCACCCTCCTTTTTATCTTTGATCACGCCTTCAACAAGCTCTTTCAGTTGTTCCACAGGAATAGTTCCATCGGCGGTCACATATACTTCCTTCACCTTGTCTTTACCTTTTTCACGCTCTTGGTGCTCCTTACGATTCGCATGGCTTCCTTCAGGGGCATGATCTTTCTGGGTGAGCAGTTGAGTAATGAGAGCATCTTGGTCCTTAACGTGTTTCATCATGGTTTCCATCATCTTGGACATGTTCGAAACTTGTTCTTCGAGACTCAAAGTATTTGTCATCATGGCAGGCATTGCAGCAGAAGAAGCAGCAGAATCTTCAATACAAAATCTTGAATGAAGAGTTTCATGTGAAGAGGCTGATCCCGTGCTTGATGAATCATCGTCATGCTTATGAAATTTGGGTTCGGGTCCAAATTCGAGCATGGCAAGAGCCTTCTCAATCGAGGTGAAAACGTCTTGGACCCCCATCGTGGAGGAATAGCTCATTTGTGATGTTGACCCGAAGACGGGAGTTGGCGCCCAGGGTTCCATGCTACTTTGGGTGGAGGCCCTCGTCATACTCCTTGTCACGGGACCAATAGTGCGGGTATTGGTGGCGACGTGTGCAGCTTCCTGAACAGGCTCAGCATCAGTAGCCTTGGAACGTGCAATCATGATTTTGTCGCTCTTTGGTGCCATTGGTGATATACGTAGTCGAATATTCGAGGAGAAAAGATGGAAGGCAGAGATGGTCCCACCGGGCGTGCCAAAAATTTGTACGCGATAAAAATTTCAAGTCTGCAAAACGACAAGAAAAAGAAATACACGATAAATATGTACTATATAAATTTAGAAAAATATGTAGGTACAATCTCTGGAAGTTTCTCGGACTTGTGGAGAGCTTCCTTCGATTCTTCTCCTCGAACACCAATCCAAGGGCTTCGCAGCTTGTTCTTGGATCAACCACCGACTCCTTCAAATCTTGATATGGAAGATTTGAAGGATTTGAAGATACTTGAAGGTTCAAGCCTTGATATGCGGAAGACTTGAGGAGCTTTGAGACCCAGACCTTCGTAGCATGAAGTTTCAATATTTGAGTGTATGAGATGCTTCTTGATATCTCTGTGTGTCTTTGATTTGGTTAAGAGACCTCTATTTATAGGTGTAGCAAGAGGTAGAGGTTGAGAACCTGTGTAACACTCCACTTGTCTTGCAAGACGTGCAGTCATATTAGGACTGTACCAGTCAAATATTATCTCTTCATTTTATATTTATTAATAAAGAGATAAGAAATTTATTGATTGGCCAAACTCGTGGGGACACGTGACATGGCGCCGTTTAACTGGTCAAGCTATTGCAGTATATAAGAGATATACTTGGATTAAACAACTCTAAATATTATCCCCTTAATATGAAATAAATATTTAGATATTTATCCAATGGACATGTGACATGATATGATCTGGTTGGTGGAGATATCCCTGCAATTTGAATTGATTTGGAACACCTCGCCTTGACACGTGACAAAATATAATTGGTCATTTAATAACCAATTTTTCCAAGTGTACGTGCCATATGGCAATATCCGATTGGACAAAATATTTTATAGACCAATGGTAACTTTTGGAATTTAATTAAAATTCCATTGTCTACAGATATATCGGACCCAAAAGACGAAGGAGAAAAGAAAAAAAAAAACCCATAGAACGACCAATACTTAAATCCTAGACCTCGTCTCCCAGCATCATCATCATCTTCTTCTTCTTCCTTTTTAAATTTTTATTTTCATTTTTTTTGCGAGTGATAGTTGGGCTGGGGGCTAGTTGGTGGACAGCAAATCTTTAGTCATTTAGTTGATGCAGTATATGAAACGGTAAAAAGTTCAGAAAGTTAAAACGTAATGGGCTGTAGGCATGCTGTTCTTTGACTTCGGTAATGCTTATATCAGATCCTGAATTGTACAACAAATTTACGGTAAAAATACGTCTTTGCGAATACAAACAGGATTGTGAACGAATGTCTACAGAGTAAAAGAGTTTCAAAATCACACACTGACAATTTTAAAATGTAATTTGCAATAAACCCGATTTTATCACACAATTACCATCACGTCTAGAGGGATCTTGGCTTCAAGACAATGGTGGAATGCTTCAAAATGTGCAAACTGAATTGGCCACCTTTTTCTGCGGTATCAATCTTGGATTGCCCTGGAGGAGGCAACAGCTCAAAATTCTGCACCAAGCTTCCCAAAGTGATAGCAAGGATTGGCAATGCAAGGATGATTCCAGGGCAGCTTCTCCTACCAACACCGAATGGAAGATATCGGAAGTCGTTGCCATTGGCATCAACCTTAGACTCCTCTTCCAAAAACCTCTCTGGTCTGAACTCCTCAGGCTTCCTCCAGTTCTCTGGGTTGTTTGCGAGCCACCAAGCGTTGACCAAAATCTTGCTCTCGGCAGGAATATCATACCCGCCCAGCTTGGCTTCATTGAGGTTCATGTGAGGCACCAAAAGAGGAACTGCCATTCGAAGTCGGAGGGTCTCCTTGACCACAGCCTGAAGGTATGGTAGTTTGTGGGTGTCGGGTTCAGTGACTTGCACACCAGGTCCAAGCACGGTATCAATCTCTTGTCGCAGTTTCCTCTGGACTTGTGGGTGGTTTACCAATTCCGCAATGCCCCATTCAATTGACCACAACGTTGTCTCAATAGCTGTTCATGAAAAGTTATTTAGTACTTTAAAGTCGTCGCAGAGTTTCAAGTTTGGGAAAGTAAAAATCTCAAGAGTGTCATCTGATCTTTTTTCAATCATGCTTTGATGTTCTACTCCTTTCATCAAATTTCATTTCAGGCAAAAGGAAATCATATTGTGGGCATAAAGATGAGCAGAATTCTTTATAGATTTGTAAAGCACTCCTAGTAAAGTAGTGATTCCAGTCCAAGGTTGCACGGCATGAATCAAAGTAATTATTGAAGAAGGTAGGTTACACTAACTAACAACAAAGTACGTTAAATAAAGGTATTTAGAGAAGTTAAATGTTGAATACATTCTTTAATTAAAAATGTTCTATAATTTGGAATGAATTAAAAAAATAAAACGAGACTACCAAAGTGAGACAGACAGAGAAGCATAACTCTGAAATGAATGTTCGCCTTTTACTTCTGACTAAGAAACCTTTTTTTTTTTTTTTCAGAAATGGTGAATGTTGGCATAAAAATGTGGCAGGATTGCTTCCCTTTCATAACTCCATGATTTTTGATTGAGTTTTTCGATAAATGAACTCTGCGAAGACACTTCAAAAGCCGGCAACTTTTGAAGTGCTCCGCAGCACTTAACTACTAGACCCCCCAAACCCCCCCAAGCGATGTGGGAACTTAATTGCCGGCTTTTGAAGTGTTTTCGCAGAGTTCATTTATCGAAAAACTCAATCAAAAATCATTGAGTTATGAAAGGGAAAAACCTGTCTCGGGAAGTATGGGGAGTCTTTACTTCTTAGCAGCAGGGCACCCTGTGGGGTTAAGTTCCCACATCGCTTGGCAGGATTGCTTCATGTACATGATCTTTATCCACTACTACATTCTTTTACAGGCGGAAACACTAAAAAGGTATACCAAACCTTAGTTACTTATCCAGCAATTCGTCAACTCCAGCCGAAAAGGTTTAAATAAAAAGTGGTCCATAATCATTGGATTTCATTTACTTTCACGTTTGGTGGTTGGTGGCTGAGCAGGATACTTCTATTTGTGCGCTACTGCTAATACTTCCTCCGTCCCACTTTGATAGTCCTATTTCTTTTTTCACACAGTTTAAGAAAAAGTAGTTAATTTTATTGGAAAAGTAAATTTAGATTGTTATTTTCTAAAATATCCTCACATTAAATATGATACAACTTTATGAGAACTTGAATTGATGTAAAAAAAGAATCAACTCTCATTAAATGAGGTAGGTTTATAATAACAACTACTTACATTGAATAAGAGTATTTTAGAAAAATTAAAATACAACTACATTCTTCAATTGAAAAGTTGACTACAATTTGGGACAGATGAAAAAGGAATACAGGACTATCAAAGTGGGACGAAGGGAGTATAAACTAATGGCCATCTAATCTAAGATGAAAGGGCGCTTATCCAAAGAAAATAGTTCATAAAAAGATCCAAACTGGGGCTGGGTAACATCGATGAAAAAGCCAATGAAGTGAGAAGTTAACCTACCGGCAACATTGATGTTTTCCACAATGTAAAGGACATTGTCCTCATTAATCTCTCCCTTCTGCTGTGCTTCAAGAATATGATCAATGGCACATTTTAGGCTGTTGCTGTCCATGCTTGTTGTGCTTGCAAGCTTCCTGCAACCCAAAAATACAAAGTAAGAAGCCAAGCTATTCAGACTATGACTATTCATTTGATTCCAGTTTGTGCTGCAAAACAAGGCAGAACGAAAAAAAATGGAAAACTAATAATCATACTTCATTTCTGTTTGTTGAAAAAATAATAATACAAATCATTCCTAAGATGCTTTCACAGGTCAGAATCCAGAAACTCCTAAACTTTTCTTTATTTATTAGCACATCTCCAGAAAAGGGTTTTCCCTAAATACTGCATCAATCATATATATACTCTATCCAAAAAATAATCTACAGTAATTATTTCAAATAATAAAATAATATATCCTTAGTTAATCTAGGAGACTTTTAAAAAAAAAAAGTGCTACTTATGTTAATCGAACTACATTAGATCAATGGAGTTTCAGATAAGTAATGTATGAAGAGAAAAGTTCAGAAACTAAAACTTACTTCCTTTCGTCAACGAAGTGATCCTTGAACAGCTGCAGTCTCCTCTCCTTAACCTCCTTACAGATCTTCAAGTAACCCCTCAAGAAAGGCCTCAAGATGGGAATGAAATCACCGTAATTATATTCGAAGCTCTGAGCCAGCCTACTCCTCTCTCCGTTCAAAGCCTTAAGCTTGTTAAACAGAGGATCATCCTCGCTCTCAAATCGGTAATCAAACATGATTCGGTACATATTATTGTACATCATGAGCTGCAACCTCCTCCTCAAGACAATCCCATTGGTGGAGGATTCAGGGTTCTTCTTAACATCCTCCACGACACGGGCAACCTCTGCCTCCCAACCGTGTCTATACTGCTGAACAACTTTGTTAGTGAAAAATGGGACAGTCATAATCCTTCTCATCTTCCTCCAATGCTCGCCGTAGACGGTGAAGACCATATCCTGGCCTTTGCCGGTGAATATATCAAACACCACATTTCTGGTGCGGGAGCCGAACTCCACCCCCTGGGTGTGCAAGACATCTTTGGCAAGTTCAGGGGATGATACCACCACAAGATTGCGCTGGCCCATTCTCAGAAGGAAGATTTCTCCAAATTTCTTGGCGTAGTCAGTGAGGTTGCGGTGGTTCAAATCATCACCAACTTGTAACCAGTTTCCGAAAATGGGAACTGGGATTGGGCCTGGAGGCAGCTTGAATTTCTTGCCCCGTAATTTAGAAACAACGATGGCAACTATGATGGCTGCAAACAGTCCCAAAAGGGTCTTCTCTAGCAGGAGAAGATCCATGACGGTGTGGAGGGCGCGTTTGTGTTGGAATCAACTGAGAGTGGGAGGTTTGGTTTGGTTTGGTTGAGTGGGTTGGGTGATGGAGTGGAATCGGTGCCGGAGTGACTATAATTTATAGCAGGGGGGGCAGTTGTCTAATTGTCTTTTTTTTTTTTGTGGTTTCTTTTTTCAATAAGGACAAGTGTTACAATTAGTTTGCCAAAATAATTACGCAAAGTGTAAGGCCTCAAATGTTCATGCCATAAATGCGGAAACGTGGCAGAATCAGACCGAATTGACGCGCAACGGATCTTCTGTACCATATCCTGTCCCACTCCTTAGAATCTCGCCAAGTGTCCCTTAATAAACTAAACCCTCAAACAACCCAATTCGGACCATATTAAGTTAATTAATCGATTAACCGGACAAAGAAACTCAATCTCTTTAACCAATATAACCAAAATCAAGAAAAATAAGAAAACAATCTGAAATTTACTGTTGTTTCAAGTGGGAAAAAACCCTAAAATCGATTCAATCTCTGTCCTCTCTTTCTCATCTTCGCCATTCAAACAGACAACTTCACGGATAATTCAGCGTCATGAATCAGCTTTGACGAAATATTCACGGATATGGTCCGAGATGCCAAAAAGGGTTTGCATGAAGATGCATTGGCATTGCACATGAGAAACAACTATTTTACGAAGATGAGATAAAGCTTCGAAGCTCTTCCTTCGAAGATGAGAAACAACTTATTTCTTAAAAACCTTGGTGGGTTTTTTCGAAGCTTCGGGTGTGATACAGAAGATCCGTTGCGGGGCTCGCAAGCCTTTAGCAAGGAAGGAAAAAGGACCATTGCCGCCAATATAGGCCTTGTTTGTCAGACAAGTTTTTTGCCAAATTTATCTGCTATAAATTTTTTAAAAATTTTAACTACAGTAATCTCAAAAAATATTTCAAAGTTTTTAAACTATACACTTTAAAATATTTAAAAAAATGCACTTCAAATATTTTTTAAAAAACCTTCTATAATCAGTTACAGTAAAAATTTAAATAAATATTTAAAAAACTCACTTGTCAAACGGGGCCATAAGTCGAGATAAGGACCGACTGCTTCCTTGTAAAGGGTTGTGCATTCGAATCTTGTTGTCGGTGTAAGCATTTTGTTGATGAATGAATTCTAAAAACTCCTATAAGTGACTTTAGTTTCAAAGGCATGATTTGACTCATAATGATAACAGGAGTCGAACTCGCTTGAATTTTTTCCTACCAAGTAATGCACTGTCTAATTGTCTACAAAAAGCTTTTTCAACAACAAATAAATGAGCAAGTGATGCTTTTTTTTTTTTTTTTTTTTTTTGCAACTTCACCATGTTGTATGAATGACAAGGAAGCACTTAAAATCAAATTTTGAGTTATTGTATCGTTTGACATAATTCTAAGACATAACTTTTATCTAACTAGGTACACATCATTGTGGGAAAAATTATTTCATCATCATATGTAACACGTCCTAAATAAGTACTGCCCTACTATTTGTATAAGGTTTCTGTTGAACCAAAGCAGGTTAATCCTACGTCCCTACCACTTTGGACATCCACTCATCAGGAATTGAATACCCGTAACGTTTAACTCACAATCTGCCGATAGTTTCCCTGCTATTTTACCGCAGGCATGTACAATCGCATAGCATTTGATAGCATAAAAAGGATGTGTCAGACATATCTTCACGTGGGAATAAATTTCGTTGTTTAAACATTAGATATAAGTGTACGACTATGTCTAACAAGTTTATTGTACACTCTTCGTAATTTGATATAAACTCACCTAAGTTTGGTGTATTTGAAGTACGATCAAGTAATTTTTGTTGTATGTTATAAAATATAATAAAATAATGGATAAAATACCAAAAACCCTTCTGTGATTTATCAAATGTACACTTTACCTCCATATGGTTTTGAAACCTAAAATTTAACTCCCTATCATTTCAACTAAAGTGAAATCTGACAGAAAACATCTACAATAACGGTATTTGAGTGCCACGCGCTTCTACTGAGAGTTGTGGTTGTGATAATATTTTCACTTGCCAAAGATACCCCCGTGCGTTTCCAAGTCATAGGGAGGTAAAGTGTACATTTGGCAAACTATAGGGAGATTTTTGGTATTTTACCCATTCTCAAGTGCATGAAACATTCTTCCGAAGAATTGACTTATAGAGGGGCAATTTTGGCATTTTTTGTTCAAACGTTAATTTAGATGTTTTCTGTTAGATTTCACTTTAGTTGAAACGGCAGGGAGTTAAATTGTAAGTTTCCAAATCATAGGGAGATAAAGTTTACATTTAGAAAATCACAGGGGAGTTTTTGATATTTTACCCTAAAATAATTTATGTGTATACGTCAAATTATAGAGCAAAATACAATAATCATATAAATTGGACCTAAAACCAATTGTATCTACCCCGAACCTATACATACATACGCACACGGGCTGCAATCTCCTTGTAATCTCAGACCAAAAAAAAAAAAAGTCACTAAGGACGTGTAATTACGGTGTAAACATGTTTAAAAAATAGTAAATTGTCGCCACAGAAAGACCAATTCTAATGTTTTGAGTCTTGAAATTCCAGAAGCACAAATGCCATGAATCTCCACGTAAGACGGCAGCATTTGTCTAGATCCAAAAGTCAACTGGCAAGAATATGCCGGCCAGGCCATAGTCAAAAGCTTATCCTTTAACCAGAATTAGGTTAGAACTTAAAAAAGTACAACTTGATAAGTTGAAATCCTAGTATTGGTATGGTGGAGGGCCATAAATATAAGGGCAAACTTGATAGGTTGTAATTTATTCATTTATTTTATTATTAATTCCTCCTGTTACCTGACTTGTTGCGGACTTATTTGCTGGATTCTATTCACTTTTAGTATTTGACGTTTATTTCAGGGAGTAGAATATAAATATGATAACAGGTGCCAAATTGACAGAAAAAAGAATTGAGATGACTAAGCTTGTTCCAGGGGTATTTGTGGAAAAGAAGATGTCATGCCCACTTTGGTAATTTCCGGAAAAAAATGACGAACGAAGGGCTTCTTCCTGTGGAGGTGCGCCGTAATTTAAAAAAAAAAGGGGAGGAGCTTGTTTCGGGGATGATCGGCTGTAGCTTAGCTTGAGGAGAATTGTTGACTTTTCTTGGAAGTTTTACTTTTTGGTTTTTGGGACTCCTGCGCATGGCAGGAGAGCTTAGCTCCAATTCTTGACTTTTCCCTGTGAGTTTATTCTAGTCTTGCATTGGCTTGTCTCCACGCATGTCAGGAGCAAGAAATTGAAGCCCACTTTCTTTGACTTTTCCTTATTGTACTTCTGGAGTGAATTTGCTTTACGAATGCTAGGAACTAGAAAGTTTCAATTGTTACCCGTGCCTTACATTTGCCTTCTAAGTGCTTGACGAATTGCGGCTCTTGAAATACACACAATGTCCGTGACTTTTGCTGAAATTTCCCACGGGCTTAGTTCATCCAATATGAGCTAATCCCCTCGTTCTAGTCAAGAAACGACGGATGCTTTGGGGCACCTAAAAATTGTGAGATCGATTTAATTTAATCTTTCCCTTTTATTTATTGGTATTCGTGTATTCCCTGATTACTATGCTTATGGTTATTTAATTAATTGATTGTCTTGGATCCGGATAATTAGTTGATTTGGTAATCTATTGTCAATTGGGGTATTAAATCCGTTGGGGTATTAAATCCGTAATTGTTTAATTACCTCAAAATAGTGACAACTGGCACCATTAGATTCGTGTCAGGGGGATACGCGGGCTAATCTAAAATAACCCTGGTAATGTGTTATTTGGTTAGAATAGGGCTCCTCTAATACGTAAGGCAGTTAGGGAATTAAATTCTAAGGGCGTACCTAGAATTATTTCTCAATTAGAGCAGTGATTAACGGGCGTACCTTGATCACCGACACAGTAAGGAGGAGTTGACTGCCATCGTTTGTTTGGTAGTTATAACCTATTTATTGGTAATAATTGGGATTGCTTTGCATCAATGATCGATTAAGTGAACCATTGCTGAAGTTATTTCTTGGTTAGATCTTTAGTTAATATTTCCTTGATTGTAGTGGATTGCCATTTGACTTTTAATTGCCTACTTTATTTGATTTTTGATTGTTTCCTTATTTTAATTAATTTAGGCCTTTAATTATTGTTATCCTGAGTTCAGTAAATTGTGGTTTAATTTCTAGTTAATTATTTATTTTTACTTCTCCATTTGAATTTATTTAATTATCGTCGTTCCTACAAAATCACCCCCTGTGTTACTTTGGATTTCTTAAGGAACAAATATACCCAGTCTCTGTGGATACGACCCTACTTGCCCTGTCTACAAATTTCTAACCATTTGTGAAAAGGAATAACCATTCCATTCGGGTATATCGGATCAAGCAAACTCTTCGGGAATAGGGTGAATCAAGTAACCCATTGCACACCTAGAGTCCCTGCTCCAGTACTTGGAATTGGGTTTTGGTCATTTTAACTGGCAATTAGGTTTAATTTTATTATTGTACAGGCTGACGACCTGTCAATTTTTGGCGCCGCTGCCGGGGACTGGCGTTATTATTTGTTTTCTTTTTAAATTCAATTTTTGTCCTAATTTTCTGGTTTTCTTCTAGTGTATGCCTCGATCTTCTCGCACAGGTGATTTGGTTTTTGACCCTGAGGTAGAGAAGACCGCGCGTAGAACGAGAAAGGAAACCAGACAGCTCAGAGAAGAGCACTCTAGTGCTACATCTCAAAGACCCGAGTCAGAAGTTGAACTAACAGATTCGTTTGGTAACACTTCGAGTGACTCTGACCAGGAGGAGTTCACCATGGCTAATGCACAAACATTAAGGGAGTTGGCTGCTCCTGATTTAACTCAGCAGCCCTTGTGCATTACTTTCCCCGCTTTAAATGACAACATTCCATTTGAACTAAAATCTGGTCTGATTCAGCTTTTACCCTCTTTTCATGGTTTACCAGGTGAAGAGCGTATAAACATCTGCAAGAGTCTGATGTCGTTTGCAACAGTATGAAACCCCCGGGAATCACAGAAGAGCAGATAAAAATGAGGGCATTCCCCTTCTCCTTGAAAGATTCTGCGAAGGACTGGCTGTACTACCTGTCACCAGGTAGCATCACCACGTGGGGCCAATTGAAGAAAAAATTTCAGGATAAATATTTTCCTGCATCCAGGGCTGCGAGTCTAAGGAAAGAAATTTGTGGAATCAAGCAGCATCCCGGGGAGTCACTTTACGAGTATTGGGAACGGTATAAGAGCTTGTTGCGCAGGTGCCCCCATCACCAAATAAGTGAGCAGTTGATCATACAGTATTTCTATGAGGGGCTCATTTTTAGAGACAGGAGCATCATTGATGCTGCAAGTGGAGGGGCACTGGTGAACAAAACCCCTCAGGAAGCACGGGAGTTAATAGAGGGGATGGCAGAGAATTCACAGCAATTCAGTACAAGAGAAGATGTCCCAATACGTAAGGTGAATGAGATAGAGACACCCTCTGTGCAGCAGCAGCTAAATGAGTTGACTGCGTTCGTTAGGCAACAGGCTGTGAGAAATGCATCACAAGCCAGGGTATGCGGGATTTGCACTGGTATAGGTCACTCTGCAGACATGTGCCCAATGATTCAGGAAGAAACTGCGGAACAGGTGAACATGGCTGACCACGCGCCCGCGCCAAGGAAGCAGTACGACCCTTACTCAAGCACCTACAACCCCGGGTGGAGAGATCATCCCAACCTCAGTTATGGTGGGAATAGGCAATCCAACTTCACGCCAAACAGGCAGTCTAACTTTGTACCAAATAAGCCACCAGGGTACCAGCAGCAATACCAACCCCGACCACCTCCGCCCCCTCAATCTGGTTCATCTACGGATGAGATGCTGAAACAAATGATGACAACCATGGCGCAGAATCAGCAAAGGACGGAGGCAGCTATTATGCAAAATCAGCAAAAGACGGACTCCGAGATGCAGGACATAAGGAATCAGATAGGTCAATTGGCCACCAGAATGAACCGTTTGGAGTCCCAGAACCAAGGGAAGCTGCCATCTCAACCGGAGTTGAATCCGAAGAACGTGAGCGCAATGATCCTAAGGAGTGGGAAAGAAATTCAGGGGCCTGAACCTGTGATTCCCAAGGACAAGGATGAGGAGAAGATCGAAAATGAGCTCGAAAGGGAGGACAGCAATGGTGCAGATCCAAAGGTACTTCCTGACCCAATAATTACAGTTAAAACTAACCCGCCTCCTTTTCCTAGCAGGTTGGAAAAATAAAAAAA
Source organism: Coffea canephora (assembly GCA_036785865.1). NCBI lineage: Eukaryota > Viridiplantae > Streptophyta > Magnoliopsida > Gentianales > Rubiaceae > Coffea > Coffea canephora. The sequence goes on from CM071913.1 coordinate 4,459,374, forward strand.
ACAGGATAAGGAGAAGGAGATTTTGGAGGTTTTTCGCAAGGTTGAGATAAATATCCCCCTCTTAGACGCCATCAAACAAGTACCAAAATATGCCAAGTTCCTAAGGGACTTGTGTGTCAACCGAAGGCGATTGAGGGGAGATGAACGGGTCATAGTTGGGGAAAATGTGTCTGCGGTCCTGCAGAGAAAGCTCCCACCAAAGTGCGGGGACCCAGGTATGTTTACTATTCCCTGTAAGATAGGTAATACTGTGATCAGAAGGGCCATGTTGGATCTGGGAGCATCAATAAATGTCATGCCTAAATCTATCTATGCTTCTCTAAAATTAGGTCCATTAAAAGAAACTGGAATAATCATTCACTTAGCTGACCGAACTAATGCATATCCTGATGGGTTGGTTGAAGATGTGTTGGTAAAAGTTAATGATTTGGTGTTTCCAGCTGATTTTTATGTACTTGATATGGATGATGATCACTCCCCTGATCCCTCACCTCTGTTATTGGGTAGACCTTTTATGAGCACAGCACAGACGAAAATTGATGTTAATAAGGGTATTCTGTCCGTGGAGTTTGATGGGAAAATTGTGCATTTTAATATTTTTGATACTATGAAGTATCCCTCAAACTCCAACTTTAGCTCAGTTTTCTCTGTGAGTGCTATTGACCCTGTAGTGCAGGAAGTGTTTGAAACTGATGGCAGGGATAAACTGGAGGTGGCTTTAACCAAGCACCTCGAGTTTGAGACAACTCCTCAGGTGGAGTGGAGTGAGGATTTAAAATGCACAATAGGTGCATTACACTCGTTGCAGACCACCACGAAAAGGTATGAAGTCTTACCTATTTTTACTCCCGAGCCTCACCAGAGGGTATTGCCATCTGTGGTGCAGGCACCTGTACTGGAGTTGAAACCTCTACCAGAGCACCTGAAATACGCATATCTAGGTGATAATGAGACACTTCCGGTGATTATCTCATCGGCACTGTCAAAAATCCAGGAGGAGAAACTGATCCGGGTCCTTAGAGAGCATAAAGAGGCGATAGGATGGACAATTGCAGACATTAAGGGAATCAGCCCGACCGTCTGTATGCATCGGATCAGACTAGAAGAGGATGCCAAACCTGTACGGCAGGCTCAAAGGAGGCTCAATCCCCTCATGATGGAAGTTGTAAAGAAAGAGATTCTAAAATTGCTAGATGTGGGGATCATCTTTGCAATATCTGATAGCCCTTGGGTGAGTCCGGTCCAGGTAGTCCCAAAGAAGACAGGAGTAACGGTAGAAGCCAACCAAACGGGTGAGCTCGTGCCAGTGCGCAAACCCACGGGATGGAGGCAGTGTATAGACTACCGTAGGCTGAACGCAGTCACTAAAAAGGACCATTTCCCTCTTCCTTTCATTGACCAAATGGTTGAACGTTTAGCTTGTAGGGCTTATTATTGCTTTTTGGATGGATTTTCAGGATACTTTCAGATAGCAATTGCCCCGGAGGATCAGGAGAAGACAACCTTCACGTGCCCGTTCGGGACCTTTGCCTACAGACGAATGCCATTTGGGTTGTGCAATGCACCTGCGACTTTCCAAAGATGTATGGTAAGCATCTTTTCTGAGTATGTTGAGAAAATAATAGAAGTTTTCATGGATGATTTCAGTGTGTATGGTGATAGCTTTGATACGTGTTTAGATAACCTGAAATTGATCCTGATAAGGTGTATAGAGACTAATCTTGTGCTTAATTGGGAAAAATGTCATTTTATGGTTGAGCACGGGATAGTCCTGGGTCATATTGTATCGTCTAAGGGCATAGAAGTTGACAAGGCTAAAATAGACATTATTTCTGCATTACCTTACCCCGCAAGTATGCGGGAGGTGCGCTCTTTTCTTGGACATGCAGGTTTTTATCGAAGGTTCATCAAGGATTTTTCAAAAATTGGAGCCCCGTTGTTCCAACTCCTACAAAAAGATGTAGCCTTCGAGTTTGATGATAAGTGTGTGAGAGCCTTTAACAAGCTGAAGGAATTGTTGACTTCACCACCAATCATCCAACCCCCCGATTGGAATTTGTCATTTGAGATCATGTGCGATGCCAGTGATCATGCTGTTGGGGCTGTACTGGGGCAAAGAGTAGGAAAGGCGGCTCATGTCATCTATTACGCATCCCGGGCCTTGAATGGAGCCCAATTGAATTATTCCACCACTGAGAAGGAGCTTCTTGCAGTTATTTTTGCTTTGGAAAAATTTAGGTCATACTTGTTAGGTGCTAAAGTGATTGTATTTTCTGATCATGCAGCATTGAGATACCTGATGACCAAGAAAGAAGCAAAACCGAGGCTCATACGGTGGATACTGCTCCTACAGGAATTTGACTTGGAGATAAGGGACAAAAAAGGCTCAGAGAATCTAGTAGCGGACCATTTGAGTCGTATACTAGTTGAAGAGGATAGCGAACCATTGAAGGATGCATTCCCTGAAGAACACTTATTTTCCTTAAATTCTCAGTTGTCTTGGTATGCGGATTTGGTCAATTATTTGGTAACTGGTGATTTTCCTGCAGGTTGGCCAAAATCGAAGAAGGATAAATTGAAGAGTGACGCCAAGTATTTCATCTGGGACGACCCGTACCTATGGAAAAGATGTGCAGACCAAATAATGAGGAGATGTGTAAGTGAAATGTAATTTCAATCGATTTTAGCTTTTTGTCATACTTTTGCCTGTGGAGGTCATTTTGGACCTAAGAGAACTGCTCATAAGGTTTTAGAAAGTGGATTTTATTGGCTTTCATTGTTTAAGGATGCCTATGTGTTTTGTAAGTCATGTGATCGCTGTCAAAGGGTAGGTAATATAGCCCGTAGAGATCAAATGCCCCAAGTCCCGTTGATTTTTGTTGAAATTTTTGATGTCTGGGGTATAGATTTTATGGGGCCTTTTCCTACTTCATTTGGTTTCCTTTATATTTTGCTGGCAGTTGATTATGTGTCTAAATGGGTGGAGGCTAAGGCCACTCGAACTAATGACTCGAAAGTAGTTGCAGATTTTATCAGGTCTAATATTTTTGTGCGATTTGGAATGCCTAGAGCTATTGTCAGTGATAGGGGAACGCACTTTTGCAACAAAACCATAGCTGCGTTGTTTCGCAAGTATGGTGTACTCCACAGGGTCTCAACGTCATACCACCCTCAGACCAATGGTCAAGCGGAGGTGTCGAATCGGGAGATTAAGTCCATTTTAGGGAAAATGGTGCGCCCTGATAGGAAAGACTGGAGCCAAAGGTTGGAAGATGCACTCTGAGCCTATCGGACGGCGTACAAGACTCCTATAGGGATGTCACCGTACAGGTTGGTATTTGGGAAGCCGTGTCACCTTCCAGTGGAGTTTGAGCACAAGGCTTTTTGGGCGATAAAGCAATGTAACATGAATCTAGAAGAGGCCGGTGTTCAACGGAAGCTGGATTTGCAAGAATTGGAGGAGATCCGGAACGAAGCATACGAAAACGCCTTGATTTATAAGGAGAAAAGCCGGGCATTTCATGACCAACAAATTTCAAGAAAAACATTTGAAGTTGGTCAGAAGGTCCTCCTATACCAATCAAGGCTTAAGCTATTCCCAGGTAAACTACGTTCTCGTTGGATTGGACCTTTCATTGTTACTCACGTTTTCCCATATGGTGCAGTTGAGATCCGAAGTACTAAGACAGACAACAAATTTGTGGTGAATGGACACCGTCTCAAGTATTATTACGAAGGATTTTCAGATAAAGAGGGAGAGACAATAAGGCTAGACGAACCACCGTGTCCTAATCAGTGACAGTTTACCATGTCTAGCCAAAGACATTAAAGAAAGGCGCTCATTGGGAGGCAACCCAATTGTTCCTTTTAGTTGGTTGTTCAATTTCGTGTAGTAGTTTAGAAGTGTTCTCCTGGAATTCGACTGATTTTGGGTTTCAGTTTTCGTTTTTGCTGATTTATAGGTGCCCTTCGGTCATGACGTGCCCGCGTGGTGACGTACAGGGTGCTCACGATCAGGAAATTCTGAAACTTTTGGGAGCTTTCCTGCCCTCATGACGTGCCCGCGTGGTGACGTGCAGGGCGCTCGTGATCAGGAAATTCTGAAACTTCTGGGAGCTCTCCTGCCCTCATGACGTGCCCGCGTCACGTTCACGGGAGAGGTAAGGATTTGAAAAAAAATATTTTATTATAACTATTACTATTGTTATTATTTTTCTTATTATTATTATGCCTTTCATTAAAAGAAGAAGACAGATTATTGAAAAAAAAATTTCAAAAAAAAAATAAAATAAAATAAAATAAGAAGCTGAAAATTTTTCCTCCTAACCGTAGCAATTAGAGAAAAAAAAAACTTTCTTTTCCTTTTTTTCTTTTCTCTCTTTTCTTTCTTTCTTTCTCTTTTCTTTCTTTCTCCCCTGCTGCTCCCCTGCTCTCTGCGCACGCCACAGCCGCCGCACGCTCGACCAGCCCAAGTCCGCCGCCATCGGTGCTGGAGTCGCACGCCAAGCCGCCCGCCATCGCCGCGCGCCGCGCCTCTGTCCGCCACTCCTCAATCCCAGCGCCGCCTCTGCGCACGCCGACCGAGAGCAGCGCAGCCACCACCAGCAGATCTGCCTCGCGCGCGCCGCCATCTCGCGCCGCCACAGATCCCCCTTCCTCTCCTCCGCGCGCACTCCCGGCTGTCGCCCGCGGCTCGCAGCGGCCCACGCTCGCGCAGCTTCCAACCACGCTGCAACCAACGCCGAACGGCGCCCGCCAGCTAGCCTGTCGCAGAGCCACTCGGTCACCCGCGTCCTCCGCTGTTTCCCTCTACACTTTACCCCCCTGTGGTTTAGCGTTTTTTCACATAACCCCCATGTGGTTTCAAAAGCTATACATAACCCCCTCATGGTTTGGATTAAAGTGTCAAAGTAACGGAAATGGTCACTCGTAACGGCGTCACCTAAAATGTCAAAAATACCCTTATGTAAGGTTGAAATTTATGTATTAACCAAGGGGGGTTATGTGTATATTTTGAAAAGTATAAGGGGGTTATATGGTAAAGTATTAAACCATAAGGGGGTTATATGGTAAAATATAAAAATCATAGGGGGTTAATGTGTCATGTATTTATAAGGGTAATTTCGACATTTTTAGAAGTTCCGTTACGAGTGACTATTTCTGTTACTTTGACACTTTAATCCAAACCATGAGGGGGTTATGTATAGCTTTTGAAACCACAAGGGGGTTATGTGAAAAAACGCTAAACCACAGGGGGGTAACGTGGAATTTACCCTAAATATAATACGTATTGAAACAGAATTTAAAAGCTAATCAAACGTCTCTCCTCCTCTTGCATATAAGTGGATACCGGCCTCCACCACAGCAGAGTTGAAACCTACACACTCTCCTACATCACAAAACTCTCTAATTCTGACATATGGCATCAACTGTTATTTTCGTAATTGTCTACGTTTGTATCAAAACCAAAAGCGGAACTCGACTGATCGCAAGGAACTCAAAACCAAAAATTTGCTAGAGCTGTTCTTTGCTTTAATCAGTCGTCTTTGTTAACATAAACAACTGCACTTGAACACTGTGAAAGAGAGATGTAAGGTCCAAGAGAAAGTGGGGGTTTTTTTTTTGTTTTTTGAAAGTGGAAGTTATCGGAATTGACTCGACAAAAAAAATTCATGCCTTAAAGATTTGTATAGCGTGTATTATTAAAGAAGTTCTGTAGATGTCAAAAGAGTTTAAAAAATTTTATTGGTTTATTTTTGCAGTCGTTATGTGGGGTTGGACTCGATCCGTTCATTACATCACCCAGAAAATACGTTCTACCTAATTTTAGCGGTTTAGAGGAAAATTTTATAACACGAATTGAAGTAGTCTAATGGGTACGGTTATATATAACACAACTTTTCATGAGAGAGTTCAAATTTACATTTAAAATCACTAATGAATATGAACAAAATTTAAATCTTTTCATTTTCAACATATTGTGAAACATTTATCTTACACTCGGATCAAATATATCTTCCAATATATATATATATACAAAATGACACAATTTGTTGAGAAGGGGAAGAGGGACTAGATCCCTGTCCATGACAAGAAAAGAAAAGAAAATGCTCATGGTATTGCAGAAAAAGCAGAAACGTAGAATATGTTGCATGGAGAATTGACATAAAAGAAAAGAAAACTGTCAAATTTTAATGCCATATCAAATTTAGTGTTAATTACCAAAATCTCCCTTACAATACAATGATTGGTCCTTTGCCCGAAGTTGACCTTGGAGGGTAATATAGGAAACTCAGATGTGGTATTGCGGTAGGTGTTGGGCTTGGTTTTATCCCATCAACCGTATCGAATTTGGGTTTTATTCCACTAATCATTTATTTTATTGGGTTTGGGTTTTATCCCAAATAATGATCGGTGAGATAAAATCCAAATCCGATACGATTGGTGGGATAAAATCCAAACCCAACAGTAATATTGAGAAGTTCTAATGCGACATGAAGATAGTGAAATCAATTATCCTTTTCAATTCAAAAGAGGTTTGAACTGGCCATTATTTGTAAAAATTAATATTTATTTGTATAACAAATATATTTTTAAATTAATTTTTATTTTTTGAACTATCTTTTTATTTAAAATATATCATATTCTAAAAATATTATAGTGATTATTGTAAAAATATATATACAAGTAATATCCTTTTTGAACACACTCGGTCGTCATGACTTAACATTTTATTTTTCTCCTTTTGGTTTCCAAAACTGTACCTTTTTCCCTCCAAAAATTGTATTTATTTCTCAGTTAAATTGCAAACTATCTGATTGTCTGCCCAAGTTCTTGTCAATCTATTTGTTCAGTTTTCGTTGAAAATTGGTTAAGACCTTTTGAAAACTCTTTCCCATTTATTCATAAATTAATTAACGACGGCCCTCCTGGCCGAGCAATTAATTAACGACAGAAGAAGGTTAAAAAAAAAAAAAAGAGGCAGCAAAGGAGACAGAGAAAGTCAAACTCCCCAGCCGCCACAAGAAATGAATAATAGCGACACAGTTGAATTTGGATTTTGGACATAGCTACTCTTATTCTAAATATTTTTTTGTTTCGAGAATTGTCTTGTACTTGTACTAGTGCTATTTATTATGTTGCCCATCTTTATTTATTATTTATTAAGTGTCTAACTCAATTCTGTTCATTCAAAATCTCGTTCTCACATTCAGTTTTTTTTTTTAATAAAATATCATAATTTCACATGCAGCTTTTTAAACTAGTAAATTTTCACTTTTTAATCTTGCAAGTTTCTATTCACAATAAGCAATAGTCATTGTAGAATTTTCATACTGAATTCCTCCACATTTTCCTTCCTGGAAATAGAAATAGAAGAAGACAAATAACAGTAGCAGCAGCATTAGGTCATTAAACAGAAGCTCGCCACTAAATTTCTCCACATTTTTCTTTCTTTCTTCTGGTCAAATACATATGGTTCACGAGTAACTTTGGAAATTACATTCAAGTGTAGAATGCTCGATCATTAGCAGGCGTAACAAGTTTCCTTCTGGCCTATTTTCGTACTATAACTTAGTCTGGCTCCCTATCGTATTCAGATATGAACATTTTAGATACCTTCTTTGATCATCTAATTAGTATATCATATCAGATACAATTTCAAAACCGGACGCTTTGGTTCCTATATATACTTTCACTATTAATGAAAATCACAGATTCGGATCCTTAAAGAAAAATAAATGTGTCTCTATTGAAGCAGGTAATAACTACAATCACGGCAGAACTCACAGTACCGTATTTCGCCAAAACAAATACAAGTGTTTGCTCTGTCAATGTTTTGCCTCCGGTAAACGACCGCATCCACACGGTAGATTATTGGAGTGTTTGTTTTCCAAATATTTCATTTTCATACAATCAGAGCATCACCAGATGCATAAAGTATGTTAATTGTCAATCACCTTTTTACCCCTTGTTTGGAACATTTTTCCCCAAGAAACTTATACTTTTCCTTGAACACATTTCTTAATAAATTTTTTACCTTACATATACCAAATCGTTAACATTAAATAGGATCATTCTACTTGAAAATACTTTTATGTCTCAAATGCTAGGGTAAGAGTTTTTCTAAATGTGTCTAGTGGGGACTTATTGATACACCTAAATCAGATTTTATCTACTATATGAATGCACATACTAACAATTATTATTATTCTCCATTACAATTATATGCTTTCCCATTGAGCTTCACTTTTTCAAGGTATTTATTCGTATATTTTATCTTAGTTAAAATTCGATGAACACTCGTTAAACAAACTCATAAAGTAATTGCATTGTTTATTTTTCCCGTTGTACTTATAAAAAGATTAAAAAAGAACAAAAATAGTTGTTCAATCCAATCTTGTTAATATGGCATTCTTTTGTGATCCAATGGAAAAAAAAAACTAGTAGTTATCCTTCTTTCAAGTAGTAGTATGTCAAGTTATTACATTACGTGACAATGAAACGTAGTCTAGTTGTTAAGATATTTCACCTGTAATTGATAGGTTAGGTTATGGATTCGAGTATCAATAAATAAGTGAGAAATTACTGTTGATACTTATGAAAAGAAGAAAAAATGTTATTTGCGTGATTTGTCTCGATGAATGTATCTTTATAATAATGAATCTTACTTATCCAAAACCTTTATTTCATTGTTCGTTCACAAATTGTAAATTAGGGCCTTGGCGTTTCAAGCTTACGTTCAAGCATCAGCTATGAAAGGTTCCGCCGGTGAAAAGATATATAAATAAATAAATAACAAGGGAACGCCGAGGAGAAGAAGTCAGAGGGTACCGATTTAGATTTATAGGAATAAAGAAACGGAAAATTAATACCGACTTTCTCAGGTGCACCTACTACCGCAGAACGTGGATTTGTGGCTAACCCTTCCTTGGCCTGAGCAGCCCTCACCAGTACTATTGCGTTTATTCGTTTTGAATGACCAATTATGTGACGTCACTTGATAGGTTGCAATTTTATCATTTATTTTATTATTAATTTCCTCTATTAACTAACTTGATGTGGATTAATTATTAGATTCTACTCACTTTTCGTAATTTACATTTATTTCAGGGAGTAGAACAAAAATATCACAATCAAGACCAATTTGGCAGTTATCAAGAAAGAGTTCAAGTAGCAGGCATCTAGGGATATTCTTGGAATATCAAACCGCAACCCTTCTCGGTAATTGGCCCGAAGACTGCATTAAAAAGGGGAAGCCGAAGTCTTCTTGCGGCTCTCTAGGGGGACTGGGCGGCGGACGCCGCACAGTAGCCATTAGAATAGGAGCAATAGCTTAGCTTTTGATTTCTCATCTTTTAGTTTAGTCTTGCTTTTGACTTTTCCTTGGGAGAATCTCTTTTTGGTTGTTTGTCCTACGTAGGTCTGGGGAGATTAAACAACTTTGACTTTTCCATTTTCCATTCTTGCGTAGTTTTCTCTCGTATGCCTGGACAAGTAGAAACCATAGAATCAGTTGCTGCAACTTTGCTTTTCTTTATTCCTTTGACGAATTGAATTTTCCCAATTCTTGGAGACAATGGCCACAATTGTTGCTGCAATTTTGTTTGGTTTTTTTTTTATTCGGGATGAACTAAATCTCCTTTTCTAGTCAAGAAACAACGGAGGCCTTGGTTCGCCTAAAATTGTGAGATCGATTTAATTTTATCTTTTTCTTTTATTTATTAGTATTCGCATATTCCTTATTTGCAGTGCTTGTGATTATTTAATTAATTGATTGTCTTGGATCCAAATAATTAGTTGATTAGGTAATCTATTGTCAATTAGGGCATTAAATCCGTAATTGTTTAATTGCTCTAAAATAGTGACAACTGGCATGATTAGATTTGTGTCAGGGGAATACGCGGGCTAATCTAAAATAACCCTGGTAGTGCGTTATTTGGTTAGAATAGGGCTCCTCTAAAACGTAAGGCAACTGGGGAATTAAATTCTACGGGCGTACCTAGGATTATTTCTCAATTAGAGCAGTGATTAACGGGCGTACCTTGATCACCGACACAGTAAGGAGGGGTTGACTGTCATCGCTTGTTTGGTAGTTATAACCTATTTATTAATAAATAATTGGAATTGCCTTTGCTTATCGATGATCAATTAGGTGAACCATTGCTAAAGTTATTCCTTGGCTAGATCCTTAATTATCACTCATTTGATTTTAGTAATTTGTTATTTAATTTTTAGTAGCTTTTTAGATTTTAGTTGAATTTCTTTGATTGTCACATTCTGCACAAAAACACCCCCATGTCACTGTGAACTTGAAAAGAAATAATTACTCCCAATCCCTGTGGATTCGACCCTGCTTACCACTATTTACAGAAATTAATTTTAGCTGAGCAGGTTTTTATTATTGCACAGGCTGACCTGTCAATTTTTGGGGCCGTTGCCGGGGACTGGTGCCAGATTAATTTGTTTCCTTTTGAGTTCATCTTGTTTTCATTTTTTATCTATTTTTCTCTTAATTTTTTTTTGATATAGTTTATGGCTTCTAACACCCCGTATTTTGGTGATATACTGGATTTTGTTTCCGGGAAAGGCGATGCGACTAGTTTCTTCGCTAAGTCTGCATATGCAGAGGCAGTAAACTCTATTAGAAAAAGAATGGCTGCTGCAACCTGTAAAATTTGTTATGCCAGGGATCATTCAACCAGTATGTGCCCCGAATATCAAGATAATCTGAATGTCCCACTCAATAATTATGGAGATTTTTCACCCTGGTCTCAAACGTGGTATAACCCTAATCCAAACGGGTATGATCAAGGATGGTGGGATGACTCCAATTATAATTATACAACGGGACCAATGAATTTTCAGCAGTATGAGTCTCAAGAATCGTCATCTATGTCAGGTATGTCTCTTGAAGAAATAGTTGAACCAATAACTACTAATACATACCAATTCCAACAGGAGACACAAATGAGGAATGAGATGATGAAGGATGCATTAAATTATCTGGCAGATCAACTATGTCTATTGACATCCAGAATGAATCGATTGGCTTCTCAAATGGAAGAATTGCCCTCGAAAACCATTGTTGATCTAGAAAAAAATGAGAGTGCAATTTGCTTGACTAGTGATGAGGAGATGCAAGAGTGTCAAAATGAGAAATCTACAGATGCAGTTGAAAAAGAAGCCAAAAAGGAAGAAATTGAACCCCAACCGCAACCCATTCAAGTGAAAGAATCCAGTGAAAAATTATCAAATGTGGTAACACCACCTCCATTCCCTAACCCGCATTTTCTTAACTCTTACTCCATGATTTCTGTTAATGAGATTGATTTTGTTATACCGGAAGTTTTTGAGTCTCATGGCAGAAATAAGTTAAGAGTAGTTATGGTCAAATATCTTGAACCGTTGAGTGCTCTTGATGGAGGAGTGGATGAAGAATTGAAATCACTGCTTGATTATTTGGCGCCATCAACTAGTCCATGGAAGACCGTACCTCGTGTGTTCAAAGATTACTCCATCTATGAGGGTTACTAGGATCACATTGAAGATGAAGCATTGAAGCGAGCCACAAGATTTTATCCTCCATGAGCAAAACATGATAATGTCTAGTCAAAGACATTAAAGAAAGGCGCTCATTGGGAGGCAACCAATTATTTCTTTTAATTGTTTGTTTTGATTTCGTGTGATAGTTTAAATATGTTTTCCTTGAATTTGTTTGATTTCGGGTTTCAATTTTCGTTTTTGATGATTTGTAGGTGTCTTTCTGTCATGACGCGCCCGCGTCATGACGTCTGGAGAGCTCACGGTCAGAATCGTTAGAAAGAGTTTCGACCCTCATGACGCGCCCGCGTCATGGCGCAGGGAGAGCTCATGGTCAAAGAGCTCTCTTGCCCTAATGACGTGCCCGCGTCACGTTCGCGGGAAAGGTAAGTATTCAAAAAAAAAAAACTCAAGAACGGTTATTGATTTTCGGTTAATCTCTAATTTTGAATTTCGAAAATAACATTTGCAAAAAAAAAAACAAAACAAAACAAAATGAAAAAAATGAAAAAAAAAGAATTTTAAACAAAAAAAAAATTTCAACCGTAGCTAGGTTTCTCAATTTAAAAAAAAAAAAGAAAAAAAAACATTTTTTTCTCTTCTTTCTTTTCTTTCTTTCTTTCTTTCTTTTTTCTTCTTTCTTTTTCTTTCTTTCTTTCTTCTTCTTTCTTTCCTCTGCGTCGCCCGAAGCAGCGGCCCGCCGCCACAGCCCTCCTTTCCTCTCTTCCGCACACACCCAGCCTGCCACGGACGCTGCTCAGCCTGTCGTCCTCTATGCCCGCCGCCATCTTGCGCGCGGCTCGCCGCATCCCAGCTCTCCGCTGTCGCCCGCAGCTCACAGCAGTCCACAGCTGAAGCTCCCTCGCCCATCGCACAACCACTCCAGCCCGCCGCCACCTCCACCTGAGCTCTGCCTCGCGCGCAACCCAGCTGCTCTGCGCACGAAGCTCCACCAACCGTCACTAGCCCGCGCGCCTCCTTTTCTCCACCGTAGTTCCATCGCCCACCACAGGCACACCAAGCACACGACCGCTGCTCTACGCGTCTACCTCGCAGCGGCCTAGCTTCTCTGAGCTCCGCCGTCCGCAACTCCAACAGCGCACCACCAAAGCCTCGCGCCCGCCACCATTCTTCTCCCCCTCACGGCTCTCTCCCTCGCGCGAGCGTCCGCTCTCTCTCCTCGCACTGTTCTGCGTTAGGGTAGAGGTATTCCGTATTTGGACCCTTAATTTGCTATCTACTTTTTACATCGCTGAAATTGGGGTTTGTTCCTGGTGCACTATCACTAAGTGGGCTGCCATAAATTGTTGATTTGGCTTGTTGGGCGGAAGTGAGTTCATTTGTTGAGATGGTTCACCACTATTACTGCTCCTAGCTTGCTCGATTAGTATATTCGTTGAAATTGAATGTGTTTGAGCATACTGCTGGGAGTCATTTGCATATTTAGATGAACTGATGCAGTAATTGGGTTATCACTGGTCGAGTTGCCTGTTTGAGTCGTTTCTTACCTGTGTGTGCACCAGTGGTACTGGTTGTAGTAGTTTGCATATAATTTGTTAATCCTATCTGATTGGCTGTCTAATTGATAGCTAAGAACTTGTGACTGAATTGTTATTGCCAAATCTCTCAACTACTGCTGTTGGAAGTATCGAATTCTTGGGGCATTTGCTACGGTTTTGGTCGATTGAATTGTGCGGTTAACTGTACCATTGGGGGCATATATTGAGTATTTGAGTGGACAACATTTGCATTTGACAATTGAGTTGGGGAACACCACTGACTTTGGATTTGTAGTTGTTGGTTGCTATCTTTACTGGATATTTTATCTTTTGTTGTTTGGGGTAATAATTGGCGAAAATGGTGAGTAGCGCCACTTACAAGCACAGGTCCACAACGTAGATGAGCGAATGACGAACATCGCCCGCCAAGTGGCAAGGATGTCTCAGAACCTGGCCGTGTACCTTCACCACTTTGGTTTCCCTCCGCAGCTGCCAAATACCCCTTAGCCACTCGAGAGGGAAGTTTCGTTGTCCTCTTCGCTTTAATTGCTTTATTCCCTCCATTGAGGACAATGTAGGATTTAGGTGTGGGGGGGAGCAGTTATGGTGCTAGTGTCTTTTGTTCATTTTCTTTTTCTTCTTTTTAGTGATTGGCTCGTAAGTGCATGCCAAGATTTGATGTTGGATTATTGCCTCTATTTCTACTTTTGCCAAGTTTTAATAATAAAAGGGTGTCAAGTTAATGTGGTTGAATCCAAGAACATCTTTTTGGTGAATATCAATAATTGTTTTACTCTTATAATTTTTGGTTAACTTTCCTAGGCATAGGGAATGATTATTGACATTTTCATGTGAATTGGTCCGGTTATTAACTTTAGTTCTCCATGTTTGAAAATGAGGCTAGCTGATGCAAGTTTTATTTTGGTTCTTGTGTTATATTGAGTTTTTGTGATTTTTAGTTATGCATAAACTTGACTGTACTATGATATTAGTTACTACTGAGTAATCGGGGATCTGCACCTAAAAGTGTTGATTCTCGCGTCAAAAAGTAGTAATTGCTATGAGTATGTGGTCACGTGGCGATAGAAACTGAGTAACCGGGCTCATTCATCTGGCCAATGTTGGAGTTCGCGTCAAAAGGCTCAAATGGCTAGCGACTAAGTCTTTTGTTACTATTGAAAAAAAAAGAATAAAAAAAAAGAGAGAGAAAAGTAGAAAAAAAAATGTGAAAAAAAAAGTGAAGGTTGTGTTAGTGTGTAATAAAAGTCAGCTTGCCGAATTATGGATTTAATGTTGAGATTTTGGTTAATAGTTGGACCATTTGTTGATAAATGTTGTGTGTCATTCCTTTTTCTTAGATTAGTTAACCTGAAATTAGAGGAGTTTGTGGTTTAGAAGCTAACCAAAGTGATATTTCTTGGATCTTAATCACTGATGCTTGATTATTGTTTTTCTTGGTATCTTGGCAATTTGTGAGATAGAGCAATAGTCACTATCATATATTGGTACTTGTTTGTTGTTCTCATGCTTGAGGACAAGCATGGTTTAGGTGTGGGGGGAATTGATAGGTTGCAATTTTATCATTTATTTTATTATTAATTTCCTCTATTACCTGACTTGATGTGGATTAATTATTAGATTCTACTCACTTTTCGTAATTTACATTTATTTCAGGGAGTAGAACAAAAATATCACAATCATGACCAATTTGGCAGTTATCAAGAAAGAGTTCAAGTAGCAGGCATCTAGGGACATTCTTGGAATATCAAACCGCAACCCTTCTCGGTAATTGGCCCGAAGACTGCATTAAAAAGGGGAAGCCGAAGTCTTCTTGCGGCTCTCTAGGGGGACTGGGCGGCGGACGCCGCACAGTAGCCATTAGAATAGGAGCAATAGCTTAGCTTTTGATTTCTCATCTTTTAGTTTAGTCTTGCTTTTGACTTTTCCTTGGGAGAATCTCTTTTTGGTTGTTTGTCCTACGTAGGTCTGGGGAGATTAAACAACTTTGACTTTTCCATTTTCCATTCTTGCGTAGTTTTGTCTCGTATGCCTGGACAAGTAGAAACCATAGAATCAGTTGCTGCAACTTTGCTTTTCTTTATTCCTTTGACGAATTGAATTTTCCCAATTCTTGGAGACAATGGCCACAATTGTTGCTGCAATTTTGTTTGGTTTTTTTTTATCCGGGATGAACTAAATCTCCTTTTCTAGTCAAGAAACAACGGAGGCCTTGGTTCGCCTAAAATTGTGAGATCGATTTAATTTTATCTTTTTCTTTTATTTATTAGTATTCGCATATTCCTTATTTGCAGTGCTTGTGATTATTTAATTAATTGATTGTCTTGGATCCAAATAATTAGTTGATTAGGTAATCTATTGTCAATTAGGGCATTAAATCCGTAATTGTTTAATTGCTCTAAAATAGTGACAACTGGCATGATTAGATTTGTGTCAGGGGAATACGCGGGCTAATCTAAAATAACCCTGGTAGTGCATTATTTGGTTAGAATAGGGCTCCTCTAAAACGTAAGGCAACTGGGGAATTAAATTCTACGGGCGTGCTTAGGATTATTTCTCAATTAGAGCAGTGATTAACGGGCGTACCTTGATCACCGACACAGTAAGGAGGGGTTGACTGTCATCGCTTGTTTGGTAGTTATAACCTATTTATTAATAAATAATTGGAATTGCCTTTGCTTATCGATGATCAATTAGGTGAACCATTGCTAAAGTTATTCCTTGGCTAGATCCTTAATTATCACTCATTTGATTTTAGTAATTTGTTATTTAATTTTTAGTAGCTTTTTAGATTTTAGTTGAATTTCTTTGATTGTCACATTCTGCACAAAAACACCCCCATCTCACTGTGAACTTGAAAAGAAATAATTACTCCCAGTCCCTGTGGATTCGACCCTGCTTACCACTATCTACAGAAATTAATTTTAGCTGAGCAGGTTTTTATTATTGCACAGGCTGACAACCTGTCAATTTACCCATTGCCAGCCATATGACTTCATGATCAGGAGTTTCTTCTGCCCCCACACCTTAGGATATAGAAACAAATTCATTAGATATAGACACTAACAGTTTAATATAATAAATATAGGCATTATTAATGTAACAAAATGTTAAAAACACACTAAATATTTTGATACATTAAAATTTGCCAGTGACATGCGTTGGATTGAGGCCTAGTTTGGAAGTGTAGGAAAGAAAGATATCTGCTGAGAATCGTTTGTCGTTAAAACTTTGCTATTTGGCTTTTTGGAAGGTCAGTTGCGCATTTTCAAATCTTTTCTTCCAGTGTTATTTCTCTCTGCTTTCAGAAACAGGAAATTTTCTTTTCACTTAAAATCATCCCAAATGATTCGATTTCTCTTTTTTTTTTTTTGTTGGCTTTCTTCAATAATCTCCAGAGAGTAAGAAATTTCTTATTAGAGTAGTTGGTTATCAAATGAATCTTAAGATTCTAATTGAATGTTGATCAAGGAATCAAATCCATCCCTTTACCTACATTTTAAATTCAGAATTTTTTGAAAAAAAATTTGCCAGTGAATGCGTAAGCACCAGTCTGGATCAATGATGATTCAATCCCCCAATTTTTCTCTTGACTTCTTTGGATCGCCCCTCCCCGTAATATGCAGTGGAAGTTTTATAGCTTAAAATTTATTGCGTCTAGAAAAAAAAAAGGAGTAAGAAATTTCTACACTCCTTTTTATTTTTATTTTTCCTCTCTCTCTGTCCTGTGCTTTCAAACAGACTGCAAGGCTTGTTAAATTGTAAACTAAAGAAGCTTTCAACCACCGGTGCGTCATGAACACGACAAACCGTCGAACTAATTATGTACCCCAATATATGTCCAGACATCCAGTGTCGTCGTTTCCTCGTTGCCGAGATGCTTTGTTCTATTGATATGATATTAACGTTATAGTTTCTGGCAGGGTCTTTGACCCCACCCACTCCTCCCCAAAAAAAAAGGATATTTTCTTTCTACTAATTCACCAGCAGCAGCACAACTCAAATTGACATCTCAAAGCGTGAGTAACTTTCACTCAAATTCTCTTGGAGCAGTAATAGCGATTTTTTCTTGTTCAATTATGGCACTTTGACAACATTCAATATTTGATTCTCATATGCATCTCAATGCACCCAATAAATGGCGTTAAATGATGTCTTTTACTGCATTTTCCATGTAGAATTTATTCATACAACAGTAATGACTCGGCCCTGTTTGGATTGCATTTTTCATAATTTTTCATGAAAAAATTACTGTAGCGATTTGATATATATGAGGGAAAAAAGTAATAGGGAAATGTGATCACGGAAAACGATACAATTTTTCGGACAGAAAATGACAATCCAAACAGGGCTGTACACACAAGTTAATTAGTGTCAAGGTTTGCCAAGTTTAAGGATTGAATTCTATTGCTAAGGGTGAGAAGGGTGTGAGGAGGGTTGAGAGAATAAGAAAAAAAAGTGTCATGTCTATCGTACATGTGGTAATACTCATATATTGGTAGCGAAGTCATTCCAAAAGCGATAAGGTCACCGGCTCAAATATAAGTCATGACCAAATACAAAAAGAAAAATTGTTCTCTATTATTTTTTTTTATGGCATACGTAATGTTATAGCTATATATTTAAATCAATTATTCCATTTATTCTATTGAAAATATCATATTTTCCTTTTTAATATGTCCAAAGATATTTGTCACTTACCTCAAATAAGCTACAAACTTTTATTCCTGTCCTAAACTTACCCTTGCATTAAAAATGTGCATAACAGTCAAACTAGTGGGGCGGCTATGTTAACAATTGTTCACATGCATGTGCCTGAGTAATGCCAAGCTTTGCTATTGGAGCATGCATGTAAGCACCAACAAAAATTATTTGACAGGAGGTTAATTGAAATATTTATTTGAAATAATTATGGTAGTACCTTTTATGATATGATAAATTTGAAATAAAAAGATGGTTGAAATTTGTGTTTTTTATATGAGTAGAATAAAATTTGATTTTTTTTTTTGGCAAATCTTGATAACCAAACACACTCAATTGAGTCGTTAATTTTAAAAGTGTGTAAATTCAAGCACTTTGGGCAACCCATTAGGATTGC
Source organism: Coffea canephora (assembly GCA_036785865.1). NCBI lineage: Eukaryota > Viridiplantae > Streptophyta > Magnoliopsida > Gentianales > Rubiaceae > Coffea > Coffea canephora. The sequence goes on from CM071913.1 coordinate 4,477,530, forward strand.
TATTTTTTGAAATACTCATACAAAAATGTATTATAGTAATTTGATATATATAAGATGAAAAATGATTGATTGAAAATATGTTCATAAAAAACGTAAAATTTTTTTTAGAAAAAAAAAAATGGCAATTCAAACATTTTTTTTCTAGGCAAGATGGGCAGTTAGTCAGTGACAATCTAGGCAGTTCAAACACTTGAATTGTGTCCAAGACTACTGTTGATAAAAATACGTGGTTAATCACGTCTACCTTTCTTATGCTTTAGCCAAATTGCAAGAAGACCTTTCGAAGTTTGAAAAATAACAGTCACCCTCCTTTAACTTCAAATAGGTATCTTACTATATAACTAACACATAAGTAGGGGTTTGGTATTAGTAACAAAAAGTGTTAACATTTACCTTTTCAAAAAATACATTTTCAATATTTACTATTATCTATCAGCATCTTATTTGGAAAATGTTTCACTCCTACATAACCATCACCATATAACTATCACTACACTCCCCTATTAATTGATTAACTAATCCACTAATAAACACTGCATCACTTCCCAAAAGTCTTTTTAACTAATTTTTTATTATATATATTTTATTATTTTTTTTCTAAAATATGTACACATAGTGTGTGCCCCACCCAGTAATAATAAATAACCCCTTCTTGTTAGTTTATTAACGTTTGTTTATCCTAATCAAACCAAAACATACGTAAAAGTCAAAAATTATCCCTTCATGTCTTACAAAGAAAGGAAGGAAAAAATAAAATTTGATATAGAAAAAGAAAAAGTATAGCGAAGAAAAACAAATGCCTTTACTTCTCTATTCATCGTCGTTCTTGTTCCAAAAACCACCACTAACTCCGCCAGTGCATTCCCAATTTGCTTAATATAAGAAAAAACAAACCCAAATCTTCTTCTCTTGCCACCAACAACCTCCATTAAGCCTAGGTCTTGAGCCCCATGAGCATCCACACTTCCTACACAGATCTAAAATGGGCATCAACAAAAGAGCCAATTCCAATATATTGGGGAAAAAAGATTATATGCTCATTTGAGTGGTTAAAGGTGATAGAGATGCATCAATTAGTGCTATGATTGATCTCAAAACTTAAATTGCAGATGAAATGACATAACAAATAGGTGAGGACTCTAGAGTTCAAGGGTGCAAAAAATGGTTACCAAAGTAGAGGGAAGAGGTGAGCATAAGTGGATGAGTTTTTGGGCATGAAAAACAAATATGGATGGTTTCATGGTTCAATAAAAGAATCAATACAGTTTCTAGAAACGTTTTTGTTGATCATTAGTTCCTTTGCTCAGAATGCACTCAGACTTGACTTAAAAAAAAAAAATTCTAGAATCATGTTATCATCTTTACAACAATAATCAATGTTCAATGGCTTGAGTTTCATTAGTAAAATTTGTTGGAGTCAGGAATTGGGACTTTGGATATTATTGAAGACGTTATAGTTTGGACGAGTACCGGGGAAGAGGATGAAAATAGACGACGGTGGTGGATTCGTTTTGGGGGAAGAGTCTTTCTGTTTACACATACTAGTGTGTATTTCAACACCGTTTAGCAAATGTTAGGTCAAAGGGGGTGGCAGTTATTTTTCAAACTTCAAGAGATTTACTTGTAGTTTGGTTAAAGCACGGGGAGGTAGATATAATTAACCCAAAAATTTTATATTCTTGGAATGTTTGAAATATGTCTAATTGTTCTTCAAAAAGAAAAATTGTAGTAGAGCAAAAAATTTTGGCGGAGTCTAAGAAAAGTAAGATAAAAAGGTAATTCAAAAATTTGTTCACACAAAATAAATGGTAAAATTTGTTTCTTATAAATAGGCCTGTCAACGGTCCAGGTCTAGACCCGGATTCGACCCGGATCAGTCAATTTTTTACGGGTCCGGGTAGGGAAATAATTCCGTTATCCGAAACTGAATCCAAATCCGTTTTGTCAAACAAAAAATGGGTCGAATACGAAATACATCATTTCGGCCCGTATTTGACCTGTATCCGAATATAAAATAGATATATATATATATATACCAATAATATATCCCAAATTTATACCCCAAATTTACTTCTATACCCCAAAGGCCCAAACAACTAAATATTATTGACAGGCCGTCAGCCTGTGCAATAATAATAATAAATATAGAACCTAGATACCACTAAAAGCAGTCAATAATCAATCCTAAGTACTGGAGCAGGGACTCTAGGTGTGCAATGGGTTACTTGATTCACCCTGTTCCCGAAGAGTTTGCTTAACCCGATATACCAGAATTAATTAATAGACAAAAATTACTAAATAGTAGACAGTGGCAAGTAGGGTCGTCTCCTCAGGGACTGGGGATATCTGTCTCTTTTTAAAGTCCAATTGGTAAGGGGGGATTTTTTTGGAATGAAACTAAAAACAATTAAATAATTTAACTAAAAATGAATAAATAACTAGCACAAGTAAAACAGGAATTAAATCAAGAATAAATAAATTCTAGCCAAAGATACAACTACTCAGGCACAGTCCATTTATCCGATCATTGATGCAGGAGAGGTTCACTTAATTTATTAATAGGCTAGTTATAGTCTGACAACCAATTTTTCCTTAAATTATAGATGACCAAGGTACGACCATTAATCACCTCTAACCAGAAAAATACTCCTATGTACGACCATAGGAATTAATTTTCCAATTGCATTAATAACTAGAAAAACCTAGCCCTAACCAATAACACGCTACGAGGGTTATTTAAATTAGATTGCACGTTCCCCTACTGTGTAAACACACCAGTTGCCACTAACATTAATCAATCAAACAATTACGGATTTAATTGACTAAATTGGCACGAGATTAATAAATCACATTGAACATCGGGCCCTTGACATCCAAGTAACAAAATAATCCCATGAAAATTCAAGCAGATAACGTGCAAATATTAATAGATAAAGGAACACGTGAAAACTAATTAGATCTCACAGATTTTCGGGACTGCGCCGTCGAGTTGACTCTTGACTAGATGGAAGACTTAGCCACGCCGCATAATTAAATCACCACACGAATTAATAAATTGCGAAGGCATTGTTTTTGACTAAAAAGTAAGGAATAAAGGATGTTTTCCCCGTTGGGGAATATTGTCGAACACCTGGCGTGTGTCAGAGGCCAGTCCAAGAGAAAGAAAGAAAAAACTGAAACTAAACTAAAAGACTAAAACTAGAGATGTCCCTCCTACTCTACGTTATCCCTATTTAAGCAATAAAAGAAAGATGACTAAAGGCAATGTAGGTGGTCCCCACACATGTGGACAAAGCCTTCAAAGTACTTCTTGCCCCAAGTCTTTTTCCGTAGCTTTCTTTTAAGAGCCCAAAGGAGTAGATGCCTTCCACTAGCTTGTGGTCCCCCACCAATTCAAGGGCCCAAGAATTGAAGCCCTTAGAAGTCTCCCTATTTTCCATAAAGTCCTTCCTTTTTGATGGCTTTCTGCTTCATTCCTGAAATTAAGTCCAGATACCAAATATGAGTAAATATCAGCAATTAACACAATATTTATCAGGGATAAAAGGGGAAATCAATAATAAAATTACTAACAATTTGTACCCTATCAATTCCCCCCACACCTGAATCATGCTTGCCCTCAAGCATGGGGACAACCCAACTCAATAATGGCTAGCTTTCGCATTATCATTGCCAGCAGTGCTTATACCCAAAATCAAGATTTAGCGGCTAAATGTCAAGTCATATCTCACTCGGTTAGCTTCTAAGTTCATAGACCTGTCCAATTCATGGCTAATTCGCTTAGAAAATCCAAATACTAACTAGCAATAGTCAGTAATTAAATCAACTGGCAACCAAAATCTCAACAATACGAACCAAGGATCGGTAGGCTAACATGATCATAAACTCACATATTCTGCACTTCTGATTTTCTTTTTTTTTTCTGTTTCTTTTTTTTTTAATTAATAAATTGCACGAATAATGCTTAGTCCCGAGCTATTCAAGTCTTTTGACGTGAACTCTGACATTTTTAGATGAAAGAGCCCAGTTACTCAACTTTTCACAGCTCCAGGATCACTTACTCATAGATATCGCCACTTTTTGACGCGAGAGCCGACACATGTGGTGAAGACCCCCGGTTACTGGGTGGCGACACTAGCGGAGTAAAGCCATACGTTATTCACCAATAACACCAAAATACCAAGTAATTACAGATCATAGCCCGCGTCATTTCCTAAATATGGAGAACTAAGGTCGACAGGAGACCAATCCACACAACACTGCCAGCAAAATATTTGCATTGCCTAAACAAGTTAGCCATAAATTGCACCAAGTCGTTAAACTCAACATATTCACCAAGAAAGCATGCTTTTACTTGCCACTAAAACCCAATTCATAGTATAAACTACCATTAGCAATGAAAAGTGAGCTGCCAAAAATACTCACCAATATAGAAGCAAGGGAAAGACACTCAAAAGGGATAAAGGAGCAACACCTAAACAGAAAACACTTACTAAAAACATAGGAACAACACCCCAAAAATGAAAAATTGGCAATATCTAGCACCCAAACTGACCCCCCCACACCTAATGGACACATTGCCCCCAATGTGAAAATGGAAAAGCAGAAAAAGGGGAGGGGCAACGGTACTTCCCTGAAGTCGTCAAGACAAGGGAGGGTTAGGCGGAAACTGCGGAGGGAACCCGGCCTGCTGCATAAATGCCGCTAGATTCTGCGCCATATTGTGAATGTTAACGTCCATGTGCCTCTGCCGCATCTCAAGCCGCTCGACCGTGTTGCGGAGCTGGTTCCATTCCTCATCCGTATGGCCGGAAGGGGGAGGAGCGGAAGTCGAAGGACCGGGGCCACCACCGGAAGTGGAAGGGCGTGCAAACGAGGATTTCGGAGGGGCATGTACCGGTCCCGGGGGAACAATCTCCCACCCGTTATCACCCTTCCGGACCAAACCCATTCGCTCCAGGCACGGGATGTCCAAGGGCTCCATTTGACACGCAACATGCAAATCATGGTTAGAGAGATCAAGCAACTGCAAGTTAACAGTCAAATGGGTGATATAGGACCCAAGAATCAAGGGACGCTTCTTTTTTGTCAAAACAGACTTAAATTGAGAAGCGAGCCAGCACCCCAAATTAACCTTAATATTATTATGCATGCACCATATGAAAAAGAATTCCGGCTTGGACAATATACCCGAACTATCCCGCCTACCCGAGAAACTATACGCTAGGAAACGCTGGATGTAGCGAGAAGCTGGGTCCTTCATGTACGAGCTCTTGGTCTGGCGAGGATCATAAGAGGCAGGGTCGACAGACAACGCCTCCCATATACTCCGATAACGAGAGAAGAAAGGCTCTATGTAGTCGCACGCACTCTCGGCATACTCCCGAGAGGCGGCATAGGCCGGGTCAATAAAGCCAAAAGCTAAGTTAAACTCAGTAATCGACTGGTGGAACTCCTGACCCATCAACCGGAAGTGAATAACATTGGGGGTAGACGCAGAATAACCGGTAGTAATAGTGAACTCAAAGGTGGCATAGAACTCCCTAACCAACTCAACAAAGGCCGGGAGATTGACAATACGGGAATATGGGTGCCACCCAATGCCATTGATCAAATGGTGGAAGGATTCGCTAATATTTAGAAGGCCCATGGTGGCGGCGTCCAGATAACGGCAGGGAGTGATCTGCCGCTCACAACAAACAGCATATCGCTGCTTGTCGGCGGCCTTAGTGAAGTGCAGGTTTCCCCCAAAATGTGCAGGGTCAGAAATATGGACGCCCCTCTGTCTCCCAAGGCGAGCTCTCCTCCCAGAGGAGGAAGGTTCGTGCGAGGGGTCAGAGGCGGGAATAGTGGGTGGAGGTGTTGGAGGGTGTGATTTCCTGGGTGTTTTAGACTTAGCAGAAGATCGAGGCTTCACCATGGTGACCAACAGGCAAACCCAAAACAACCAAGTAGCAATATAAGCGTCACGGGCGCCCCCAAATTCAACCAGCAATCTCAACAATAAATGGTGAGAATTTAGAGACAGTTCAGCACAGAGAATGAAGAAATGGAAAGCAATACTGCCACCAGTACCACTGGTGCACAGACAGGAAAGCAATGCAAGCACCTTTAGGCTATAACAATCCTCAACAAGACAGCAAATGCAAATAATAAAGAGCAACAGTCCCAATAGAATTCAATATAAGAACAAAACAGCCCAAACGTGCAATACTACTCCAAATAATCCAAGTAGGTTAATTAGGCACAATCAATCCGCAATTAGCAAAGGAAGGGACACAATAGTCCTCCAATTCAACAAAATAACACCATGACACAACTCCACCAATCAAAATAAACGGAATTGGACAGTCAATTGCACTACTCCACCAACCAAATGTTCTCGCAACAGCAGATTAGAATTCGAGCAACAACTCAATCACAAAAACATGAACGTTCAAACAAGCAGGCATCTGACCAAATATAAGCAACAAATACGGTCGAAAGCCCCCAACCAGTACCACTGGTTATCACACAAGGAAGACTTGAATCAGACGACCAACCAAATCCACCAAGAAATCCAAACAATCACTAAACAGCCCCAGAAATTAGAAATTGACAAAAGTACCTCCCTTATGCCCAACCGTAGACAGCGGGACAGTGATGGGGCGCAATGGAGCGGCTGGCGGCTTGCGGCGGCTCTGGTGGAAAGCTTGGCGATTGTGCTGATGCGGTGGTGGAGAGAGCAGATCTGGCGGGGGGGAGGCGCGGCGAGCTTGGCGGCGATGGAAGCGGGTCAGCGGCGGGCGGCTGGCTCTGCGGAGTACAGGCACCTCGTGGCTGTGGACAACGTGGAGAGAGGGACCGTGAGCTGGTGGAGCGCGGGGTTTGACGGCCAGGCGCGCTGATGGCGGCGCGCGAAAGCTGGTGGGCAACCGCGCTTCGTGGAGAAAACCAAGGCGTCAGTTCGGGCAGAGCTGGTGGCGCTGGTGGATGCGCGCGCGGGCAGCCGTCAATGGTGGCCTGGGGCGCGGAGGAGCTTGGAGGAGGAGCTGGCGACAGCGGCGGCGCGCGAAAGCTGGTGGCGGTGGTCGCGGAGCTCGGTCAGGCGGCGCGCGATGGTGGCCTGGGGCGCAGAGGAGCTTGGAGGCGGCGCGCGATGGTGGAAGAAACAAGAGAAAGGGAAAAGCAGCGGGGAAGAAGAAAAAGAAAAGAAAGAAAGAAGAAAAGAAGAAAAGAAAGAAAAGAAGAAAAAAAAAAAGAAAAGAAGAGGGGAACCGATGCACCCCCTTGTTTTTTTTTTTTTTGAATAAAAATTAAAATAATAATAAATTAAATATATATATTTTTTTTTTTCGAAAAAAATAAAAATAATTGCAAAGGCACAATCTTTTAAAGATAGGAATAATAACAATAAGAATAATACTAATACTAATAAGAATAAGAATAGTAAGAATAATAATACTAATAATAAAAGTTGGTTTTTTTTATTTTATTATTATTTTTTTTTAATTGCAAAACATGGCGTGGGCACGCCAAGATTCGCGAGTATCCACTGCCTTCGAGAGTTCCTTAAGCACCGTAACGCGTGCCCTCCTCGCGTGGGCACGCCAAGATTCCATTTCCTACTAGTGTCACGAGATGTTGAGAATTTACCAACACGGCGCGGGCATGCCAAGATTCGCGAGTATCCACTGCCTTCGAGAGTTCCTTAAGCACCGTAATGCGTGCCCTCCTCGCGTGGGCACGCCAAGATTCGCTTTCCTGATCAGAGTTAGAAAACACCAAGAGTGACAAACACCCACGTGAGAATCGACATGATTTAATAATTAAGCACTGAAACAACAAAATTAACAATTGGGTTGCCTCTCAAAAGCGCCTTTCTTTAACGTTTTTGGCTAGACGTTGTCCAAAACTTTGCTCAAACTGAGCAAATCGAGTCCTCTAAGTGCATCATCTCCACCCGCTCAATTGGAAAACCTTCATAATATGGCTTGAGACGGTGACCATTTACTACAAATTTCTTCTCAGTTTTCAAACTTTGGATCTCGACTGCACCATAATGAAAGACATTAGTCACAACAAAAGGGCCAATCCAGCGAGAACGTAATTTACCTGGAAATAACTTTAATTTGGAGTGATACAGTAGAACTTTTTGTCCACATTCAAACATTTTCCTAGAGATCTGTTGGTCATGAAAAATCTTGTTTTTCTCCTTATAAATCACAGCATTCTCGTAGGCTTCATTGCGAATCTCCTCCAATTCTTGTAACTGAAGCTTCCTTTGAATTCCGCCCTCTTCGATATCCATGTTGCATTGCTTGACCGCCCAAAATGCTCTATGCTCGAACTCGACAGGGAGGTGACATGGCTTCCCAAATACCAAACGGTAAGGGGACATGCCGATTGGTGTCTTGTATGCCGTCCTATGTGCCCACAAGGCATCTTCAAGTCTCACACTCCAGTCCTTCCTATCAGGTCGAACCATTTTTTCCAAAATCGACTTGATCTCCCGGTTCGATGCTTTCGCCTGACCGTTTGTCTGCGGATGGTAAGAAGTGGACACTTTGTGCAAGACACCGTACCTCCTAAAAAGTGCAGCAATTGTCTTGTTGCAGAAATGGGTACCCCGATCACTTACAATTGCTCGCGGCATCCCAAATCGGACAAAGATATTAGACTTGATGAATTCTGCAACTACTTTGGAATCATTAGTACGGGTGGCCTTTGCTTCCACCCATTTCGAGACATAGTCTACAGCAAGCAATATATATAAAAAACCATACGACGAAGGGAAAGGGCCATAAAATCAATACCCCAAACGTCAAAAATCTCAACAAAAATCATTGGGGTTTGGGTCATTTGATCCCTACGAGAAATATTACCTACTCTTTGACACTTATCACACGACTTACAAAATGAGTAGGCATCCCTAAAGAGGGTTGGCCAATAGAATCCACTCTCTAGAACCTTACGAGCAGTCCTCTTTGGTCCAAAGTGACCCCCACATGCAAAAGAGTGACAATAAGCTAAAATAGATTGGAATTCATTTTCACCTACACATCTGCGAATGATTTGGTCGGCACCACGCTTCCAGAGGTAAGGGTCATCCCAGATGTAAGATTTTGCGTCACTCCTTAACTTATCCCTTTTTGCCTTATGTCATCCTGCAGGAAACTTGTCAGTAACTAGAAAATTAACAATATCTGCATACCAGGGCAAAGTTAAATTAGCAGAAAATAAGTGCTCGTCGGGGAAAGTTTCTCTCAATGGGATATCGTCCTTGGTGACTTGTACCCGACTCAAGTGATCTGCAACCAAATTCTCTGCCCCTTTCTTATCTCTGATCTCCAAGTCGAACTCCTGTAGCAACAGTATCCACCTTATCAGTCGCGGTTTTGCCTCTTTCTTGGTCAACAGATACCGCAGGGCTGTATGATCAGAGAAAATAATAACTTTAGCACCAAGTAAATATGAACGAAATTTTTCTAAAGCAAAAACTACAGCTAAAAGATCTTTCTCAGTGGTCGAATAGTTCAATTGGGCTCCGTTCAAGGCTCGAGATGCGTAGTATATAGCATGGGCTGCCTTCCCCACTCTTTGACCTAGCACCGCACCCACTGCGTAATCGCTGGCGTCACACATGATCTCAAATGGGAGATTCCAGTCAGGGGGTTGGATGACAGGTGGAGAAGTGAGTAATTTTTTTAACTTCTCGAACGCTTCTTCGCACTCCTCGTTGAATTCAAAACTGACATCCTTTTATAAAAGCCTAAAAAGTGGTGCCCCGATCTTTGAGAAATCCTTGATAAATCTGCGATAGAAACCTGCATGTCCTAAAAAAGAACGAACTTCCCGTACAGTTACGGGATAAGGTAAAGCAGATATCACATCTATTTTAGCTTTATCAACCTCAATTCCTCTGGACGACACTACGTGTCCTAGAACTATCCCGTGCTCAACCATGAAGTGACATTTTTCCCAATTTAGCACCAGGTTAGTCTCAATGCATCTTTTTAAAATCAATGTCAAGTTATCTAAACAATCGTCAAAACTATCACCATAGACACTGAAGTCATCCATGAATACCTCAATTATTCTCTCTACATATTCAGAAAAAATGCTAATCATGCACCTCTGGAATGTTGCAGGGGCATTACACAATCCAAAAGGCATCTTTCGATAGGCAAAAGTGCCAAAGGGGCAAGTGAAAGTTGTTTTCTTTTGATCCTCTGGCGCAATTGCTATCTGAAAATAACCAGAGAAACCATCTAAAAAACAATAATAGGCACGACAAGCTAACCTTTCAACCATTTGATCGATAAATGGAAGAGGAAAATGATCCTTCTTGGTCACTGCGTTCAATTTGCGGTAATCGATGCACTGGCGCCAACCCGTAGGCTTTCGAATTGGAACGAGGTCCCCTTCATGATTTTCCTCCGCAGTTACCCCTGCTTTCTTTGGCACCACTTGGACTGGACTTACCCATGGGCTGTCTGAGATAGAAAAAATAATTCCTACGTCCAGAAGCTTGATTACCTCTTTCTTGACCACTTCCATCATGATGGGGTTCAATCTCCTTTGTGGTTGTTTTATCGGCCTAGCATCCTCTTCCAGGCGAATTCGATGCATGCACACAGACGGGCTTATACCCTTGATGTCTGCAATTGTCCACCCTATAGCTTTCTTATGCTCCCTTAAAACCCGCAGCAGCTTGTCCTCCTCCGTGGGTGATAATTTGGATGAAATTATCAATGGTAACGTCTTTTTTTCACCTAAAAAGGCATACTTTAAATGCTCGGGCAGGGATTTCAACTCCACTTCAGGTGCCTGCACGATAGAAGGTAATAGCTTTAGGTGTGGTTCAGGCACAAATATAGGAGCAACATCATACCTTAGAGGACTTTGGCCTAGTGAATGCAAGGCTCCAACCATTCTTTGCAAATTGATGTCCAACTCCATTTCGCAGGCTGCTTCCAGATCCAAATGTTTGGTGATTGCTACCTCCAATTCATCCCTGCCATTAATCTCAAACACTTCTTGCACCAAAGGGTCAATTATACTCACAGCAAAAACAGCATTAGAATGACACGGATATTTCATGGCTTCAAATATACTGAAATGAACTATTTCTCCATCAAATTCCATCGTTAGGGTGCCCTTACTAACATCAATTTTTGTACGAGCCGTCAGCCTGTGCAATAATAATAAAACAGGAATTAAATCAAGAATAAATAAATTCTAGCCAAAGATACAACTACTCAGGCACAGTCCATTTATCCGATCATTGATGCAGGAGAGGTTCACTTAATTTATTAATAGGCTAGTTATAGTCTGACAACCAATTTTTCCTTAAATTATAGATGACCAAGGTACGACCATTAATCACCTCTAACCAGAAAAATACTCCTAGGTACGACCGTAGGAATTAATTTTCCAATTGCATTAATAACTAGAAAAACCTAGCCCTAACCAATAACACGCTACGAGGGTTATTTAAATTAGATTGCACGTTCCCCTACTGTGTAAACACACCAGTTGCCACTAACATTAATCAATCAAACAATTACGGATTTAATTGACTAAATTGGCACGAGATTAATAAATCACATTGAACATCGGGCCCTTGACATCCAAGTAACAAAATAATCCCATGAAAATTCAAGCAGATAACGTGCAAATATTAATAGATAAAGGAACACGTGAAAACTAATTAGATCTCACAGATTTTCGGGACTGCGCCGTCGAGTTGACTCTTGACTAGATGGAAGATTTAGCCACGCCGCATAATTAAATCACCACACGAATTAATAAATTGCGAAGGCATTGTTTTTGACTAAAAAGTAAGGAATAAAGGATGTTTTCCCCGTTGGGGAATATTGTCGAACACCTGGCGTGTGTCAGAGGCCAGTCCAAGAGAAAGAAAGAAAAAACTGAAACTAAACTAAAAGACTAAAACTAGAGATGTCCCTCCTACTCTACGTTATCCCTATTTAAGCAATAAAAGAAAGATGACTAAAGGCAATGTAGGTGGTCCCCACACATGTGGACAAAGCCTTCAAAGTATTTCTTGCCCCAAGTCTCTTTCCGTAGCTTTCTTTTAAGAGCCCAAAGGAGTAGATGCCTTCCACTAGCTTGTGGTCCCCCACCAATTCAAGGGCCCAAGAATTGAAACCCTTAGAAGTCTCCCTATTTTCCATAAAGTCCTTCCTTTTTGATGGCTTTCTGCTTCATTCCTGAAATTAAGTCCAGATACCAAATATGAGTAAATATCAGCAATTAACACAAATATTTATCATGGATAAAAGGGAAAATCAATAATAAAATTACTAACAATTTGTACCCTATCAATTATCCACTGACATGCAGAGCCTTTGGCATATACAACACCTGTTGCAAAAGCATAAATTTGAATCTTACAAAAAGTATTTATCAATGCTAAACATTATCTCTAGAAGATGTTAATTAACACATGCAATATAGCCTAGCTAAGACTTTAACCAAGTGACAACATTGAAATAATACTTGTTGGACAAAATTAAATTGACCTTTCTTAATAAAAAAAAGTAGTACTTTTTCTAATTTTGTTGTAAAACAGGTTTCAACTATTTTTTCGAGTAGACTCGGACTCGGATCCGGATTCGGGTTGACTCGTCGGATCTGGGTCCAGAGCATAGAGTAGAAGACCCGTCGGATAAACGGGCCGGATACGGAACCGGTATAGTAGTAACGGTTCCGGGTCCGAAATAATGAATTTCGGCCCAAATTCGACCTGTTGATAGGTCTACCTATCACTAGAGAACTTTTGGAAATACAAGAGACTATTTTGAAAATTTCGCAATTGTAAAAGCTAAGAACGCAATCACTGACCAATTATGTAGCTACGTGTCAAGCCTGATTACTAACTCCACTTCATGTTTTTGATAACTAAACTAGCGATTTTTTTTTCTTCAGTTTTTAGCCTATTTCCCAAGGATTAGAGAATGAGGTAATTAATGTTGCAAAATCACAAAAGGAAATGGAGAACTCTGGGTGTCTCTGGATTCTAAAGAAATTGGAGGATTTTAAGCCACACTGCCACAGTACTGTTAGCATAATCCCCTGCAGAAAGCAAACAAAAAGTAAGGCGTACTTAAATTATGTTTGAAATCTGATCCACCAAGGATCAGCCATTTAGATGAAATTATTCATCATCGTACGTTCATGTCCCAAGAAATTATTCATCGTGAGATTTATTAAGAGTCTCAATGATGGTTGGCATTTTCTTTAAGCGAGCGGATCAAAAGCAGATGAAGAATACCAGCAACGACCATACCATGAAGAAAGGTGAATTGAAAATGCGAACCGATTCAGTTTGTCAAAGGAGCACTGCGCCAAATTGGATCTAAAATTCTTTACTAATATCTTTTAAAAATCAATTAAACAATTAAACAAGAATACATATAAGGAATGAAAAATTTCTTGTGTTTTAGGAATCAAAGAAATCGATAACAAATACTATCTTATATAGTTTGGCAAGCCTTGCAACAAGGAAACATAAGTAAGGAGAAATTGGAAATAGAAGAGAAAAGGAAACTATTTATTTAATTGGTGGTGAAATTTAGAGTTCTTAGATGCAAAGTGACGCACAAAATAACCAAAAAAGTTTGCAGCAATTCTTTAGGAGAGATTAAGAACATTCCACGAGAAATGGAAACTATATAATAGTAATAATTACTCCAAAAGAATTCTTAAATACTGACAGTTTCTCTTGGAGTAATTTTAATAAAATTGTTAATTCTCAATTAAATGTGTAAGTTATAAGGAGAATAAATTGGTAAATCTAATGAAAGACATTTAATCAAATGCCACAACAGCACGGGAGATCTTTTCCACAATCAAAGGCCCAGCATTGATGAAGAAACATTCGAGTATAACACCAAGTGGCTTTTGTGGAAAACGCATTTGCAAGTTTGTCAATAGAAACACTCATTGGATAATTTGTTTAGGATTTGTTTTGGATAATTTGTTGGTGCTACGCTAATAGTTGAGATGGCCACAGCCGCCGCCCTGACACAATAACAAATTAAAAATTGAGACACGAACGAGTAGACCATTTCTATATATATATATATATATATATATATATATATATATATTATCCTGCTAGTATTATATATTGTTAATATTTTAGCTGGAAATGTTAGCTGTGCCCATCATTTTCCCAGTATTCTTTAAATATCAAGTAGACCTTTTAAAAAACCCAAGGGCCCCCAGCATTAGCGTAAAGTAACTACTCGCTGGAGTGATAATTTACTAAATTAACCAAACAACATTCAACACATATAAAAAACATTGGTTCATCAGAGATATTGATTTAGATTTCTGAACAATTGACTGAACAAAAAAGTGTCATGCAGTTCCCAGTTAGCTTTATGGGTTTTGCTATATATATGGTGTCCTAAGTTGGATTGTCTGTTTTGCAGTGATTTTGGCTAATTAAAATGCTCGATGGGAAACCCTGTTGGCCCCTAAATAATGCCTTTACTTTTGGAATTCATTTGATTCTTAGCTGAACCGCATCACGGCAGAGTCTTTTTATTCTCTTCGTCTCAGGCTCTCAGCCGGCCAAAACTTGTGATTTGTTGTTGTGAATATAGAGAGTGATGTGATGAATGAATTTAAGGGTTGATTACACTTTGATTACATCTCGAACTTGGGAATGAGACCTGAGTAACACTTTATCACTCTGAACTTAAGATATACTATACACTTTTTTCCCCAAGATGAATGTATAAAATGTTTAACAACACAAAGATTCGGTCCAAAATTTTTTTAATGAAATCACATTAATGCCCAGAAATGATGGCTATATGGGTGGCATTTCCCTTCAGGCAGGCGGGAATATTGACTGCCTATTGCCACGCTCGGCGCGCATGATTGAAAATAAAATGCGAATTCAATAAGGGACTTGGGTGATAGTTGCACGGCAAAAAAACCTAAAAAAGTGTTCAAAAATTAACAAATACAACAGTGATCTTGCGCGCCTCCTCTTTCTTTCAGTAAATTTGTATTGGCATTTAGTCATGAAAGAATAGGGGATTTAGCATCTTGTAACGTTTGAAACCTGTCAAATAATTTGCATTCTTCTTCATGAGATGAGCCTTTTATACAAGGAAGAGGCCTTGGTCAATTAATTAAGGTTGAGAATACAAGCATTAGAGGTCTTAGGTTTAAAATTCCTGCCTTTTACGTCTCACTCCTCCTTAATGATATTCTTTCCGATTTTTTAAAGTTTCTTTTAATTTTTGAAAAAAATGCAGTTTTTGCACCTAAAACAATGATCACGTGTGAAGCACTTCATGTATTTAGTGGTCAAAAACCCAAATTGCAGCTAAATTTGGCTGCCTTGACATAAAATCAATATTTTAAAAGTGAGGGACAAAAAAATTCATCTAACAAAATATGAGGGACATTTTAAATAATTTTCTCAAAAAAAAAGTAATAAAGAACAAAAATGAAAAACCCAGCATTGATTTAGAAACATTCAAGTAAAACGGCAATCAGTATTGGTGGAAAATGCATTCCAGTTTATCAAAAGAAGCACTCTCTTCTTCTACGCTGAGAAAATCTCTTCTTGTAGCCGATGCAATAATTTCTTGCATGGCTCCTTTTTCTCTCAGTAAATTTGTATTGGCATTTAATCATGAAGGAATAGGGGATTTAGCATCTTGTAGCATTTGAATCCTGTCGAATAATTTGCATTCTTCTTCATGAGATGAGCCTTTATATGGGGAAAAGACCTGGTCAATTAGTTAATATTGAAACTACAAGAATTAGAGGTCCTCCGTTCACAACTCCAACTTCTTAAATGTTTCTTACATTTCACTCCTCACTCATATTTTTTTTTCTAGTTTTTTGATGTTTCTTTTAATTTTTGGAAAAAAATGTAGTTTTTGCACTTGAAAAAAATGATTACATGTGGGTCATATTGCATATTTAGTGGTCAAAATCCCAAGTTGGGACTAAATTTGGCTACCTTGATTTTATAAGAGACATAAAATCAATATTTTAAAAGTGAGGGATGAAAAAATTCATCCGACGAAATGTGAGGAACATTTTAAATTATTTTTCCAAAAAAAAAAGTAATAAAGAACAAAAAAAAAATCCAGCATTGATTTAGAAACATTCAAGTAAAACGCCAATCAGTTTTGCTACAAATTGCATTCAAGTTTGTCAAAAGAAGCACTCTCTTCTTCTACGACTAAGGTGAGAAAACCTCTTCTTGCTGCAGATGCAATAATTTCTTTTGATGTTTTCTGCACGCACTTGTTGGTGTTTTAGGTGCAATAATAGAGATAGCAAAGCCGCCCTGATATAACAATTGAGAATTTGGGACTCAAACCCGAGCCGTCCACTTCTATAATTTGTCTACTATTGTTATTGCTAATATTTTAGGTGGAAATACCTTTTGTTCAGTATTTTTTATATATATCAAGGATTGGACCTTTTGAGCATCCCAAGGCCCCAGCATTAGAGTAAACTAAGTAGTTGCTGTAATCATAATTAACTAAAACCAAGCAAGATTCGAGGAAGAAGCAAGTGGCTTCATAATTCATACCAAGTAAGAAAATTTTTTGTTTATGCAGCAAGATTTCTTTCTTAATCTCCAAGAGAAAACTATTGATTTAGCTTTGTGAATAATTAAGCAAGTGGCTTCATAATTCATACCAAGTAAGGGAAAACAAACATTGGTTTTGATGATTTCTATTGTTCTTTTAGTTTAGTTCAAATTACGAGATGTCTGATTGTATATTTTGAAATCACGGGAAACTTTTTTTGTATATTTGTTAACCACAAGTGGCTTTTTTTTTTTTTGTGACCCAAAGTAAGTACTTGCTGTAATAATTAACTAAACCAAGAAAAAACTCAGCAAAGAAGCCTGGGTTCATAGTAATATTTCTTTAAAATCGAGCAGAAAGAATTGGTATCTGCTTACTAATTTCAGGTTAGAAAAGCACAACAACAACAACAACAACTATTGATTTAGCTTTGTGAATAATTGATTGACTAAACAAAATTGCCATGCAATTTCCAGTTAGCCTTATCATTTGCGCTATGGTGCCCTGAGTTGTGAGTAATTCTGTTCTGCATTGACATTTGGTTTAATGATCAATGGGAAACATTGTTGACTCCTACTTACTGCCTTTACATTTGAAAATCCTTGGAATATTCCTGGTTGAAATACATCATGGCAATCTCCTTTGATTCTCTCTGTCTCTGCTGGCCTAAGCTTGTGATTTGTTGTTGTGAATGTATATGGGGCTTTCAAACTGTCAGTAAGCTGTAGCATGCGCTGGTTATTTGTAGTCAATTTGCTAAGCTGTCTCAGACTCTTCGTTTCTCAAATTAGCTGCTATTTAGTTGCAGAAAAATACTGTAGTTTCTTTAATTATTTTCCGAAGTTATCTACATTCTGTGCAAATTTGATATTTTGAAGACGTATTAAGTTCCAATCAAACAAGACTACCCTCTGAGACATTTTCCACAACTGAAGGCCCCAACAAGTAAGATCTGTCAATCAGAAGCAAATGTAGGCCTCAGCAAAGCATCGATTAAGAAAGGTCAAGTCAAAATTCCAAGCAACTTCCATGGCAATTGATAGAATAGCATCCAAGTTTCACTAGCAGTGGACAACGGTCAGGTACCCATCTCGTCCACTATTTGATTGATCCGACTCATATTTTGCGGGTCAGTCATTTTCTCACCCTTACCCGCACAACACATAAGTGGGTATCTAGATATAGGGTACCGTTGAGATATGATCGGGTCAACAGGTACCCGTTCCGTTCCACTTATCATTTAATTTTTTTAAAAAAGATTTATACTAATTTAATTTTATATTTTACATATTTATTTAAATTTTAATAAAGATTTTTTTCTCAAAAAAAAAATCTCTCACCAAGAAACAAGCATGCGAAGAGAATACAAGATAAAGGAAAAAAAATTAAAACTATTCAAAATCAATAAAAATTTGAAATAGATGTTTCACATTAATTAAACTCTTTTCTATAAAATATAAAATCATGACCTCTACAAATGAATCTTGTAAATAAACTATAGTCTCTTATATTTGTAATGCAATTTATTCAATGAAATCACTTATTTAGTTCTAAATTATTATTTTATAGTATATATGTAACAATAACAAATAAATACATATATATTGGGCTGGCCGGGTACCTTCGAATTTTTAATTATGTAACCCTAATCCGTCCTGTATCTTAGTGGGTACCTGGCTTTATTTGATCAAATAATACAAATCAAATTTCTAATTTTTGGATTGAATCGAATCGGATATGATGAATTTTCAAGTTAGCTGATAATTTTGCCCACCCTTAAGTTTCACGGCAACTTTCATGCCCACTGATGGGTCCATGAATAAATGAAATGTACATTTCCAAGAGACTGCACCAAATTACGATATTAGTCTAATTTTTTTTAATCAACTAAACCCCTCTCCAATCACACTTTTATTTAAAGTAAAATGACATTTTTCCTCCTTACGGATCATTCATATTTTTTCCCCTTGGTTTGCTATTGGACTGCCCCAAATTAATAAATATTTCTTATTTTAACGAATGTGTCACAGGTATTATGGTTGTATTTCAATTGATATAAATTTTTCCTCAACCTCATTTGTTTACGCTCTTTTTTTTTTTTTTTTTTTTTAGGTGTGTCCCGCAGGGAGTGGACCCCGCAGACTATTCACCACCCTCAGCAACTTGCTGGCAGCAAGGTTCGAACCAGCAACTTGCTCTACAAATCTCCCACTTTAATGTCAAACTTGTCCTAATACTTTAGATGTCCCCTTCTGTTTGCTAGTGCACCAAACCGATTTTGTGACTCTATACATGTACAACATTAATCTGAACTAGCATTATTTTGCCTATGCCTTGGCATGGTTTATTTTTTTTTTAAAAAAATTATTATGAATTCGTGCAAGCATGGATAATTTAAATAAAAAATTAATGATGATCTTACATGTTCATTCATATTAATTTTATAAAATTAATGTAATAATTATACTTAACTGTCCATACTAATTCTTAAAAACTTCGTTAGATACTTTTATTTTAATATAATAATATTCATCAAATATTATAACGCATATCAAAAAATCAATAGATATTCTACCCTTTTGTGTATGGATATTTTTTAGATGATTACAATTTTTATAATAACCATAAACATAGTTACATTTTCCTACTTAATTAAGTACAAAAAATTTAGCAATTTATTTATGCATCAACAAATATTCAATTTCCAGCAATATTGATAAATCTATCAGTTAATAGTTAAAGTTTTTTGACACTACGTTAGTCCATATGGATAAAAAAAAATTAAACAAATTTATCATATTGTTAGAATAGAGAAGAACCATAAGAACAAATACTTCAAATTTACCTAAAAAGATAAATTTTTTAGGACGAGAAAAACTAATTATAAAAGAATCGGATACAAAAATAGGTAAAACTTAAGTATCCAAATAACCGGTTAATTCCCCATCAATTTCCACCTTTTGAAGTCTTCTTTCGAGAATCTTCTATTATCACAACTCCATTTAAGTTAAACTTGTGATCAGATCATAGGCAAATTATTCATTTGTAAAAAATGAAACCCACAAGAACACGCCATTTAACCCCTTCCCAAAACATCCAAATATAGTCAACGTTTATAATTATAGTGCGAGTTAAAGGCCGGTTTCACTTCTAAATACGGTTGATTATATATTGTACTCCAAAAGAAAAAGAATAATAATAAAGAAACTCCTCAAACTGTCACTACTTAAATTTTGTATATTGTACAAAAACAAGACATTTTGACACAAAATGTCCGAAATTTTTAAGTGATAGAAAACTTGTGGAATTACGAGTGACTATATTGGCAATTTCACAAGCGTAAATGCTAAGAAAGCATGAATAATTTAAATAAAAAATTAATGATGATCTTACAAGTTCATTCATATTAATTTTAGAAAATTAATGGAATAATTATACTTAACTGTCATACTAATTTTTAAAAACTTCTTTACATACTTTTACTATAATATAATAATATTCATCAAATATTATGACACATATAAAAAAAAGCAATAGATATTCTACCTTTTTGTGTATGGATATTTTTTAGATAATTACAATTTTTATAATAACCATAAACCTAGTTACATGTTCCTACTTTTTTTTTTTTTTAGTTACATGTTCCTACTTAACCGAGTACAATAGATTTTGCGATTTGTTTTCTACATCAACAAATATTTAATTTCCAGCAATATTGATAAATCTATCAGCTAACAGTTAAAGTTTTTTTAACACTAAGTTAATCCATATGGATAAAAAAATTTATAGAAATTTATCATATTGTTAGAAGAGAGAGGAACCATAAGAACAAATAATTCAAATTTATCTAAAAAGATAAATTTGTTAGGAGCGAGAAAAACAATAAGAAAAACTAATTGTAAAAGAGTCGGATACAAAAATAGGTAAAATTCAAGTATCCAAATAATTGGTTAATTCCCCATTAATTTCCACTCATTTTCAATTTCCACATTTAGAAGTCTTCTTTCGAGAATCTTCTATTATCGCAACTCCATTTAAGTTAAACTTGTGATCATATCATAGGCAAATAATTCAATTGTAAAAATTGAAATCCACAAGAACACGCTCATTTCCCCCTTCCCAAAACATCCAATTCAGTCAAAGTTTATAATCATAGTGTGAGTTAAAGGTCTATTTCACTTCTAACTCTAGTTGATTGTATATTGTACTTCAAAGAAAAAATAGTAATAAAGAAACTCCTTAAACTTTCACCACTTAAATTTTGCATGCTGTACATAAGCAAGACATTTTGAAACAAAATGTTTGAATTTTTAAAGTGCTAGAAAGCTTGTGGAATTACGAGTGACTATTTTGGCAATTTCACAAGTGTAAAAGCTAAGAAAGCACCCAATCATTGGCCAATTATGTCGCTACATGCCAAACCTGATTGCTAACTCCACTTCATGTTTTTGATAAGTGAACCACGGATTATTTTTTAAGTCCCCCCCCCCGCCCGGCCAAATAACGCTTTTAGTCTATTTCCCAAGGATTAATAACTGAGGCAATTAATGTTGCAAAGTCACCAGCTATGGTTGTCATTTCCTCTTTCTCCTTTACATTTTGATAGTTGAACATAGGTTTTTTTTTTTTTTTTTTTTGCGGGGGTCAGTCTTGGGTCAAACCACAGCTCCGACAAACTATTGAGATATTTTCCACAGCCAAAGCCCCAGCCGGCTTTCAATCAGAAAAAGATGAAATACCTAGCCAAGCATTGATCAATAAAGGCCAAGTCAATAATGGCATGCAAACTCCTCCATGGCAATTAATGGCATCCAAGTTTGTCAAAGATGTACTACTGCAGCACTTCTTTCTACCAGTGGCTTAAGAGCTGACAAAAGCATCCACTATAAATTTCTAGCTATTCTGAACTAGCCAAAAAGGAAAATGTATAGCTAGCATGGAAATGGAGAACTTTGGGGGTCTGTGGATTTTAAAGAGATTGGAGGATTTTTTTTTTAAGCAACAATTGTGTTAGCATAATCCCCTGCAGAAAGCAAACAAAATAAGGAGTCCCCAAATGATAATATGTTTCAAATCTGATCCACCTAGGATCAGCAATTTAGATGGAATTATTAATTGTACGTTCACGTCCCAAGAACTGAGTGAGATTTACTAGAGTCTCAATCATGATTGCCATTTTCTTTTCTTCATCATTCAATGAAGAATCCCGGCAACTACTATGCTACAAACAAAGGAGATTTGGCTCAGCGGTAACAAAAAAGAGATTAATTTTTTTTTTTGGATTGTAAATCTGGAGTTCTCGAACTCTACGTAATGAAAAAAATTTAAAAAGAATATCAAAATATGATCTAATTAGGTCTGTATACCAACTTTCTTATATAGTTTTTTTAGGCTCCTCTCCCCGTAGAATAGAATAGATTAGGCTCCCCCTCTCTCTATAGAATAGAATAGATTAGGTTGTAGGAAAATTGTTGCTATAAAAAAAAACACTTCCATTGCAGAAGCATCCGATTCAGTTTGTCAAAGAAGCGTTGCACCAAATTGGATCGAAATTCTTTACTAATTCCTTTTGTGTTTCAGGAACCAAATTAAATAATTAAACAAGAATACACATAAGGAATGAGAAATTTCTAGTGTTTCAGGTATCAAAGAAATTGATAAGACATATCTTATAAAGTTTGACAAGATTTGCAACAAGGAAACATAAGTTGGGAGAAATTCAAAATAGAAGAGAAAAGGAAACTAACATTTTTTTTCGTAAATACATTTTTCAATTACATATTTATCTCACATACATCAAAATCTCTATAGTATATTTTTCTACAAAAAAATTCCTAAAAATAGCAATCCAAATGGGACAAGTTGCGAGGAAAACTATATTTAATTGGTGGTGAAATTTTGAATTCTTACGTGCAAAGTGATGCGCAAACCAAAAAAGTTTGGAACAATTCTGGAACTCAAATTGGAAAATGTTGCTTTAGGAAAGATTCAGAACATTCCACAAGAAACGGAAACTATATATTAGTAATAATTACTTCCAAAAGAATTCTTATATACTGACACTGTCTGGATTATGCTGTGAGACAACAATGGGATTAAGGAGAGTTGATATAGAAAAGAAACACTGGAGGAAAGAAGAATTGAGGGTTGTGATATAAATAAATGTCAAAGATATGAAATTAGCATGACTTAACCCCATATGAACTTTAACTCTTTAAGTGCAGACTTGATAATGGCAAAATGAAATTCATCTTAAAGTACGTTGAATTCCCACAAGAGAGTTTGAGAGACATCCAGTTTGAGGAGAAAAAGTTAGAAAAGTAATAAAAAAAAAAAAGATCCAAAATCAACTAGAAAAAGAAAGTAATAAGAAATAATATAACAAAAAAGATTAAAACCGATCTGAATTAAAGACTAGCAGATTTTAAAGAGAGGAGTAGAAGGCTAGGGACTTCAAACCGATCATGTTAATTTAAAATCTCAAGCCTGATTAGTGATTACTATGCCAAGAAGCAAAATGCATCATAGCCAGTGCGAAAACAGAGAAGAACATTATTGCTTCCCAGTGTGGTCGCTTCCCAAAACTGAACAAAATTCAGACCAAATTACTGTATGTCATAAATTCATTTTCCAAGGATTAACAATAATGACGTGCATGTAACCAAAACAGAATCCCACTCTCCTTTTTACGATTTGATCGTGGACAAAAACAAAATATTGGTCCACAACCAAAAATTCTGAAGGCCCCAACAACTACACAATAATTGAGAAAGTTACTCTGTAAACATGCCAATGCAAAAGCTTACAAATTTGTCAGAGAAGAACTCCACGTCTACGCACAATAATTATTAATGCTCCTTTCTTCATAACCAATTATATTAGCCTAGATAAGATTACCAGTTCCTCGCTGCAAAAAACCTTCCATAAAAAAAAAACCATCTTGTTCTCAACACTGAATCCAAGGCAGCACCAATGGCTGACCCTGTTATCGGTGCCGCAAGTCAGGTCACCTTGGAAAGGGCACTGTCTCTTGCCTCTGATAGGATTGGTTTGCTAGTTGGGTTCAAGAAGGATGTGGCCAGCATGACACATTATCTCGGCTTTATCAAAGATGTCCTGGCTGATGCTGAGGAATGGCAAAACCAAAGCAGAGGAGTGCAACGATGGTTGAATAGTCTCGAGGAGGTTGCTTATGATGCTCAGAATGTGTTGGATGAGCTCCACTATGAATCTCTTCGTCACCAGGTGGAGTTCCGAAACCGACACAAGCTCAAGGTATGCTGCTTCTTCTCCTTCTCTAACATTAATCTTGCTTTTCGTTGGAGAATGGCTTCTAAGGTCAGGGACGTCAAACTGAAGTTGAAGGAGATAAATCAACAAGCCCGTGATTTTGGACTGGACAGTAAGTCAGTCGTGCCTGCTGCCCTCCCTGCTGCTCCTGCTGTTGGAGGCACGAGAGGTCGGCAGACCGACTCTGTTGTTGCTCCAATGGTTGGAAGAGCCGATGATGAATTAAATATACTAGAGATGTTGTTGAGCCCGTCCAAGAAGGTTGTTTCTGTTCTTCCCATAATTGGTATGGAAGGTTTAGGCAAAACAACTTTGGCTAAATCCATATACAACAACAAGCAAATTGATGCGCTCTTTGACAAAAAGATTTGGGTTTGTGTCTCGAAAAAAGTTCCAATAGAGGAGCTTTTCAAACTCATTTTAGGCCAATTGATGAAAGAAAAGGTTGACATGGAAGATAGGAATGTCATTGTTGGAAAAATTAGGAATCGCCTAGGGGGAAAAAGATATTTCCTAGTCCTTGATGATGTGTGGGATGATAATCAGGTATTGTGGGATGAGTTTTTCACCACCTTGAAGGGGCTCAATCCAACTAATGGAAGCTGGTGTCTGGTCACTACTCGGTTAGATCCAGTGGCACATAGTGTGTCTAGAGTTTTGAGGATGATGGAAAATGAATCCTATCCATTAGGAAAACTACCTGATGATCATTGTTGGTCTATCGTAAAAGAAAAAGTAGTTGGAGGGGAAGAAGAACTTGATGAACTAAAAGCAATTAAAGAGAGAGTAATCGAAAGATGTGACGGTCTACCATTGGCTGCAAGTGTAATCGGAGGTCTATTATCTTTAAAGAGAAAAGAGGAGTGGCACTCAATTTTGGAGAATAGGCTTTTGAGTTTGAGTGCAGGTGGAGATCATGTGATGCAAATACTTAAGTTTAGTTTTGATAATTTGCCATCTCCTTACATTAAGAAATGTTTTGCATATTGTTCTATATTTCCTAAGGATACTGAGATGAAAGGAGATATGCTAATCGAACTTTGGATGGCGGAAGGTTTGCTCCAAGCAGACCTCAACAGCCAAATGATGATGGAGGAAATTGGAATGAATTATCTGAGAATTTTATTGCAGAGTTCATTGTTTGAAGAAATAAGATATGATTGGAAAACATGTTATATGATGCATGATTTGGTGCACGACCTTGCCGAGTCAATGTCGAAGTCTACCAAAATCATTAATGATAGGGATACACGTGTAGCAGACCATGGTAATCAGATTCATTACCTTGCAATAGACTCATCTGGTGGCAGAGAAGACAGAGAAAAACTTCTGGAGAGTCTATCAACTTCACTTCATACATTGTTCTTCATGACGGGTGACTTATCTGGGGATATGTTAATGAAGTTGAAGAACTTGTATGTTTTGAACTTGTCTTGTGCAAGAACTCAGGAGCTACCAGTCTCAATTGGCAAATTGATACATTTGCGGTATGTTAACCTTTCATGGTCTTCAATCAAGATTTTGCCAGACTCCTTTTGCAAGCTTTATAATCTGCAGACATTGACGCTAAGTGGCTCAGATGTTGAAGTTCTTCCAGAGGGGATGTGCGATTTGATTAGCTTGAGACATCTCCACTATTACATAAGTGCTAATGAAGAATTTCAAATGCCGCTAGAGATGGGACGACTGACTTGTCTTCAGACGCTAGAGTTCTTTAATGTGGGTCGAGAGAAGGGTCGACAAATTGGAGAGCTTGGATGCTTGAAGAACCTCAAAGGCAAATTAAGTATACGCAATCTTCATCTAGTAAAGGATAGAAAAGGAGCTGAAGAAGCAAATCTATTTGAAAAGGCTAATCTATTTAGTTTGCGATTTGAGTGGGCCTTGCTCCGCGATCAAGAAGGCGACAACTACAACGACAAAGATGTGTTGGATGGCCTTCAACCCCACCCAAATTTGGAGGAGTTGGTAATTAAGAATTTTATGGGCGATCAATTTCCTGGATGGTTAATGGATTTGCCAACAACAACAACACTCCCCAAGTTAGCGAGTTTGGAGTTTAATTACTGCCACGGATGCAGAGAACTCCCTCCCCTGCAAAACTTTACGTCTCTTAAAGAGCTAGTGATTAAATATTGCGGTGGGTTGACAAATCTGCCCGGTGACATGCTACACTCTTGTACCTCTCTCCAGAAGCTTCAGGTGACTGATTGCAACAATCTTATCTCCTTTCCGCTTGATTTGCAACAAACGCCTTCTCTCTTGGAGCTGGGATTAACCTATTGTCCCAAACTGAAAACAAGCATGACGCCCAAAGGATTTGGTTTCCTAACCAGTTTAAGGAAGCTTAGAATTGGTCCCTTCTCAGATGATGGTGATGATCATGAAAATTCTTCAATTTACAATGAGTTTGATTGGTCTGGATTGAAATGCTCCTCCTCCTCCTCTTCGTCATCCGCACTCCGTCGATTAGAATTATATGGGCTGCCACACATGGAGTCACTGCCACATCAGATCCAACACTTGACCACTCTCACGTCACTATTCCTACTTGGCTTTGGAGGTATAAAAGCTCTGCCAGATTGCATTTATGGAATTTCAAAGAGCTTGGACATCTACCCTCTGAGGATGCCATGAGAAGTCTCACCAAACTAAAATTTCTGAGGGTTTGGGGTTCTCCTCTGTTAAAAGAAAGATGCATTCCTGAGAGCAGCGGCCCCGACTCCCAGTGGTCCAAAGTTTCTCACATTCAAGACCTACACATACCCAGTTAATAACCACTCATCTTCGGATCAAATTGAATCATGTAAGATTGCCTCCTACCTACGTTCTTAATTTGCTTTACAATCAATCTCCCCTTCTCTTCACCTCCCCCTCTGATTAACCTTCTCGTGAGAAAACCAAAAAAAGTCTCCCTTTTGTGGTTATTTTCACAATTTTCTCTTCTCCCTTTTTATCGTCCTATTTATTATCTTTCAAAGCTGCGGCATTAGCATTTCTTATTAGGTCCAAAATATTGGTGCTCTTCATTTACTCCTTACAACATAATAGTAATACTCTTGTAACTATCAATTAGAATGACCCCAAGCACCTGTTCTATTTCGTGCTTTGATGTTTTACTGTATCTCTGTTCATATTCTGTTCTATGCTTTGTTTTTGTAGGATTGATAGAAGAACAGAGGTTAGAATTTT
This sequence comes from Coffea canephora, assembly GCA_036785865.1. Lineage (NCBI taxonomy): Eukaryota > Viridiplantae > Streptophyta > Magnoliopsida > Gentianales > Rubiaceae > Coffea > Coffea canephora. The sequence goes on from CM071913.1 coordinate 4,504,592, forward strand.
GAAGCTTCTTCAGCACCGTCTATATGGCTAGACCGCAATAGCCTATCAACTTTTGGCCTGCATAGCCTACAAATAGTCTATTTTTGTTTATTTTACGTGCTCTGCTTCTGTGGATTTCAAGTTATTATTGCTAAAGTCATCTCACTCTGTTTAAAATTGTAATTCTAAGGGGACTGAACTTTTACCTCTTGATAATGAACTTGCATATTTATCTGAACTATTTGACTAGTAATTGCTTTATCAGAGTCATAAATGAACTTTCATATTTTTGAGGTAGCCAAGGAAGGTGTGTACTGTTTGAGCAATGAAGTTTCACAAAACTTGGTGGAGTATCTTCCAACATTTAACTCTAAGCGCAAAGTTTTGAAGCAGTCCGGTAGTTGGTCAAGCCTGCTTGTTGCGACTTGCTACTGTTAATGAATCCACCTGCTTGTTGCGACAAGCATTGCTACTGATAAAGGCTTTTAAGCTCTCTCTGCTTTTATGATTGTTGGTTGCTTCTTTTTTTAAGGTAAGTTTCTCCTTTTGGGGCTTCAGTTACAATGACAGAAAAGCTACAATTATCTGAAAATTTCCACTAGCTTTATTCTATGCTATTCGCCGCCTTCAGTTTGAGTTTTTGTGCTTTGCGGTGATTTTGGGCACAAACAAGGAACCTCATCGATGGCTCTTACCTACTGTCTTTACTTTTTGAAAGTCCTACAATTCGTTGCTGAACAAGATCCTGCTTCGGCTGAATAGCAACATCTAGGATGGCATTCTCTTTTCCTCTGTGCCTCAGATGGTCAAAGTCTGAGATATCTATTGGGCTATGGTTCTTTTAAACTATCGAAATGATTCAGTGATGTGTAGTCATGATAATGAGGAGCTGATTTACATGTTTTAGAACTCAAATTGTCATCTCTAGCATACTGCTCAGAATTAGAGGTTATAACTAACTGGTGTTTTGGTAGCAATTAAACGTGGATCTCTATTGTGCCTCAGTGGCCCACACCTCTATTGTTTCTCAATGCCTCAATGTGAAATGCTTTGCCTGCACTCAAATTCTGGTAGTTAGTCAAGTCTGCTTGTTGTGAATTGCTGCTCTTAATGAATCCACCTTGATAGAGGCTTTTAAGCTCTCTCTGCTTTTATGATTGTTGGTTGCTTCCTTTTTAATGGTAAGTTTCTCCTTTTGGGGCTTTAGTTACAATGACAGAAAACCTGCAATTATCTGAAAATTTCCATTAGCTTTATTCTATGCTATTCGCCGGCTTGAGTTTGAATTTTTGTGCTTTGCAGTGATTTTAGGCCCAAAACTCAACAGGGAACCTCATCAATGACTCTTACTTACCGTCTTACTTACTGACACATAATTTATAATACCAATAATCTTCTTCCACTGCTTAATATTGGGTTTTAAGAAGTTTAATATCCAATCAATTAATTAAATCCTTTAAAAAATTGTCAGGTTTAAGACCTTTTTCAAGCATCAGAGACTTGGTAGACTATCCTTTTCTGAAGTTTATGTCCAAATGCCATGATTTGAGATTTTAAGAGTCAAAGAGTTATAATTAGCTCTACTCGTTGTATCTTGCTGTCTCAAAGAGTTTGCCTTCATGGCAATTCTGGAGCTCTCTGCCTTTCACGCTTGTGGGTTCTACTCATTATCATTATTGCTATAGAACTTCTCCTTTTTCAGTGTTTTGAACCAAAACTAATATAGTTTCTATGGCACTTCTGGTACTTGTAGACTGAGCAGAAAAATTTGATATCTTCTTACTGATTTAGGTTAGAAAAGCACAACAGAAACAATTATTGATTTGGCTTTCTGAATAATTGACTGAAAAAAATGTTATGCAATGTGAAGTCCTGAACCTGAGTTTTCTGTTTTGCAGTGACTGTAGGCTTAAAGCTCAGTCGGGGAACTAAAGTACCGCCTTCACTTTTGAAAATCCTCTCTTTCCTTCAAAGTATATCAACTGATAACTGAAGCACCAACAGAATCATGTTTTGTTAATAAGCCATGCACCGCTTTTGAAAATCCTTTACCGCTAATAAGCCATGCACCGCTTCATATCAATTAATGGTACTAAACAATCTTTTTGGTTAATTTCTAATGTTAAATTGGTATTGCTCTCATTCTATCACAGATTATTTGCTGATGCAAAGACCAAACATGGCAAATGGAGGCTTAATTCAATACCATGTTTCTGTACTAGATCAAACATGGCAAATGAATGAGATTTTCTTGCGTTAACTGAATCATGTTTTGGATGAACTAACACTGAAACAAATGCACTAATGTGGGGCGGAATTGAGCATGGCTGTGGTTCTCGAGGTGAAGGGATGACATTAATTTGAATTGAAAGGGAAATGAGAAGAGGCATGGCTATTTACCTCTTGTTGGTTTGGTGCTGGAGATTGAGATTAATGTAGTAAGAGATGCTAGTGACTGGAGATGCTTCTTGGTCGCACTGGTTGACAGTCATGAGGGAATAAATTTAGATTACAGTAATGAAGTTGTAACTTTTTCACATCATCATTGATGCTTTGTGGTTAATATTCCTTGTTAGGGCCAAGTTACCCATCAATATGAAATGGCACTAGGAGTTTCGTTTTGTTGATTTTATATATCTGCTTTGTGGATGTAAGATGTGATTGCTAAAGTTATCAGCTCCCTAAGTTATGTTGCTAGGGGAGTAAATAGTTGCTCCAAAGTTTAATCACCTCATGAAGGCGCATTTATCAAGCTTCTTGAACCATTTGATTAGTGATTTGTTCGATAATCTCGTAGATGATGGGTTTTGATAGGTTGCAATTTTATCATTTATTTTATTATTAATTTCCCCTATTACCTGTTCAGATCTGGATTAATTGCTGGATTCTACTCACTTTTCGTAATTTACATTTATTTCAGGGAGTAGAACAAAAATATCATAATCAGGGCCAATTTGACAATTATCAGGAAAGAGTTCAAGTAACAGGCATCTAGGAACATTCTTGGAATATCAAACTGCAACCCTTCTCGGTAATTGGCCCGAAGACTGCATTAAAAAGGGGAGGCCGAAGTCTTCTTGCGGCTCTCGGGGGGGCTGGGCGGCGGAAGCCGCACAGTAGCCATTAGAATAGGAGCAATAGCTTAGCTTTTGATTTCTCATCTTTTAGTTTAGTCTTGCTTTTGACTTTTCCCTTGAATTTGCTTTTTGGCTTGAGAAACGTACGAATGGCAAGCATTAGCAATTCTTAGCCTTGGACTTTTCTTGTTAGTTTTCCTTTGGCTTTTCTCCACGCAAGTGAGGAGGAAGGAACTTTTTCTTTTAGCTTTGACTTTTCCTCCTTGTACCGCTGGTATGGTTTTGCCATACGGATGCTGGGAATAATAAATAGACTCAATTGCAGCTTGCGACTTTCATTTGCGTTCTTACTGTTCGACGAATTGCAACTTCCTGAAACGCAGATAATGGCCGCTGTTCCCTTTTCAATTTCCCGTGGATTTAGTTCATCAATTATGAGCTAATTTTCCAATCCTAGTCAAGGAGCAATGAAGGCTCTGGCTCGCCTAAAAATTGTGAAATCGTTTTAATTCAATCTTTTCCTTTTATTTATTGGTATTCGCATATTTCCTGATTGCTATATTTATGGTTATTTAATTCATTGATTGTCTTGGATCCGGATAATTAATTGATTTGGTAACCTATTGTCAATTGGGGTATTAAATCCGTAATTGTTTAATTACCTCAAAATAGTGACAACTGGCACGATTAGATTCGTGTTAGGGGATAAGCGGGCTAATCTAAAATAACCCTGGTAGTGCGTTATTTGATTAGAATAGGGCTCCTCTAATACGGAAGGCAATTGGGGAATTAAATTCTACGGGCGTACCTAGGATTATTTCTCAATTAGAGCAGTGATTAACGGGCGTACCTTGATCACCGACACAGTAAGGAAGGGTTGACTGCCATCGCTTGTTTGGTAGTTATAACCTATTTATTGATAAATAATTGGAATTGCCTTTGCTTATCGATGATCAATTGGATGAACCATTGCTGAAGTTATTCCTTGGCTAGATCCTTAATTATCACTCATTAGATATTAGTAATTTGTTATTTAATTTCTAGTTGGCTATTTTATTTTTTTACTTTTAGTTGAATTGTTTAAATTGTCACTCCTGATATAAAACACCCCCTTTGTCACTGTGAATTTGAAAAGGAACAATTACTCCCAATCCCTGTGGATTCGACCCTGCTTACTGCTATCTACAAAAATTACTTTTAGTTTGAGCAGGTTTTATTATTGCACAGGCTGACAACCTGTCAGGTTTCTGTCTCACTTTTCCTTGGTTGTGATTTTCTAGTCATAAAGACTTCAGGAGTTTCCAAAGCTGCTGGTTGTCAAACTGGTTTTTGGTTCTAAGAGTCCGGTAAGGTAATATATACTCCTGTTCTTTTACTACTCAATTTTTACTTTTAAATACTTTGATTCTGATTACATTACAACTAAAACTTGAGAAATCTTCTCCTAATGTAGATGTTTTTTGGAGCAGCCACAGAAGATGTCTGTTCATGCAATAAAGCTGCACGGACTTGTTAGAGTATCTTCTAACACAATCAAGTCTAAGCTGCAAGTTTTGAAGCATATCGCCGTAGTTAGTCAAGACTGTCAAGGATACTTGCTGCCCGCGGCTACTTGCTGCAATTGTTTCATCCACTGTGATGAAGGCTATTAAGCTCATCCCGCCTTCTATACTTGTTGGTTGCTCCTCTCTTCATGGTAAGTTCTTATTTTAGTGTTTCAAATACAACAAAAACGTCATGCAACTATGTGTTGGCTTTATTCTTGACTACATGCTATCTCGAGTTTCTTGAGTTTTTGTGTTTTGCAGTGATTTTACGCTCAAAACCTTCATAGCTCTTACTTACTATCCTTGGTACATTATTAAAAGTCCTATGATTTCTTGCTGAACCGGATCCTGTTTCAATCAGATCAGATGAAAACATCCAGGATGGAATTCTCTTTTGCTCACTGCCTTGGATGGCTAAAGCCTGATATCTTCCTTGTCAGCCGGTGATTTTAAACTGTCCAACCATTCAGCAATTTGTAGAGATGTTAATGAGGTGTTCTTTTTCTTCTTTTGGAACTCAATTTGCCATATCTTTCATGCTGCTTGTAGTTCAAAGTAGCCGGTATTTTGTGTAGCAGAAAGATGTGGATTAGCTGAGCCCTGCTAGATGCCTTGCATCCTTCTTGAAGTTGTATCTTAGAGCTATAACAGGCAACGTATTTTTTCTCAGTGTTTTGCAGTTGACTACATGGTTGTATCCAATGATACTTTTCCATTGCTCCTTGTATCTGTAAAGCTCAGACAGGACTCAGAGCACAAGAATCAGTCAGCTAGAGCCCTTCTATTTATGTTAAATCAGAGGGCAATTTAGAAAACTGAATTGCTAAGGCACCAATTTCTATGCATGAAAGGATCCCACTTGGTGGATGGGAACGTTGGAGAGATGAAATTATGGAAATCAATTGAACAGGATTATATAGGAACATATAAGGTCAACCTTAGTTCATCACACTGACATTTTACATAGCATCTATTTGTAAAATTACTTCTATGTGAACTTGTCTCCTTGTACGTCAAGATTGTTCCATGAAGCGCTATTGTGACATGGATCTTACACATCTTGGTCTCAAATCATTTTCATTGTAGCTCAGGATATGTTACAAGGAAAGCGTTTCTACTTTTCTATGCCTGTGGACTTTGACGGCCAATCATGTCTGTATCAGTACAGAAAGTAGTTGTAGTAGTAATAATCATAATTAGTTACCTAAAAAAAATAAAAACTTTCAGATGAACTTATTTCTACACAAAAGGGAAGAGATTGGTGCTGTCCTCGCCGATTAGTGCTGTCTTTGCCATCCACTTGCCGGAGTTGTCCCCGTCGATTAGTGCTGGTCTCACAAGTCCCTCTTCTCTCTCTGATTCTAAGCAGTTCCTTTTTCCCTTCTTCTTTCTCATTTTTTTTTGTTCTTTTTAAATTTTCGAGCAATGTGACTGGTTTCAGCCAGATGTCGTTTTTGTCCCTGGTCGGACCAAGCAGGACACAGAAAAAGTGCTGCTATCCCCGTATTGGAAGTTTCATGCCCATTGCCTGTTCTTCTGTGACGTTGTAGCTGGCTCTGAATTAGTTTATAATGCAAATTTTGTTCCACACTGATCATATTGTTGTGCCTTCTTTTGGATCTGTAGTCCCCCCTTTCATTGCTATTGCTTGACTACAACAATTGCTGTCATTTCTCAAACCTCAGATATTTGGCTATTCGTGTTGAATGTCGTTATGTTGGACTAAAAGTTGTTTTCAAGCCCTTCTTGAAGGGTATGTGGCTGATTATGATTAGTTAGTTGATCATATTTATAATCTCTCTGTCTCTTTGGCATTTTGGAATGGCTCTGCTCTGCACTCTTCACTATCTTCTCTGTTAATTCAATGAAACTAACAGCATAATTCACTCGTAAAGATAAACTCAGGTTTGTGTGGCATTAATCACAGCTTGTCATGCCTTTTTTGTTGGATTCACTATTTCATTTGAAGCATATTGACGTCTTGTGTCAAAAAACCAAGCAATCAAGAATTATCATATCTGATTCTTATGAGTCCGTGTTGCAGTCTAGTTTCCTTCATCATATTTCTATGGATTGAAATGGTAGCCATTTTCGATTCAGGGCATTACATGCAGCCAGTAGTACATTCATTCGCCTCAAATTGGCATCTCAATTCATTTTTTATGCGGATTCAGATCAGCAGCTCTTGCTGCCATACGTATAGCTGGAATTGAACATCATATTGCTTTGCTTGTGCTACAGTTGCCAATGCCCAAAGGCCTCTCGGAGAAAAAGTTGAGTTTTATTGCTGATTTGCTAGAAAAGGGAAGATAATGAGTTTATATAAAAGAAATGAAGCTTTATGCCGAAGTATGTCTAAGCACAGAAAATTGTTTCAGGTTTAAGCAATAGAGTCATTGCTTCTACTTTCAGATTCTCAAGGATCTGACCATTTTACTGAGTGAACATTCAACTGGTGTGTACTTTCCTTGGGCCAAAACCAAATCCATTGACATTGATTTTTTCTTGTCAGTTAGCCTGATTCTTAATCGGACCTCTTTTTTTTTTTGTAAAAAAAAAGTAAATAAATATAAAACTCTAATGTGTTTCACCGTGGTGATAACTAGAGTTGAAATCACTCTAACTTTTTCTTTCAAAAACAAAAAATATTTGTCTAGGACCTAGAAATAATATAGAGAGTTTGAGATGGGTAGGACGTGGCCTATATGCTCTACAAATGAAATTTGTCACTCATTAATAATCAGGGAGAGTTTATGTGTTTTTTGTGTCAATGAATATGTAATTTGAAGTCACAAAGCCTGATTATTTATCCAAGAATCAGAATGCAACACAGTTAGTGCGGAAAGGAAGAACTTTGACCCCTAGCAAAGAAATTTTATTACAGTCACCGTCAATTATTTGGCGAGTTACAATCATTACCATATGAAATTAATTAAGCAAACAAGGAGTTCATAATCTTTTTTGGATTGTATATGAAATTAATTGATTTCACAATCTTATTTAGAATACTTTCATTAGTCAAAAACTGACCATTAATCGATCCAATAAAAATTCTCGCTCTGGCACTTGAGGGAACCAAACAAAATAAGATGCTGTTCTAATTCTAGTTCTTGAGGATCAGTAATTAAGACCAACTTATGATTCAAGTTGGGGAGGGTTGGGTGTGGGTGATAAGGTGGGAGGTATTGTAAGTAAGAGATCTCGAATTCAATTTTATTTTGGGCATAAATGATTCTCCTTCATAAATGCAACAACCATTGAGATATTGTCCACAATCAAAATAGTTGAGAAAGTTAAAGTAAAAATGCCAATACAAAAGCATCCAAATTTGTCAAACAACCACAGCTATTTCAAAACATCCAAATAATATGTTTTAAGGAATCGATATGACAACACAAACAATCGATTGGAATTTAAAATAAAAAAAAAAGAAAAAAAAAAGAATCCCAGCATTGACCTTGGAAATTTTTTCAGGAAAAAACCAAGCAACTTCCCAACATTTAAGTTTGTACTTTAGTTAAACTAACTCCTCAAATTTTCAACACTTAACTAAATCTTGCACATAAAACGTAAACAACACATATTGAGCGTGAAAACTAATCATAAATAGGATAGGAGGTTAATAAAAGAGTTACGGTCTAAGATATGAGTTGTTAAATTCCTTCTTTCAAGTTTGATTGATGCGCTAGAAAACTTCGTAAAGTATGAGAGAATATTTAAACAATTTTCACAAGTAAAAATGCAAACAATTTCTGGCCAATTACGTGATGTATGAAATCATCACTTTGCGGTCTCTGGATTTTGACCAAATTCTAAAAGTTTTTAAGCAAATTCTAAAATATTACTCCAGTTACGCTGTTAGTCTAATTCCCAAGGCCAATTTATTATTCTTTTCAAATTTATTTCTGGATTAATAGATGACATGATTAATGTTGCCCATGTCACCACCTATGATTGTCATTTCCCTTCTCATTTACATTTTGGCAGTTGAAAGTAGCTATCCAAGTTTGTCCAAGATGTAAGCCTCATGGATTGATTAAGAGAGGCCAAATAGTGAAATTGCCAAGCATCTTCTATGGCAATTAGTAGCATCCAAATTTGTCAAGGAATTATTATTATTTAGATGAAGTCAGTTCTATCCTCATGTCCCAAGAATTAGCAAATTAGATTAAAAAAAAAAATGGTTGCCCGAGCTGCAATTATGATTGCCATTTTCCCTTTCCTTTTTCATCACAAGTCCTACTATTAGTATGTATGTTATAAGTAAGATAAGTAGCGTTATTTTAAAATTGAAAGGAGAAATTTTACTTCAATGCCGACTTGTGTAACGCACGCCCATTTTTTTAGTGAGTTGTTAAATTTATGAAAGTTTGAGGTGATGGAAAACTTGCAAATATATTAGAGACTCTCCTTTTAACTATTTCCACAAGTGAAAAATGCAAAAAATTCCAACTAGAGGTGGCAAAATGGGCGGGATGGGCGGGATTTGCTTGGGTTTAAGATGGAACCGAGTCATATGAGTTTGGGTCCAACCTTACCCATATATATTTTGGAACTAACTTGGGCAGGATCATTTTGGGATGGGTTTAGATTGATCCCGTCCAATACCCAAATCTATTTTCTACATATTTTTTTTCCTTTAATTCATTTTTTATTTTTTTATTTTTTATATAATTTTAATATTTTTTATTTATTAAATTTCTTTTAGTTTTATTAAATAAACATGCAAGTGCTTTATACTCAGGATTCCCACCAAAAATTGGATTAACAAATAAAGAAAAAGATAGATATACAGCCATATTCCAACATATATCAAGATGGCCAAGGTACTTAGGGCGTTGAATATTTATCCTCATCATTGTCCAAGGATGACAGGTCTAAACTGACTGAAATGCTGAAAATTCTTGTGGATAATGACTAGGAAGACTACTAGATTATATTCGCTGGTATGACTATAAAAATTGTTAAAGATAATTTTTGAATCTAAGACTCCGTTTGGATTGGTTATTTTTTCAAAAAATAAGTTTTTCAAATACAATGTTACTGTAATATACAATAACTCAAAAAATATCTCATCCATATTAGTATATCAAATGTTTCAAAAAAAATTTTCATATGCACTGCTATAATAAAATATTTCAAAAACACCCCTCAAAAACAGCTAATCCAAACGGAGCCTGCTATTTGAGCCCAATGGGTACCCAAGTATTTTCCAAAATTTCCCATCAATTAATGGATATAATTGGAATTTGTCTCATTTTAAATCCAATATCAAATTTCAGTACCCGCCCAAAGTCCCCATGGGCATGAGTAACCCATTGGAACTTGGGACAAATTGCCACCTCTAATTCCAACCAATGTCTGGCCAATTTACGTGATCAGATTGGCAATCTTGATTCTTAAGAGGACAATTCACGTATGTACATATATATATAAAATTCTGCATAGTATAATAGAACCAAACAAGAAGCAAAATAAGTAATTCAGGGAAATGGACAACTTAACGGACCCCAGATTCTAGCAAAAAATGGGGCATTTTTTTTTTTTTTTTTTAGTGTAAGCAAGAGGACTCCCTCCCCCCGTACCACCCAATCCAACCCTCCCCCCTAAAAAAAAAAAAAATGGGGCATTTGATAAAGCCCAGCGCGGTACACTGCGAAAAGCAAACTTAGTGAAATCTTTTTATTTTGTTTCTCCGGCACTAGAAAAATGAGATGAATAATGTAGCTAAAATCACAGCATCATTGTCAATTTCCCTTTTTTTTTTTTTCTTTAACATTCTAATTGTTAAGGACAATACTTTCTTGTGCTTCTTGGGTCAGACCATTATTTTTTTTGAGATTTTTTGCACAATAGAAGGTCCCAGCAGTTATAAGGTTTCTCAATCAGAGTAGAGGCCTCAGCAAGGCATTAAGTAGGAAAGGTGGACTGGAAATTTAGGGCCTGTTTGGAACCTGAGTTTTTTGGGAGTTTGTCTAAAACTTTACTGTAGTGCACTGTAGAAGTTTTTGAAAAAATTTTGTAGAAATTTTTGTAAGGTGAAAAACTTTTTTTTTTCTTTTTTTTTCCTTTCCTTTTTTTTTCTTTTTTTTCTCTTTCCCTTTCTTTTTCTTTTTCTTTTTCTTTCTTTTCTTTTTCTTTTCTTTCCTCTCTTTTTCTTCTTCTTCTTCTTCTTCCCCGTCACCTGCGCACCCCCAGCAGCAACTTCACCTCCCCGCTGCCCCGCCTTCCCCCTCCTCCCGCCACCCCCTCTCCCCTGCCGCCCCCATCTGCGAACCCCCCTCTGCGCCTTCCCCCTCCCCCCGCCTTCCCCCTCCCCCCTCCGCCACCCTCTGCCCCTTCCCCCTGTGCCCCTTCCGCCGCCCCCCTCTGCCCTCCTCACCGCCTCCGTCTGCCCCTTCCCCCTCTCCCCTGCCGCCCCCCATCTGCGCCGCCCCCCTCTGCCCCTTCCCCGTCCCCCCTCCGCCACCCTCTGCCCCTTCCGCCGCCCCTCTCTGCCCCCCTCGCCACCCCCGTCTGCCCCTTCCCCCTTTCTCCCGCCGCCCCTTCCCCCCTCTGCCCTCCTCGCCACCCCCCTTTGCGCCGGAAGTAGAGAGAAAAAAAAAAAGACAAGAGAGGATGATGGCAGAGGAGGAAGAGGGGGAGAGGGAAAAAAAGGGGGGAAAAAAATTCTTGTCCGGCACCGGAAATTGGTGACGGAGCCGGCAATGGAGGTGGTGGTGGGGGAGGAAGAAGAAGAAAAGGGGAAGAGAATTTTTTTTTTGTTGTGTTTTGGATATTTTAAGTGTGTAGGTTAAAAACTTTTGATAAGTTTTTTGGGGTTCCTGTAGCAAAAGTTGTTAAAAAACTAGTTTTATACAAACTTGGTAAAAAACCAAGCTTCCAAACAGGGCCTTAGTGCCATACACGCCATGCAATTTAGGTACTGACACAATAGACCTGTATACACTAAGTTATTAAATGCAGACAAAATTAACCTAATGTAAAATTAACACAAAAGCACAATAAATGTTTTATTCATTAAAAGTTTTGCGTGCTAATCAATTCTATTCATCCAATTTCAAATTTACCTAATGTAAAATATAGATTGCATGGTGTAATCAATTGCAAGAAGTAATCGTGCGATATCCATCTCAACTCACCACACTTATCATTGTTATCACCTTTGTTTTTTTACCATGTCACTATTATCATTAGATAAATATATGAAATAAACAATTTATACTTATTCCATCACTTTTTTTTTTATTTTACCGGCCGCCATTCTGTCTCACATACATTATATAAAAATACAAAAAGTATTATATTATTAATCTATTTTTTTTATTTAACTAATCCTCTATTCGATCACACTTTTATTTGAGTAAAATGATACCGTTCCTGCTTTCGGATCATTCATGTATATTTTTTTTTCTAGGTTTGCAACTAGACTGCACTAAATTAATAAATGTTTCTTGTTTTCACAAATGTATCATAGCTAGCTTTTATGATTGCATTGCAACTAACATAATTTTTTCCTCAACATCATTTGTTTACTCTGAATTGGTTTACAAATCTCCCACTTTAACGTAAAACTTGACGTAGTAACCTTAGATGTACCCTTCTGTTTGCTAGTGCAGCAAACCATTTTGTGACTCCTGTACATGCGCAACATTAATTTGAATTATATGTAATCGCTTAATTTGAATTATCTAAAAATTATTTTGGACCTTTCATTGTTCAGCACAGTTTCTTATCCTTCTTGGGTGGAATTTTCCACGTCCAGGGGCCCCAGGCATGTGGAACGTGGATCAAAAGTAGATGTAGAATCCCAGCAATGACTATATTTTATTTTCAACTGAAAATGCCAAGCAACTTCCGTTGCAAAAGCATCTGACCCAGTTTGTCAAAGAAGCGCTGCACCAAAAAATCCTCATAACTCGTCACTTCCATTTGAATCAAAGCAGTTCCTTGCTGCTTCTAACTACAGCTAAAACCTTCCATTGCAAAAGAGTATTCTTATCTGAAGACTGTACCCAAGGAACAAGAAGAATGGCTGATGCAATTATAGCTTCCACAATAGAGGTAGCGATGGAGAAGACACTTTCCCTTGCCAATGAAAGGATTGGCAAGTTATTCCAATTCAAGGAGGATTTGGAGACCCTGAAAGGATCTGTTGCAATGATCCAAGTTGTCTTGGCTGACGCTGAGGAAAAGCAAACGCATGACCAGGCCGTACAACTGTGGCTCCAGAGGCTAGAAGCCGTGGCGTTTGATGCCGAGAATTTGTTGGACGAGCTGAATTATGAAGCTCTTCGTCGCCAACTCGTGGGCAAGGTGCGCTCCTTCATCCTGTCCTCTGACATTAATATTGTTTTCCGACGGAGAATGGCCTCTAAGATCAGGGACATCAACAAGAAGTTGAATAAGATCAATAAAGAAGCCAATGATTTTGGACTGATCAGATTCCAAAGGGCAAGTTTCCCCCCTTCTACTACTGCTAAAGTCACACTAAATAGAGAGACGGATTCCATTGCTGGCCATTATATTGTAGGAAGAGCTAAGGATGAAACAAGGCTGGTGGAGATCTTGCTAAGCTTGTCAAAAAAAGCCGTTTCTGTAATTCCCATCCTTGGGATGGGCGGATTGGGAAAGACAACTTTAGCTCAATCTGTATACAAAAGTAGTCAAGTTCATAGCCATTTTGAGAAAAAAATTTGGGTTTACGTGTCCGCCAATTTTGACGTGACCAGGCTTTTGAAAATGATTTTAGAATCACTTACGAGAAGAAATGTTGAAATGACCAGTAGGGATGTCATCGTCCAAGAAATTCGAGAACAACTTGCAGGAAAAAAATATTTTCTTGTTCTTGATGATGTCTGGACCGAAAACCTTATCTTGTGGGATGATTTTTTTCGTTCATTACTGGGGCTAAATGCAACTAACGGAAATTGGTGTGTTATGACTACTCGTAAACAACAAACTGCATCCATTGTGGCCACACATGATCCTTATGTGCTAGGAAAGCTATCTGATGATGATTGCTGGTCTATCCTAACAAAGAAAGCCATTGCAGGTGGAGAAATTCCCAAACAATTGCATGTCATGAAAAAGGAAATTGTAAAAAAATGTGGTGGTCTACCACTGGCTGCAAGTGTAATGGGAGGTTTATTGCGCATGAAGAGAAAAGAGGAGTGGCAATTGGTTTTGAAGAATAAGCTTTCAAATTTCAGTGGAGATGAAGATGGTGTCATGGAAATACTTAAATTGAGTTTTGATTGTTTACCATCTCCATCCATTAAGAAATGTTTTGCATATTGTTCTATATTTCCTAAGGATACTATGATGAAAGGAGATATGCTAATCGAACTTTGGATGGCAGAAGGTTTGCTCCAAGCAGATGTCAACAACCAAATAATGATGGAGGAAATTGGAATGAATTGTTTGAGAATTTTATTACAGAGTTTGTTGTTTGAAGAAACCAAAAGTTATCAGGAAACACATTATTATAAGATGCATGATCTAGTGCACGACCTCGCAGAGTCAATGTCAAATCTACTAAAGTTATTAACAATATTCGTTACCTTGCAGTAGATTTATCTGGTGGCAGAGAAGACAGAGAAAAACTTTTGGAGAGGCTATCAACTTCGCTTCGTACATTGTTTGTAAAGGGTGACCTATCTAGTGATATGTTAATGAAGTTGAAGAACTTGTATGTTTTGAATTTGTCTCATGCAACGACTCAAGAGCTATCGATCACTATTGGCAAATTGACACATTTGCGATATGTTAACCTTTCGAGTTCTAGAATTCGTATTTTGCCTGACTCCCTTTGCAAGCTTTATAATTTGCAGACATTGGCACTAGATAGCATGTATGTCAAAGATCTTCCGAAGGGGATGTGCAATTTGATTAGCTTGAGACATCTCTACTTTTACACCTTTGATGAAAAATTTCAAATGCCGCTAGAGATGGGACGACTATCTTGCCTTCAGACACTAGAGTTCTTTAACGTGGGTCGAGAAAAGGGTCGACAAATTGAAGAGCTTGGATGCTTGAAAAACCTCAAAGGCAGTTTAAGTGTACGCAATCTTCAACTAGTAAAGGATAGGAAAGCAGCTGAGGAAGCAAATCTATTTGGAAAGGCAAATCTATTTAGGCTGGTACTTGTGTGGGCCTTGGCTTGGGATCGAGAAGGTGACAACTACAACTACAACAAAGATGTGTTAGATGGCCTTAGGCCTCATTCAAATTTGGAGGAGTTGGTAATTCAGCGTTTTATGGGTGATCAATTTCCTCGATGGTCAATGGATTTGCCAATAACACTTCCCAAGTTAGCGCGTTTGGAGTTTTATTATTGCCACAGATGCAGAGAACTCCTTCCTTTGCAAAACTTTACGTCTCTTAAAGAGCTGGTGATTTGGTTTTGCCGTGGATTAACGAATCTACCCAGTGACATGCTACAGTCTTGTATCTCTCTCCAAAAGCTTCAGGTGGCTTATTGTGACAAGCTTATCTCCTTTCCGCTTGATTTGCAACAAACACCTTCTCTTTTGGAGTTAGAATTATACGCGTGTCCCAAACTGAAAACAAGTATGACGCCCAAAGGATTTGGTTTCCTAACCAGCTTAAATCGTCTTGAAATTGGTCCCTTCTCAGATGATGATGACCATGAAAATTCTTCAATTTACAATGAATTTGATTGGTCTGGATTGATATCCTTCTCCTCTTTGTCACCCATACTATGTGACCTAGAATTATTTGGGTTGCCACACATGGAGTCCCTACCACATCAAATCCAATACTTGACCACTCTCACGTCACTTCGGCTACATGACTTTGGAGGTATAAAAGCTCTGCCAGATTGGTTTGGAAACTTTGCTGCTCTTGAATACCTATGTTTATTTGGTTTCAAAGAGCTTCGACATTTACCCTCTGAGGAT
The DNA here is from genome assembly GCA_036785865.1 of Coffea canephora. NCBI lineage: Eukaryota > Viridiplantae > Streptophyta > Magnoliopsida > Gentianales > Rubiaceae > Coffea > Coffea canephora. Next base: position 4,520,117 of record CM071913.1, read on the forward strand.
GCCATGAGAAGTCTCACCAAACTAAAAGTTCTACTGGCTTATGGTTCTCCTCTGTTAAAAGAAAGGTGCACTCCTGAGAGCAGCGGCCTCGACTCCCAATGGTCCAAAGTTTCTCATATTCAACTCCTGTTAATAAGCGATTAACAGTTCATCTTCAGATCAAATTCAATCATGTAAGATTGCTAGCTACCTACGCATAAGACATCTTTGCCTTCTCTTCACTTCCTACTCTAATCAACCTTCTTGATAAGTGTATTATACATTCTTTTAAGTAGTATTATGTGCTTATTTTTGGTATAATTTATGGTTTTTACGGTGTAACTTGCTCTCTAAGTCTCTAACTTTTGCAAGATTCATTTAGGAAGTTGAATGTGCAAATGTGGTTATATTGGTAAGATTTGAGGAGAATTATCAATATTGGATCGAGGCAAATTCATTTGAATTCATTAGTGCCTGATTCAATGATGATTTGGAATTAGAAGAGCATCAAATGCAAGTATTATCGGTTCATTGCATGAACAAACATTGGGACATCTTGCTTATGATCTTAGTGAATTCGATAGAAAGACACAAGAAAACGTAACAAAAGAGAAAACACAGGCTCTGAATACACGAGTTGAGGTCACGTATTCCAAGCCTGCTTATTCTCCCCTATTTTTTTGTAACTTGTTTTGCAATTTGCCCTATTTTCAACTTCTTTTCTGCTCAATTCTAGCACAGAATTTAGGCTACACATGCTCAAGAAACTCTAGAAAAGTGCAAAAGAAACTTTATGTCATATTATGTAGCACTTTTTGACTCTCTTCAACACTATATATTTAAGAATCACTAAAGAGAGAAAGAAGAGAAGAGGAGGGACAAGAAACACCGCAAGGAGAAGACGTGATGTGCATTTAGCACTATATATGAAAGAATCATTTAGCACTTTTCCACAGTGATGTGATGCGCAAGGAGAAGACTCGCCGACCTCTTGTTGCATTTTTTTTGCTTTCATATTTCCTTGTAGTTTTATTTTAACTCTTTTTATTGTACAAGTTTAACTTGAACTTCTCATCTTGCATTTGGGACTTGTGGCAGTTTTCATAGATGGTTGTAGATTCGTCGATGACTCGTGATTCAAGATTGAGCTGGATCTCAGCCATTGAATTGGGGAGTAACTTGTTTTTACTTTTTCTTCTCTTTCCCTACACATTGAGGAAAATGTGTATGTTAAGTGTGGGGGAGGAAATGCTGTTAAGTAGGAGTTACTTTGGTGCTTATATGGTAAATGCTTGGATATGATATTAGAAATTTATCTTGTGCTTAAAATTGTTGATTTTTGGGTTTGCTGACAGAAAGTTTCATCTAGTTTTAAAGGGAAACTCTATCAAAATTTTTTCAAAATCTTGTCCAAATTTCAAAATTTGCCTCAAGTCTTTCATAAATTGTTCATTTGAATCCACAAGTGCATGAAGTTCATGTCCCTTTTGTTTCAAAATTCTCCTATACAAGTGAGATGATTTTAGTAATTCAACAATTCAATTCTCACTTGATTCGGAAGCAATTATCATATGACTAGAATTATTGCATGTGAGAAAGTATATCTTGTAAAATAGAGAAAATTATGCCTACATTTTGCATAGTAAATAAAATCTCTCATTTTACTTATTTTTAAAGTGATCGATTTATATAGTTGCTAGAATATTTTTCTTCCAAATGTGACCTTATTGAGGGATTTTATGTTAAAAAAAAATTCAATAAATTCTTGTACTGAGTAACCAAGAGTTTTCATCTACATATATCGACTTTTGCGTCCAAAGATATTGGAATTGGGAGTAATAAGTGAAGTGTTGAGTAACTGGAGATTTTCATCTAAAAATGTCAATCTTCACATCAAAAGGCATTTTCACAATTTTAAGAGTAAATAAAAGAAAAAAGAAAGTGAATAGTTCCCTCTTAAGGTTTGTGAAGCTAAACATCTCATTTAGAAGGAAGAAAATCTCCAAGGTAACTATATATGTTAGTTATTTGTGAAATTAGGTAAGATAGAGAGATTAAATTCGTTTGGTTGAATTTTGGGTGTAATTATCTCTCTTTTACATGATATGATGAGTATTACGGGTAATAGGAAAAAATTGCATAATCAAAGCTTGCCAAAGTTAAGAGAGATTGAGTTTCAAGTTCACTTGATTCATTTCACTTCTTAAATTATTGCTGGTTTGTATTTCTTATTGCTCGAGAACAAGCAATGATTTAAGAGTGGGGGAATTATATGAAAAAAGCTAAAAAGTTCCCGTGGTTATTCTTCACAATTTTCTCTTCTTCATTTTTCTCGTCCTATTTATTATCTTTCAAAGCTGCGGCATTAGCATTTCTTGTCAAGTGCAAAATACCGTGCTTCTCATTTACTCCTAACAACATAATACTCTTGTAACCGTTGATTAACATGAAACCAAGCACCTATCCTGTTCTGTGCTTTGATGTATTACTATAACTCTGTTAATATTCTGTTCCACACTTTGTTTTTGTAGGATTGACAGAACAATAGCTTCACGAAATTATCTAAATTGTTTTGTTAGATCTCTTGTTTACTACATAATGTCTGAGCTTGAATTTTCTATTTTGCAGTGATCTTAGGCTCAAGGTTTAAGTGGAAATCTCCATTGGCCATTAATTACTCATTGAATTACAAGGCCAGTAGCTTGGACAAAAATATTTATGATGGCAATTTTTCTTTCGTATTGGTGCCTTATATAGCCAACACTTGATATCCTTGTTGTCGGAGCTTGCACATTGCCTATCTGCCTTTTCAGTCACGAGGTCCAGCACTAAGAATTTACCTGCTATATTACTATAAATTTGCTTAATTTTTTCCCTGGCTTTTTGTCTTTGAAACTAGTTGTACCTCAATTGCAGAAAGTTTTCTGTGTCTATTTTGATTGCTCAATGACTGTCAGCTGGCCTGTACAATCTACTGAGAAAAAATTTCTTGCCCCAGCTTATCAGATGTTTTTGAAGAGCCATCATTACCAGGACTTTTTGCTGATCTTTATTGGCAGTTTGATGACTATTACTAGAGAAATAGATTGACCATTAAGAGGTTTTGCAAACTTTCGAGTGTTATCGCAAGGTTAGCATATCTAAGTCAAAAAAATATACATACAATGTATCGAGTCCTAGTACCTGCTCATTATCTTTAGGGTAAAAGTGGCAAAAGAAACTCACTTTTGTAAGATTCCCATCACAAGAAAATGTAATAGAACTTCCTGTTCTTTCATAGTTATAATGGAGGAACAAGCTTTCTCGAGATTTTAAATATGAGGGCTTTCATCAAACTTAGGCATACACACCACCATTTACTGTGAAAATTTTATTTTCTTATTGATTTGTTAAAAAAAGGAAAAAAGATAATGCATTATATTCATGGAGTAAATCCTCAAATGAATATATGTCAAAGCAAAAAAAATTGTGAACTAGCAACCGCAGAGAAAGATTTTAGACTTTTTAATTTATAGCTTCTTTTGTTTCTATAGGAGAACTTACTCTAATGAAACTTTTATGCAGATTTCTATTTGTTACCTTTTGTGAGGTGATATAGATGGTAACTAAAATGATTAAGTTGCAAAGTTTAGGAGGATCTGCGTCCAAGGATGTTGTCTAGCAGTGCAATAGCTTGAATTTGAGCGGATTCCATTGTGTACCTTTAGACCAGAAATTCTTGCCACACTCCTTTCTTCAATGCTTCCCAAGATGATTTTTGTGGTCTCTTGCTTAGATGAGTATAGGTTAGAATTGTGAAGCTTCTTCAGCACCGTATATATTGCTGGAACTCAATAATTTTTTGCCTGCACGTCCTGCAAATAGCCCATCAACATATAATAACAACTAGCGATCAAGTTTTGTTGATTTTCCACATCTGCTTCTGTGGATTGTAAGATATTATTGCTAAAGTCAGCCCACTCTCTTTAAACTTGTGTTCTAAGGGGATGAAATGGTTTCTCTGTAACTTTTACCTCTCGAAAATGCATTTAGATACTTCTCTGAACCATTTGATTAGTAATAGCTCTGGGTCTCAAAATAATGGTTTTCTGACTCACTTTTTCTCGGTTATGATTTTCTAGCCATGAAGACAATGGTCAATCAAGGGGTTTTCGCATCATCGCTTTGGTGTTTTGGTTCAAAATTTCTGGTAATTTAAGATACGCTTCTCTTTTTTCACTGCTCAATTTTGACTTTTAATCACTTTGATTTTTAATATGCTACATGTAAAACAAAAGAAATCTTGTCATTGCGAATATATTGCTGAGGTAGTCAAGGAAGATGTTCATACAAAGAAGACACGGATTTTGGTCTGTTGTGAGATTGACAGTACAAAAGTATGGTGAAATTATCTAAACTTTGTCATCAGCTTTCTTCTTCACCACATATTGCCTCAGTTTTAGTCGTCTGTTTTACAGTGATCTCAGTGTTAATGATCAACTGGACTCTACAATTGATCTTACTTACCGATTAAAATACACAGCTTGTAACTTTTGAAAACTCTGTTGAATCAATCCTGTTTCAACTGAACAGAAATGTTTAGGATGGCTGCTGCAGGCACACTTTTTTTCCTCCTCAGTGTCTAAAACCTGATAAAACTTTTGCGCGAGCTTGTGCACTCTCAGCTAACCTTTTGGTCATGATATCTGGTATTACATATTATGCGATGTTACCATAAATTTTATTATCTTTGCTAGACATGTAATCTTTGAAATTAGCTCTACCTTTTTATTTGTCGGCTGGCCTGCACAAACTGCTTGCCAAAATTTCTTTCCCCAACTTATGTAATGTCTCTCAAGAGCCATCATTACTGTGAATTTCTCCTGATCATCATGGGGCATTTGGTTGGTGATAGCACTTGTATTCGCAAACTGATTGACCATGAGAAGCTTACAAATTTTCAAGAAGTACCCTCAGGTTTACAAATTTTTTTTTTTTTAATAAAAATGGATAAATAGATGTGTTTAGTATCAAGTCTTATTTCCTGCTTATGGACCCATTCCCATATATGGGACAGTCTCCCAAGCAGTAAGGCTCTGCAGAGCTAGTCAACTCAGGGGAAGGCTGTGGAGTTTGATGGAACACAGAAAATTATAAATAAGCACTGATGGACAATGATTTTAGGCTTTATTTCTAGAAGGCTGTTTAAGACGTTTGCATCTTGCAGGTCTGAAAGAGTTCGCATTCATGGCAACTCTGGACCTGTCTCTGCCTTTCATTCTTGTAGGTGCCACATATTATAACTATATTGTTATAGAAACACTTTTCTCAGTATTTCAAACACAAACTGGTGTAATGTCTATGGCACTACTGGTACTTGTAGACTGAGCAGGAAGATTTGATATCTGCTTACTAATTTAGGTTAGAAAAGAACAGCAAAAACAAAATACTGAATTAGCTCTCTGAATAATTGCCAAACATTAATGCCATGCAATTTCCAGTTAGCCTTATGATTTGTTATGTGGTGTCCTGATTCTAGTATTTCTGTTTTGCAGTGACAGTAGGCTTAAAGCTCAGACAGATATTTTGACGGCTCCTAATTATCACCTTTTCTTTGGATAATCCTAGAGCCAGCAAAAAGCCTAAAACCCAACAACCCGCCCAACCCACTCATTAATTTCAAAGGATGGGTTGAGTTAATTGGATTATGGGTTTTATTGGGTTGGGTAAGGACAACCCAACTTATTCATTGAGCGGATTGGTTTTTTATTTGGGTACCCAATACCCAATTTGTTTAAAAGTAATTCAAAATAATAAATATAAGATTTAATACACATATGCCCAACTATTTACATTTGGACATGTGTTAATAATTCATTAATTAATTTGTATTCAAAATTCTCATATATACATTTTCAATCATTTTTTTAATTTTTATTTAAAATAAAAAAGAAATTTGAAATAAAAACTCATGCTTATTTTACTTTTATAACAGTAGTTAAACTTGCTCAACTTCTATAATAATTTATTATGCCTTTTAAGAGTATGTTGTTTTCCTCCTCTTTTTTTTCTTTTTTTTTTGTGGTAAAAAGTTCATGAATTCTCCTCTCATTTATTTCTTAAAAAGTTTGGGATTTTCCTTAATAATTTTTTGGGGACCAATACCAATACTTTTTACAAGCATATAATATTTTCTGCTTTATATTAGAGCTGTGGTAATTCTAAAAGATTAATATGACCATAGCATCAAGTATGATCCTAGATGATTCTAATTAATTAGGTGATGAATTATCTAACTGTATCAAATCAATAACAAAATACCTTCTAATATATATTATATGTATATAGATCAAAAAAAATATGTATATAGATCATGATATTAATTTCGAATCAATATAGTTGACTTGCAGATTCTATTTTGTTTTGATTAATTATGGCAACTTGGACATGACTAGTCCAACGATTTCATTTCGTCTTAAGCAAATACTTCCAATCTTCAACTTCATGAGAAGTTTACAATCAGCAAGACAATTAATTTTTCCTCTTAATTAGCGAGTCCAAGAACCAAAATGTAGTAATGTTTCTAGTCATTTAATGGAAGAAAGCAATTTGCATATTATCCCCAGAATGTAGTTCTGATGCATGGACCTTTCACAACAGTTTGCAAAATTTCTAGAGTCATGAATCATAAAATTTTTGAGAATATAAGGACTAAAGTACAAACTTATAAAGCACAAGCTTATTTTCTATAATTTCAAAATTATTATACAACAAATTATATGTCTCTTACTTACATTTTCAAGTATAATATAATCTAGCATTCAATAATTTATATACATAGAATATTACAATTTACAATAAAACAGATATGAATAGTAAAAGTGTTAATAAGTTGTGACAAAAATAAGTTTCAATCAATTAGTAGTATTAAAAAAGTGCAAAGTAAACAATTTTTTTAGCTAATCTATTTAAATGTATAATTTATTATCTAAAATTCACAATACAAGCAATATAAAATATTATTTTATTTATGATGTGTTTCCAAGGAATTTAAGAAGTGAGTGTGTGTTTGTGTGTGTGAAAATACATTTATGTATGTGAAAATGTGTTTATATGTGTGAAAAAATCTTTTTTGTGTGTTAAAATGTATGTGAAAAAGTTTATATATTAAAATGTATTAATTAATTTGTTGGGTCATATTTGGATCATGGGTTTGAGGTAACCCAATATGACCCAACCCAAAATTAACCCAATCTAAAGTTGGACGGGTTGGATATAAATCATTTAAGTGAAAACCCAATATTAACCCGTCCAACCCGCCCAATTGCCAGGTATAAATAATCCTTTCTTGAATTTCATCATGGCACTGCCTTTTTCATTCCCTTTGTCTATGCTGTCCAAAGCTTCTTGATTTCTTGTTGCAAATATGGTGCCATCAAACTGTCAATCTGCTGCAGCAGTTTTAGTCATGATTTGTGGTAGTACTAATAACTCACTGATTATTGTAGTGAATTTGCTATTCTGTCTCAGACCCTTCGTTTCTGAAATTAGCTTCAACTTAGTTGCCAAAAACTGTTGTGGTATCTTTAACTATTGACCAGAGATATCTAAATTTTTTGTGCTTCCCTTTTCTAGCCATAATCTGATGTTCTGATGAGGACAATGCTACAGTGCCTATAGTTATGGTAACGATGTTAAGGAAACCTACTATTACAGGTTTCTATTACCTTTAGTGACAAATCAAAATTTTTAGCGACTTTTTAAATATTATATTAAAATAATTAATATTAACTTTAGTAAGTTTTTAATTAAAACTAGTAAGTATATGCCTGAAAGATAAGTTTTAGTCAAAAATCAAAATTTACCCTTTCAGTAATTTAATTTACTTATTATTTGACAAATGTTACTTTTGTTTAATTTAAACTTACTAATACTAAAAGTAAAAAATTTACATATTAAAGTAAAAAAATAATCGATTTCTGAAAACAGTTTGGGTTTCCACCTCTCTAAAGTTGCTTCCCTTCTTTTTTATTTTCTTCTCACCTCACGGAAAATTGCAGAAAATTTTTCCTGGAAAAGGAAGGAGTACGATCATCATCTTATGGAACGGGATTAGCTTTAGCTAAAATTTAGAAAATTGATCAAGCGGGCTAAGCAATTCTATCATATCTTCAGGCTGAACTCTTCTGGTAGGTTTCATGCCTCAGTCTCTTTTTATGCCTTTTACTATAAATTGATTCTCATTTCGATCAATCAATTGGCCTGCCTAGGCGCGGAGGAAAAGCTAAATATGCTTTATAGATAGCACAGGTTCAGGAGAAAGGGTTTCCCCCCTATCAGACACAACAAAAGGGTTAGCAACGGTGGTAGCCAACCAAAGAACATATGAAAAATAGCGGTGACGAGGTTAAACCATCATGTTCTCTTGAAATCGTTTGATTATATTGCTGTAATTTATTTATATTTCATTTGTTTTGTTTGTCAAGATTGTCTTGCGAAATCAGGGCTGAGAATTTGAAGAATTTATTGCAATTTTGGGGCTGAAAATGTCAGTTGAAACATCTAGGACATGGTTGTAGTTTTGATTGTCTACGGGTAAAATATGCTTAATAGCCATATGAAACATCTAGAAAAGGACTTGAGATTTGGTTTGGGATTATTTATTTAAATTTTTATTACTTGATTATGTAATTAGTCTTGTGTGAATTAGAAATTGCAATGGTAAATTAATAAATTAAAATTAAGTTTTGGATTATTCGGGTCGTCCCACTAACCCGACAACCTGGAATTTTCAGATTCAGGTCAGATATCCTGACCCGTTTCGGGTTGGGGACTGAGGTTCGGGTCAGCCAGTTTTCTATTATACCTGGGTTTCAACCCGACCCGTCACTCCAATTTGGACCCGATTGCCACCCCTAATTTTATTGTTAAAAAAATAACATATTTTACAAATTATTCCAATTTATTTAGAAAAAGTTACTAATTTCATTAGAAATTATGAAATGTAATCATGGTTTATTAATTTTTTACTAAAGATAAATACAACATACAAAAGGAAAATATATTTGACTTTGTTTTACTTTGATTAGAAAAACTTGTGGTAGAAATAACGAAATAGTGACAAGGGTGCAAATTTCAAATCAACAACCAACGTACACTTAATTACGCTAATTTTTTAGTTGACCAAACTAATATATGCCATAAAGTAACTAGATTTTATCATTTATAAATTGGCAATTTTAGCAGTTTATATACCATTCACCTATAAAAATTATGATTATTATAAAATGACACTTTATAATAATTTACATACTATTTGCCAATTAAAAGTAAGTTTGATAAAAAAAATATGCATATAAATCCATATTGTAAATGATACAAAATATATTTGAATCTCACGAAACTTAATATATGGGTAAATTTACTATAGTTTTCAAAGATTATGCCACATTAGTACAAATTTAACTTTTATACTTGTGACCTAGAAAATAAATTTATTAGAACACATAACCTTTGTAAATGATACATACATTTATTAAAATGCTTAAAACACATAACATTGATGAATGATACATACAATCATATATTATACATTTACGTTACCAACAATTACTAACTATAATATTAAGTTTCAATCATTAATAAAAAAATCTTAGCATTATTTTAAATAAACTTCCTAATACTTGTTTCATATAAGTTTCTTTAAGTAAAATAGTAAATTTATGCCACAAACTAGTAAGTCTTGATGATTAACCAAATTTACTATTCTATCAACAGGATTTACTATTAATCTGTGAAAACTTACTATTACTTGATCTAAACTTACTCTCCAAAAAGTAAGTTTCGAATATAGAGTAGTAATTTATTTTTTTTTAAAAAGTAACTTTCATTTTTATTTCAATTTACTTTTTAAGACATAAATAGGATAACAGATTTCGTTACCATTTTCGATTTATTTTTTATTTGCTTTAGCGACCATTTGATTATTTGATCGGTCTATCCACCTAAATAGGATAACACTTAAAAATAAGAAAGTAAGTTTTCTATCTAAAATAATAAGTTAACAGTAATAAATTAGTAACTTTTATACTTCAAAAGGTAAGTTGGAATAAATATTAAACTTACTTTTTAAATAAATAAATTACTATTTTATTTCCCAAACTTACTTTTTAGAGAGTATGTTTAATTCAAGTAATAGTAAGTTTTTATATATAAATAGTAACTCTTACTAATAACATGGTAAATTGATTAATAATCAAAACTTACTGATTTATGGGACACATGTGCTATTTTATTTTAAAACATATTTCAAACTAGTATTAGGAAATTCATTTGAAATAATGATAAGATGTTTTATTAATGATTAATTCTTAGTACCTTAGCTAGTAAGTACTCATAATATACCTGTATAATACATGATTATAGGTATAATTTAAAAAAATTATTTATATATTTTAAAATACTATGAAAAATAGTTTGACTTTTCACATAATCTTGTAAAATATGTAATAAAATTTTGTCGTATTATAAGCTTTTAATCATTTTCAATTTTTGAAAGGTTTGAAAGTTCGAATAACAATAACAACAAATCTTCCTAGTTATATATAGAATATTACTTGTTTATATATCAAAATTTTTATAATTTAACACCTATGAATATAATAAGATGATAAAGTTTTAATAAATTTACATCTGAGACACAAGAAATAATAAGAGTAAAAGCCTAAACAAAATGAGAAATAATATAATAACAAAAATGACAAAATTAGTATAACAATTAATATAAGAAAATCAGTATGATCTTGATTTTTTTCCTTGGGAGATTGTTCATAAGAATAGGATCCAATAATTATAAATGAAAATCACATGCATGTATAATCTATTGTATAATTTTAATTAAATTTAGTTCACCTATAAAATGGTCCTAAAATAATTAGTACACTATGATATATGTTATTTTAACAACAAAAATTTTTTTTTACTAAAAGTCTGAAATATCCTTGACATATGTATGAGGGATATTTTACCATATTTGTATCTCACATCTAATCATGAAAGTTAATTTGAGAAAAACTATTTTTGACAATAGAATTATTTTGAATTTAACCAACAAGTTGAGATTTTTTTAACAATAAAAGTGAAATATTTTGGGAACTTAGTTGTTTATTTTTCCATAATTAAAAATTTAAAATATGACAAATTATTCTTACATATTTTATAAGGTCATATGCAAAAAAAAAAAGTTTTCATAGTATATTTAAAATGTTTCAAACATATAACATTTATAAATGATACGTACAATTGTAAGTTTCTTTAAGTAAAATAGTAAATTTATGCCACAAACTATTAAGTTTTGATGATTAACCAAATTTACTATTCTATCAACAATATTTACTATTAATCTATAAAAACTTATTATTACTTGAACTAAACTTATTCTCCAAAAACTAAGTTTCAGATATAGAGTAGTATTTTACTTAAAAAAAAAAGTTAGTTCCATATTTATTCAAGTTTACTTTTTGAGACATAAAAGTTACTAACATATCGAGTTAACTTACTATTTTTTATGCAAAACTTACTAACCAAACTTTTAGGTACTATTTCATTTAGATGACCAGTACAACAGGTCATCAAATGGTCGCTAAAAGTATTTTTACCTGTTATATCAGGTAAAAATAGTTTCGTTATCATAATTATCGTTACTTCAGACTTTTCCGTTCTATGATATGTAAAGTTGCAATTACAACAACAACTATTAGTTTTCCTCCTACTTTCTAATTGAGCACCTTCATAATCTTTGCATATCTTTGGTTGTATGGATTGGCTCTTTTCTTTTTTTCTTTTTTTTTTGGAGCAAAACTTGTTCATTTTTATTGATAGAAAGAATCATTGCTTACACAGTGGCAAAGTCCGCCTTTACATCAGCTATATACTCATTCTATTCCTATCATATACATACGAAACTTTGTCATCTGTCAAAGCATTTATCCGACATTCCCCACTTAATAATCAATTTCCAATTGTTGTGAGTCTGTGGCACCCATCTCCATGAAACACCAATCTGTCTAACAGTATCTATAATTTGAGCAACTATACCCATGGAGTTACTGTTTCCCGTTGGAAGATCACCAGATTTCTTGCTTTCCAGATGTAGTATGTTGAGAGAGCCAAGGCTATTCTGCGAAATCTGTCAAGGAGTGAAGAGGATTTCCAATGTTCACATATCCAGGACAGTGCTGAAGACCACACTTGGGGCCTCCTAGGGGACAGGCACATGGACAGAACTTTACTCCACACCGCTGCTGATACAGAGCATTCAAAAGAACCACATTTCCTCATTCTGTCTTTAGTGTTCCCCTTTTTCTACACAGCAGCCATAGAATAAAAGAGAACTTAGGGATTTGTCCCTTGTCCCAATACCAGCATGTACCTGGGGACTTCAGGGGATACAAGCCAAAGAATTTGTAAAGCAGACTTGACATTATACACACCTGAGTTGCTGTGACATCTATCTCCTTTGGATTAAGAGCTGGTTCACAAGAAGTGGCTGTCGAAGCCTTCTAACTTCCACATTAGACTTCCTCCCACTAGGCCATTTCCAAGCACCGTCACAGAAACATTTTGCTGCAGGATCAGACTTCGATAGATCGAAGCTAGCAAGCCAGTCCTCAGAGAACTGCAGATACAATGGCCCTATAGGGTGCCATCGATCACACCAAAAGTTGGTTTCCTGTCCATTTCCAATCACCTGTTTAATGAAGCCTTGACCTATAGTTCTCAATTTTAAGAGTTTGGATTGGCTCTGCTCTTCAGTCTTCATTATCTTCTCTGCTAACTTAATGAAACTAACGTCAAGTTCCTGGTTGAATCGCAATGATAAACTCACTTTGGTATCGCATTAATCAGAGCTTGTCACGCCTTATTTTGCACAAGATTTTCTTGGGTTTGCCATTTTGCAAGAGTTTTTAAGAATTAGATTATGTGATGCTTATTAAGTGTATGTCGCAGTCCAGCTTCCTTCATCATATTTCTGCTACTTGTGCTAGTTGGTTCTATGGGTTGAAATTTCTATCCAATTTCACCGCATTACATGTAGCTGGTAGCGTATTCATTTGCCTCAGATTGCCATCTAATTCATCTTTCATGCGTATTGGGATCAGCAATTCTTGGCATTCAATTTTTATTATTCGACTTCTTCAGGACCAGCCGCCATATGTATAGCTATTGAATGCTTTATTGCTTTGGACGTGCTAAAATTGCCAATGTGCAAAGGCATCGTGAAGAGAGGGTTTAGTTTTATTGCTGATTTGCTAAGAAAGGAAAGTAATGAGTTTATATAAAAGAAACGAAGCTTTATGCCAAAGTATGTCTGAGCACAGGAATCGAATCATTGCTTCTTCTTTAGGATTGTCCAGGATCAGATTTTTGCATTTCACTGGGTGAACATCAATGGCTATCTAGTTTTCTTAGTTTATTGGCACTTGGGCCAGAATCAAATTTGTAGTGCGTTTCTCTTGTCAGTCAGCCTGAATATGTTACTTAGAAGTTGGGCTTCTTTGACAAATATGCTCTTCGTCCTTGGGCCAAGAAATCGTAGAAGCTGGGGTAGGAAGTGGGCTGGGTGTGGGGTGGGGATAGGGGTGGCGAGGTATCAGGGCAGGGGTAGACGAGCTTTTTGGACAACGGGTGAGGGATGGAGAGGGCTTCCCAACCTCAAATCTACCCGTTATAATCATTTAGAAGACCAGATGATGTCGTTTTGATTAAACAATAAGTTCAAAAGTAATTTTGAAATCACAAGCCTGATTATGGAGCCAAGAAGCAAAACACAACATATATGTATGCGAAACATAACTTAATTTTGGGCTAATGAAACCCCTGAAAGTAAGATTGTCGAATCGATTAATTTCATACATATAATCCAAATAAAGTTTTTCGCTCCTAACTCTTGAGAAAGCCAAAGAAAATAAGATGTCCATTTTAATTCTTACTCTCGAGGATCAATAATTAAGACCAAATTATATTTCAAGTTCATTTTCCAGGGATAAACTAATGAAATTAACGTTTCCAAAGAACAATAATAGTTCTCACTTTGCTTTTAACAACTTCATCTTGGAAATTAATAATTGTCCTTCGTGGATGCAACAATCATTGAGCTAGTGTCCACGATCAAAAAAATTGAAGGCCCAGCATTCAATCAGAAAACATGAACTCCCAGTAACAACAATGGTTGAGAAAGTTAAAGTGAAAATTCCAATGCAAAAGCATCCAAATTTGTCAAACAAGCACAGCACAAGACTTTACGTTTTCTCTTACAATCAAAATGAGGAATTAGACTAAAGGATGGAGAGCCCATTTGTAGATAAGAAAGGATAGCTTTTGGTGACTTTTACCTACCAATAAAAAACCAACTTTTAATTGGCCACATTTTCTAAGTACAATTTTTAACTCTTTCTCCCGTGAACTCATCATTTTTCAATTGCAAAGTATTGCTAATAATGGTTTTCCTTTTTTTTTTTTTTTTTTGAAGGAAGTGCTGTTGTAAAGTTAAAGAAGACATTATTATCTAATTAGTATCAAATTTTGCACTTATTATACCTGGGGAAAAAATTCGATGCTAGGATAAATATATGGTTTACTTATGGGGATTCTCTTTTCCTCTATAGCAATGTGACTCTTTTGTATTTTTTTTTTCTATTTATTCGCCTACAAAAAAAACCACATAGTCATTATCAGACTATAAAACAATTTGGAGGAGAGTTAGGTTGGGTGGTAATATGGGAAAGATTGTGAGAAGGAAGTGTTAGGTTCAAAATCTAACACTTAAAAAAAAACTATAACACAATTTTAAAAGTTTAATTTTGTGTATTATGTTATCCTCTTTCTATTGATTGAAATTATTTGCAATAGAAGCTATTATAATATAAGATCAGACCACTTAGCTCTCTTTGATTCCAAAAATTGTCACCTAGAACTTTTGAGATGTTTAAGACAACTGAGCGAAGGATGGATTGGACAGCTCGGGGGAATAGAGTGTAAATGAGAGATCTCTAGTTCAATTCCTTCCACACACATACTAACAAAAAATGACAATATCATATCATTCAGTAAAGAATTTAATATTTACGGGAGTAATAGAAGATGTAGTAGTATTAGTATATGTCAATTCAAACCATATCAGCTTGAAATATTTGAGATATGCGCCTAGCAGAAAATTCCTATAACTTTACATACTTAAATTCAAATACCTATAGATTTCTGTTCATCATAATAAAAAAAAAGAAAAAAAGAAAAGGAACCCAAAATGATAAAAATATTTTTCAATATGCATGGCAAAAGAACTTATCTATCTGCATGAATGATTTCATAAACTTAAGGCCGTTCTGTAGACCAAGCAGTTATTAATATATAGTAGTTTATATACAAGTTTTTGCCTGCATGAATATTTGTTGTAACATCATTCTGAAGTCTTCATTCGGGTTTAGACAATGATTTGAAGACTGTGATCATGACACCATTTAAACTCGTGCTCATTTTACAACCAAAATAATTAGTGGTGAAAATTAGGCTCATTTCTTTCAAGGGAACGGTCCAAGACAACCAAATTAAGCAAAACAAAGGCCTGTTTCTCTTTTGAGTCAGTAGATCGTCTGTTGCTACTTTTAAAAACTCCTTGAATTTGCATCACTTAAATCTTGTATATGGAAAAGTGGTTATGCTTCACATTTCATGAAGGTTGTTTGGTTAAATAGGCATACAACTTGGGAAAGCAATAGTTATTATGGTTATAAAAAAAAAAAAAAAATCCCCACTTGGAGTTATGGTAATAATCAATATGATATAATGCTCCAATCTAAAATGGTCCATTTGATTTCTTCTTTACTTTCCATTTCATCACCGGTTTACCATTCCTACAACTCCTCGGGCGACCATTATTGAAATGAGAAAATGGGGCAATGAATTGGCGGTGTTAATTATTAATTGAGTCATTCGTGCTCCATAAAAGGGTATAAATCACTGATTCTGTGAAGAGTAAAGCTAAAAATAATACTTTGAATTGCATAAGAAAAAGTTCCGTATCATGTTCATGATAAAAGGTGAATACTGTGAGATTGGAATTCGAAATTGGTTCTACAAAGAAAAGTTTGAATTTGGAACTTCGACTTGCATGTACTTGAGAACGCAATTGGAGAATCTTAAATTATTAATTTTAGCTTCGCCTGAGTTTTCCTATGCAAATATATGAATTTGGAGCTTCCCAGCTAACTGACTATACTACACCAAACCAAGGAAACCCAATTAAACCAAAAAATATTCAACAAACAATATCCTCAACAGGGTAGTCTTCGGAAGCCCTCACCAGAAATGACCCCAAATAAAAAAAGTAAATCTTAGTTTCCAGAGGAAGATTATCCATCTCCCAATCACTTAAACATGAATACATTTGCACTATTATTGAAGTGTAGAATTCTTGCTGTTTTTGACCGATGTCAGAACAAAAAGAAAGAATGGAGTGAGATACAAATTGAATTATCAATCGCAATAATGTTATTGAATCTCACTTGCAGCCATAATAATGACGTCATTTTTCTTTCTTGAGTCAAACTTAGTTAGACGATACAACTAATATTCTCCTCAAAACTGCCTGCTATTCTTGTATAAACCCATTCAAGAAATTTTCCTTCAATTTTGCTTTAAAATTCTTCCCATAATACTATCATACGAAAAGGATATAAATGAATTCAAATTATTCATCTTTAAGAAATTTGTTCCCGTAACATACAATATTGAGTTTGTTTGGACAAGCCAAATTTGGTTTGCAAAATTTGTTTTCACAAATCCCAATCACCTTTTTATCTCACATACATTACATCACAAAAAGTGCTACAGTAAATATCTCAAATAAATCATCCAAATAAACTCTTATCCAAACAAACTCAATGTGTTAATTCTATTTATTGGGTTCTTCCACCTTCCATCCTCTCCACTTTGAGATAGATACTAATCTTTTCAGCTGGTGGTTATTAGTTGCTCATGCCCATTCCCCTTAATTATACAGTAAGAAGACCAATAAAATCCAATGTGTCTTGCACTATTCCCCTCCGCAAACAGAAAAAAGAAAGGGGCGACATAATCTGCCTTGTAATGAGTTGTTATAACATAAGGAATGAGGTCTTTTCAAAAGTTTAGGGGGAAGATAAGTGTACTTAAACGTGAATAATAAGAAGAAAAAAAAAGTGTATTTAAAAATACAATTCATTACTTTAATGGGCCTTGTAGACTTACCATCATGTAGTTCGGAGTATCCTATCTCACAGGTAGCTCTGAGATCAGGAATTGCATAAATACTAAATAAAAACATGGAAAAAGGCTGTTTTAAGAGAATTAACATGGAATAGTGGGGTTGTGATATATTAGTGCTTTAATTATACAAAAGATAATACTTATTTAACGTCCGATGTTTATACATAGCTGCTTGATGATCATTATGATAATAAACAAAGAGATAATCACTCGAACTAGTTTAATGGTCAAGAGAGGGTTTTTAGAGTCTTTCCCACTACCAAGTTCATGGCTCCTAGAGATGACTCTTACACCTAGTTTGGGAGATGAGATTTGAGCCAAAAAGAAAGGAATAGAAGAGAAATGCTGCATCTCCCATGTTTGAGAGTTTTAAGTGAAAAGGAAAGGAAAAGAAACCGATGAAATTGGAAGGAAGAAGAAACAGCTACAGTTTAAAAAAAATTTCAGGCCCAGATCGGGAAGAAAGCAAAGGAAAGCGCGGAAAGGCAGCAAAAATTTTTTAAATTGCCCATTCTACCCCTAAAAAGCTATTGAATGAAATATTTATTTACTTATGTGTCCAAAATCACCTCTTTTCTTTCATAAACTCCCAAACAACATTAAAATCTTTTCTTTTCTTTTCTTATCCTTTCTTTTCTCTCATAACTTATCCTTTCTCTTCTTTTCTTTTATATCCTCAAATCACAAACTAGCCATTAGAGGAGGGAAGAGTCAAAAAAAAAAAAAAAGGATGATAAACAAGAGAGGCCAATGCGGTGCAGTGGACCAAATTTCTAATTTAGATTCATAGAAGTTTAGAATCATGAATATTTCCTAACACAAATTTGTTTTGCGTTTCTTTTTTGAGATAAAACCAACTTTCTTGTTTTTGAGATTTCTTGTTTAGTTTACTTTTCTTTTTTACAAATGAACATTTATGTAGTATCTTCCTATCCAATTCTGTTTCATAAGAAAATTCAATACAATAAGATTCTCTATTTAATATCAAACCGCAACATAATGTTGTTACACAAATATCCTCAATAACATTAGAAAAGGCATTCAAATTTGGAGTAATAGTATATCCTTGATATGAGTTGTTAAATTCCTTCATGCTTGATGTGCTTGAAAACTTCCAAATATAATATGAATAAATCTTATATACGCCGACAGTGTATACACTATCACCATTAAATTCGTGATATGTGTCCAAAAGCTGAATTTGAAATTCAAATTTTGCATAATTGTCATTCATTCAACGCTGACAATGTATACATTGTCAATATAGGAAATATTAATCCATATAATATATGTTCTCATTTTATTTCTCAAGAACTAGAAAATGGGCTGAACGACGGAGCCGAAGTAGATTGTCATTTTCCTTTTAATTATTAGTATTATTTTTTTTTGGAACATTTTTATCCTTAAGAACAACAGTTTCTTGTGCCTCTTGGGTCAGATCACTATTCCAACAACCCTATGACAGTTTTTCCACAACTGAAGGCCCCAACAATCAGCAAAACATTGAATTAAGAAAGGTCCCAAGTCAAAATCCCAAGCAACTTCCATTCCACGGCAATTAATTGAAAAGCATCCAAGTTTCATGGCAACTTTCATGCCCACTGGCGGGTCCATGAAAATAAATGAAATGTAGAAGACCGAACAAGACTCAAGGTGATGGTAGCTCTTCAAGTTTCAGCCACTCGTTGATAGTAAGAGGCACACCTTCACCGACCACAATAAACGCTTTCACCCTACCATAATTACCCAAGAAACATGAACAATAAATTCACAGTGTTCGTTTGTCAGTGTAAATTTTTTTGTCAGACAAATATTTTCATGCAAAAATTTTCACTAAAATAATTGGGCATTTTAAGAAAATTTTCTTGTGTTTGTTAAAATTCTTTTAGAATATATCCTCTTAAATAGTCTGTGTAATAGCTCCACTACCCGGAAAAAAAAAGGAAAAAAAAGGTCCGTCCAATCTAGTAGCTGGCTCACGTCGTACTGTCCTGTCATTTCTCTCCCTTCTTCCAACACCCCACATGCTAATACTAATGGTGTGCATGGACCAGAATTGAGAACTGAATGTGATTTTCTTTCTATTTTCTAAGGCAGGTTGAATGGGATGTTGATAAGGCCTGGCTAAGGCAGTAACTATCAGAAACAAATGTATTTGTTGTGTTCACACATATGCAGTTTTAAGCATCAAGCAATGAAGTAAACAGTCAAGTATTTGAGTTTTAATAAGGAATAATTTGTCTTTGCTTCACAATTTTCGTATTAATGTGGAGATGCAGGTTTTTTGTTTGTAGTAATAAGCTTATTGTAGAGAAGTCCAGGCTCGTGCATGACTTTCCTTTAGCTTATATTTGCAAAACCTGATTTAATAAATTATGTTTGACAGCTGGGATTTAAATGAGAAAAGCCACAGGCATGTTTGGTAGCATAGGAACTAACTGCACCATTATGAAACGAATTTAGCAAAGACTTGAGTCAATTGCAGGATTTGTTGGATCCTTTTGGCCTGATATTTTCTCTAGTTTCTATGTTCACATTATCACTGATAGGATTTAAATAGGATAAACTTGAAATTTTGAGATTTTTTTTTCCAAAATGATAACATATTATTAAGGAAAAATCGTTCAAAACGTCCATCACATTTTACAAGATGACTTTTTTCGTCCCTCACTTTTAAAAGTGTAATTTTACGTCCCTTACAAATTCACATTGATCAAATTTGGTCCTTACCTAGGTTTCCGACTAGTTTTTGCTTGAATCCACCACGTGACTTGCATATGATCATTTTTTAATGACAAAGTTGTCAAATCAAATTTTTACATAATCTAATTCATAGTCCCTCACATTTCACAAAATGAATTTTTTCATCCCTAACATTTTACAAAATGAGTTGCTTCGTTCCTTACATTTCAAAAAATGAATTTTTCCATCCCTCATATTTTTTAAAATGAATTTTTTCATCCCTCATTGATCATATATACGAATAGCTTTTTTTCTATAAACCCACGTATATGTCTATTTGATTTTACCTGAACAGTATGAATAACATGTAATTTATCTCTATTGGATTTCATCTAAACATGCTAATCATAGTTATATACATGCTATTCAATAGATATATATATATAGGGATTTTAAACTAATAATTTTGTTTGAAACCCATGTATATATTTATATGATTTCACCATTTGAACCTATTCAATATTTGTGACATTTCTCTTTTGGTAATAATTTATTTATTGAGTTTTATAATAAGGTCATCTAATTAATGGGTCCTAACTCGAATTCTATAATTGTGCTAACAAATTTCAGTTTAAATCTGAAATTTCTACTCAACATTTTTAAGACCAATAGTTGAATTACTTGTCTTGTGATTGTGTTAAAATTTGAAAGTGCCAATCACTTATTTCTTTTTGTCATACTTTTCTTTTGTTTACTTTTTCTATTCAAATTTAATTCGATATAAACACTCGATAATATTTAGAATTAAATGTCTTCTTTATTTTCAAATTTTGAGTAAAAGAAAATGAATATAAGTAAAAAACTAACAATTTTTTTAAACTCATGTATATATCTATTTGATTTCACTTGAGCAATACGAATAGTGTGTAATATATCTCTATTTGATTTCACATGCTATTTGTACTGTTCAGGTGAAATCAAATAAATATATACATGGATTTAAAAAAAAAATTATTCACATACATGATTAATAAAAGATGAAAAAATTCATTTTGAAAAATGTGAAGGACGAAAAAATTTATTTTATGAAATGTGAGGGATTATGAATCGAATTATATAAATTTTGATTTGACAAATTTGCCCTTAAAATATGATCATGTGCAAGGCACGTGGTGAATTCTGATCAAAAACTAGTCGGAAACCTAAGTAGGAACCAAATTTGATCAATGTGAATTTGTATGTGACGTAAAATTAAATTTTTAAAAACGAGGGATGAAAAAAATTATTTTACAAAATGTTATGGACGTTTTGAACGATTTTCCCTATTATTAACCCCATATAAAGTACACACTTAGAGCAACTGCTCGACTGAATCTGCTTGGACTAATTCCAGCAGCCAAATTGGGAAGTCGTACTTCCATTGAGCTATATCAATCAGACTAATAGCAAATTTTGCTACGTGATGACTTACAGAGTTGTTTCTCCTCTTTGTGAAGGAAAAGCAACATTCGTCAAAATCCTCTTTTAGTTTTCGAATGTCCAATAGAATGGTAGCAATGCTAGCCTCCTCTTCATTTGTATTTAACTTGTCCACCGCTTGTTTACAGTCAGATTCAAACACTACATTTCTCCATCCCATTTGCCTAGCAATCACCATTTTTGACCTTCTAATTGCCATTGCTTCCTCCTGTTGAGCACTTGAGCAGCTTCCAGTTGGGATTGCCCAGGTACCAATCAGCTTCCCCTGCCAGTTCCTAGCCACAATGCCCAGCCTGCCTTGTTGCTCTTCCTATTCAGAGCTGCATCTGCGGTTACCTTAATCCAGTTTGTTTGTGGTTTAGTCCAGCACCTATCCCCCTCAGTTTTAAAATTTGAGATTCAAAGTGTCCAAAATTAAGAATTTAAAACACAAAGCATCGAAAATGAAAATGTATAATACAAAAAAAGTAGTGCAAATTTAGAGGTGTAAAGTGTAGTTAGTCCTTATGAACATTATTATTGCTATAATCTTTTGCACCTGAAGCAATTATCATTGAAAGAGTTTGGCCAGGACCAAAGCCAGGTTTCTCTGAAAATTTTTATTTTTATTTTTCTTCTGCTTTTGGCTGACAATAAAAAGAGATCCTAATGTCTGTGACCATAGAGAAAATTTTATTGAGTTTTGTTCTCTGTCTTTTGGAACTGAATGCACTGGAAATAAAGGATATCTTGAAACTGTAAAATCCTCCAAATCATGTCTCCCGCGAGTACCATTTGTTGCATAGGATCAATCAGTACAATATCTAGAAGCAATTACAATCATCAAGATTAAGGCTAGTTCAGCCACTTCTGCCTCCACAATTTTAAGCAATTTCAATTTTTGGACTGCTATCCTTAGACCATACTATTTTCTTAACTCTTACGCATTTGTGACATGTTTAATTATAGTTACTTCACGTGTAACTATCTAGGAACATGCCCTTAATTCTTTGAGCAAGAAATTTTGTTCAATTTCTAGCAAATGCATGTATGGTCCAGCGAATAGGAATCTACCAAAGACCTAAGAAAAGACAAATGCATGTATAGTAGTTAAGAAAATTACAAATGCACGTATTTTTTTTTTTAAACAAGTCAAAATTAAACAACAAACGTTAGATTAGAAACACTCAAAGGTAATCGAAATTCTGGTGCAAAGTACAATCTAAAGTGGAACTCACAAACTAACACCATCCAATCAATTGATAACTGGAAGTGCGGCTGAGAATCTTAAATCCATGGTAACTACCCCACAATCTTTCGATTTAGAATGGAGCAGAGAAAATTACTACTACATTATAGAGTCCGCGAAGACATAATAAACGATTAACGCATGTATGGTAGCTGACAAAATTACTATAGCATTATAGAAAGACTAGCGTAGCTGAGAAAATCTACTAATATGGTAGCTGAGAAAATTATTACAGCATTATAGAAAGACTCAGAAAAGACAAATGCATGTAGGGTAGCAGCATTGTAGAAAGACTCAGTCTAAGGCCCAGTAAATTCCAGGATTCCTTGGAAGCTTTTGGCGTTACTTTTTCTCTAGTTTCTTTCTATATGCAACTTTCTTTGTAGATAGATCATTGTTCACACTGTTCTTATCAATATGAACATGACTTCTTGCACTGGTAGAAATTTGGCTCTATAGTTTCAATCATGCAGTGCTTTTATTGTGTTTTCTATCGCCCACTTTCCTCATCTGAGAAATTACAGGGATTATTTGTGTTCGGATCCGGGCACTGAACAGTCAATTCTTGGTGAGGGAACCGTTCAGGGCAGGGACGGTCGTTCAGAGCTTGTGATGACCGTCCCTGCCTGTAACAGATCGGAAACAGGTGTAGGCCTCAGCAAAGCATTGATTAAGAAGGTCAAGTCAAAATCCCAAGCAACTTCCATGGCAATTAATAGAATAGCATCCAAGTTTCATGGCAACTTTCATGCCCACTGGCGGGTCCATGAAAATAAATGAAATGTACATATTCAAATCTCTGCACCTGAACAAGACTCTTTGCGATGGTAGCTCTTCAAGTTTCAGCCACTCGTTCATAGTAAGAGGTTGTGTCACTTTCATGGTCCTCTCCTCCCTCTTAAGGCAAAGTGGTCACTTTCATGTATATCTCACGTGTTTGTAACACGTAGAATTAGCTTCAAAAAGAGCCCATCATGGTGGGGAAAATATCAATAAATAAGCCAAAACCAATTTTTCATCCGAATACACAATTTCCAAAACTCAAAGCGTACTGCACGGCCCTATCGCTAATACAAACAACGTGCATGGACTCGCCAGTCACTTTCTGATTATTTCTTGGCTTCACCAAACCCAGGTAACCAGGTACTAAGTATTTTTTTCCCCCTTGGTTTGCTATTAGACTGCCCCAAATTAATAAATATTTCTTATTTTAACGAATGTATCACAGGCTTTATGATTGTATTGCAATTGATATAAATTTTTCCTCAACCTCATTTGTTTACGCTCAATTGCTCTCTACAAATCTCCCACTTTAATGTCAAACTTGTCCTGATACTTTGGATGTCCCCTTCTGTTTGCCAGTGCACCAAACCGATTTTGTGACTCTATACATGTACAACATTAATCTGAACTAGCATTATTTTGCCTGTGCCTTAGCATGGTTTATTTTTTTTAAATTTATTATGAATTCGTGCAAGCATGGATAATTTAAATAAAAATTAGTGATGATCTTACAAGTTCATTCATATTAATTTTCAATTTCCACCTTTTGAAGTCTTCTTTCGAGAATCTTCTATTATCGCAACTCCATTTTAATTAGTTGAACTTGTGATCATATCATAGGCAAATAATTCAATTGTAAAAATTGAAATCCAATCTTGAATCATAAACATGTTTTCTAATCTAATTTTTTATATTTTTAATTATATTTTATCTCACATATATTACATCATAAAAAATATTATAATAATTATTTCAAATAATACACTATACAAACAAACTCACTGGCATAATGCTTGCAGAAAGCAAACAAAATAAGGAGTTCTTAAATAATGTTTCAAATAAGGATAAGCAATTTCGATGACATGATTAATTGTACGATCATGTCCAAAGAATTAAGGAGTGAGATTAATTAGTCTCAATGATCAATGATGATTGCCATTTTCTTTTCTTCACCATTCAACACACACAGTGTCTTGTCCTTCTTGGGTGGAATTTTTTGCATCCAAGGGCCCCCGCGAGTGTGTGGATCAAAATTCAAAAGCATGTTGAATCCGAGCATCCAACCGCTATGTAATTTTCTTAGTCAACCAAGTATTGGACCAGAATCAAATCGATCGACAGTGTTTTACAAATTAATATTTATGTACTGTCTTCCTAATCCAATCCTGTTTCATAAAAAAAATTGAATACAATAAGATTCTCTATTTAATATAAAACTGAAACTTATTGATGTTACACAAATATCCTCAATAACATTAGAAACGGCACTCAAATTTAGAGTAACAGTATGATTTTGTTATGAGTTGTTAAATTCCTTTAAGTTTGATGTGCTTGAAAACTTCCAAATATAATAAATGTTCTCATTTCATTTCTCAAGAACTAGAAAATGGGCTGAACGATGTAGCCAAAGTAGATTGTCATTTTCCTTTTATTTTTTATTATTATTATTTTGGGAACATTTTTATCCTTGAGGACAACAGTTTCTTGTGCCTCTTGGGTCAGATCACTATTCCAACAACCCTCTGAGAGTTTTTCCACAACTGAAGGCCCCAACAATCAGCAAAACATTGAATTAAGAAAGGTCAAGTCAAAATCCCAAGCAACTTCCATGGCAATTAATAGAATAGCATCCAAGTTTCATGGCAACTTTCATGCCCACCGGCGGGTCCATGAATAAATGAAATGTACGAGACCGAACAAGACTTAAGGTGATGCAAAAGGCCTGATGATCACCTCACAAGATAAGTCTCGGTGGCGTGGAAAGTCAAGGATTCAATCTTTGCCTCTCATCAATTTATCACTACATATGACGGCTTTAATTGGTCATTTTCGATAGAGTCTCTACTCACATCGAATTCCCCTTCTCTTCCTCCATTGCGATAAAAAAAAAAAAGATCGTCAAACAAATATTTTCATGCAAAGATCTCCACTAAAATAATTGGGTATCCGTATCTCCAGAAAATTTTCTTGTGTCTGTTAAAATTCTTTTAGAATATATCTTCTTAAATTCTTTTAGAAAATTCTTGTGTCACTCTCCACTACCCGAAAAACAAAAAGAAGAAAAAAAAAGTCTGTCCAATCTAGTAGCTAGCTCACGTTGTACCGTCCTGTCATTTCCCTCCTTTCTTCCAACGGCCCACGACCCTACTGCTAATACTAATAGTGTGCATGGACGAGCCAATACTTTCTAATTATTTCTCTGCTTCACCAAACCCTCCTCACAATTTTCTAATAGTTCATGAAATAAAGAAAATTTAAAGCAAAATTTATAAAGAAAAAAGACAAAATTATATCCCTTTTCGTTTCTTATGCCTTTGTGTCTGCTCAATGCTACTGGAGTAGTCCACGTCTTCATTTTCTCTTGCCTCATACGGCACCTCGCCTTCTGTTTATTATTTCTTCAACAATTCAATAGATGTATGTGTTCTTGCTTTTCTTTGTTTATTGGTGCTGGTGAGGATGATGCTGTCCTTACATAAACTGGATAAACCTTTTATCGAAAATCACCTAAAAGACATTGGCTAAGAATTCTGGTTAAGGGCCAAAAAAAAAAAAAAAAGAAAAGAAATTTAGCCTTATTTGGATTGCTATTTTTCTTCAAAAATTTTTTATATTTTTTATGAACACATTTTTTAATCACTTTTTTACTTCACATATATTAAATTACTATAATATATTTTTTCAAAAAAATTCCAGAAAATAGCAATTCAAAAGGGCTTGAAATGCACCAAATTTTAAGATAACCACCATATTGTAACCGAATAAAGAAGGCCTTTCGAGCACGGTTCGGTGAGAGTTTTCGATACCCATACCATCTAGTGGGGCTGGCATATCTTGATTTTTCATCAAAGCCGCAAAATGTTTAACACCTCAAGCTCTAACTTCTAACTAAATTAAGTGTGTCATGCGGAATTCAGATTAGGGGTATGACAAACGTTATAAATGGTTTAACATTTTTTGAAAGGGATATATCTCCATGTGAACTATTTGTAAAATTTCACGACAGAGACGTAATTATTATACATGGAATCTCACATGGACATTAACAGAATGTCACACATCTATTATAAAAATGTATAAATAGTTCACCTAGAGTTATAAAATATTCAAAAAATATTACACGGGAAGGTTCATCAATATCCGCGCCCATGGAATTCAGGCTCCTATAAATGAAATGTACTGACTTGATGGACCACAGAGTTTTCACCGAAAACGTGTGAACTTGCAAGGACTTCCTCTCCGATTTAGATATTGCAGTGACATCTGCAAATTATGGAGTAAGTTCTCAGAATACTGTTAAAAAACTAAAAAAAAAATCATCAAAAATGAGAAAAAAGTGGTTATTTTCTTTATTTAGGGATGTCGATTTTGGCACAATTGGCACCATGCATACATGCCCATCCAAACCCTTTTTTGGTAATTTTAAATTTGTTTTGGAAATGTTAATTTTTTTTAAAAAAAATTGAAAACTAAATGCAGCTCCCTATTTTGCAAAAGAGCACCTCTGTGACACACCAAAAAATAGAAAAAAAAAAAAGAAAAAAAAAAGAGCCCCTCTGCTCTTTTGCAAAATATGGGGTTTACATTTGCCCGTAACGTAATACATGAGGCTCATTTATTGAAAAAGGAATTTTAAAAATAGGGACACATGCGGTCCTTTGTCTGTGAAAAAATTTAACACGTTGCACCTCTTTGTGAACTCTACTCCGTGAGGTCTCTTTTCTTTCTTCTAGTAACACACCCATTTCTTCATATGGAGCTAGGGATGTACTCGAGTCAAATCGAGCTTGAGTACTGTTATACTCGAGCTCGATTTGACCTATAATAACTATGCTCAAGCTCGGCTTGAACTCGATCAAGTCGGAGAATCTCAACTCGAGCTTGACTCAAGAAAATCCTTAAAAGCTTGAGACTCGACTTGATAAGGTTCGACGATTGAGTCAAACCTTATCGAGTTGAGTAATCGAGTTTTTTGACTCGGCACCCAACTTGTAAATTCAGTATAAATTATATCCATAACAGTCATTTTATAATTATAATACATATATATTATTTAACTTATACTACTCGACAAGTAGCTCGTCAAGCCACAAGGTGCAAAATCCTGACTCGAACTCGATTTGAATGTATATTCGAGTAACTCGAGACTCGGTTCGAACTCTGTTTGACCGAATTCAAGCCAAGTCATTGTCGCTCGCGAGCAGGTCGGTTCACGTACATCCCTACTTAGAGTATTGCACCCAATGATTGGAACAAACAATTGCAATATGGCAGTTTTTTAACCAAAAAAAACCGCCAATTATATCCGGCGGGTGGGGTTATATACCCATTTTATTAATAAAATCATCGAAAAAGTTACAAAGAAAGGAAGGGATATTAGACCTTACCTCCAAATAGAAAATTGAAAAGTACAAATATTTTGCCTATCTAATGGTAATAAGGCAGTAGTAATATGCGGCAATATGGCATTATTTATTTGCTATCAATCGCTCCACTTTCTTGATCAATTTGGTTGCCTTCCTCTATTTGTTGTGATTACTAGGAGTGCCCGAGCATCACGCTGATGTTTGGTACTTATGATTAGAGAGAAATTTTTATTGGATAAATAATTGTATATTTCGAAAAGAAATAGTCATCAAATATGACAAAACTAATAATAGTACATTCTAATTGCAGCACATACTTGTACATTTTACTTTATCAATGCTTTTACAATTTTACCATTTTTAAAAGGTCCCTATTGATGTTAGTTGAAAATCGCCCAAGAGCGGATATAAATTGTTTCAAACAAACAAATATCCTCTAACGGCTAGTTACAGCAACATGTTAATTGCACAATATGTTAATATATTTTTGTGTTAATTGTACAACAAAAACCACACTTTAATTAAATATGTCAATAATACCATTTCAATAATTATATCAACATATTATATGAGTTGTACTCGATGCAAAAATGTTTGCAAAATAATTTCATATACCAGAAATACATAAATGTCTCCATAAATCAAAGTTTTAAATATATCAAAATGACTGTATTTCAGTAAATATATATAAACACATGTTGCCCTCAATTTTATCAAAAGATTTTAAAAAACTACACAACATTTCATATTTTCAAAACATCCCTATCCATGCGGCTGAAATTCAAATCCCCTTGGACCACAACTCATTCTTATATAGTAGTATAAGGATTTGTTCCCTTGTTTCTTGAATGACGGGAACAATAGAACAAATATAGGGAAGCGTTGAATAGTGACCAAGCAAAGCTACCAAATGGCATTGGGATATGATTGGCATATATATATATTTAGTGACGGAGCCAAGATTTTTTCCTTGGGGGCCAAAATTTTTTCGAACAAAATTACCTTAATATGTTATGTTCAAAATAATTTTCATTTATTTAAATATATGACATCTTAAAATATCAAATATTAACTTTAATTATAAAGGTATGTCTATTTCATAAATATGTAACATAGTCATAACTAAAATTAAGACAAGAAATAACCTTTGATTAAATATCTTATAACATCACAAACCACCTAAGTTGCACACTATGAGAAGACGCTCCAATTTGCCGCTTGTGCAAAAACAAATATATAACTATGTAATATAAATATAACTATTTTTAATTACAAAAAAGATAAAAGTTATGTTAGCATACCTTGAAATTTTATCCTCTTTTATTAAAAATAAATTGAGATTTACGTTCTTTTATAGAACTAAATTCATGTATAATTGAATCAATGCTAAATTTTCGAACAACTTTCTTTTTTTATGTGCATTGTTAGGCAATCATTCAAGAAATTATCTTTTATCTTGTTTTAGAGCTTTGTTTTGATTATCTTCATAATTGAAAATGTCCATTCTATAGACTATAGAACGGAGCCAAGATTTTTCCCTTGAGAGGGGTGCCAAATTTTTTTGAACAAAATTATCTTAATATGTTTTATTCAAAATAATTTTCATCTATTTAAATATATGACATCTTAAAATATCAAATATTAATTTTAATTATAAAAGTATGTCTATTTCATAAATATGCAGCATAGTCATAACAAAAATTAGGATAAAAAATAACCTTTGATTAAATATCTTATAACATCACAAACTATCCAAATTGTACATTATGAAAAAATGCTCCAATATGTCACTTGTGCAAAAACAAAAATATAACTATGCAATATAAATATAACTATTTTCAATTAATAAAAGATAAAAGTTATGTTAGCATACCTTGAATTTCAACTTCTTTTTTTAAAAGTAAACTGAGCTTTACGTTCTTTTATAGAACTAAATTCATCTATAATTGAATCAGTACTAAATTTTTGAACAACTTTCTTTTTTTTTTGTTATGTACATTGTTAGATAATCATTCAAGAAATGATTTCTTATCTTGTTTTGGATTTTTATTTTGATTATATTCATAATTGAAAATATCCGTTCTATAATTGCAGTTGACATCGGAAGAGTGAGAACAAATATAATCAATCTGTCAACAACAGGATAGATCATTTAATTTCTTGTTTTTACCAAGCCTTCAAGTAATTATTTGTACATTTGTATATGGGTCAATGATAGGGTGTAATTTGTTAGTCATTTTATTATTAATTTCCCCTTTTATCCCTGATAAATATTGTGTTAATTGCTGATATCTACTCATATTTGGTATATGGACTTAATTTCAGGAGGAAGCAGCAAACTACCAAAAAAAGAGGGACTTTACGAAGAATATGGAGACTTCTAAGGACTTCAATCCTTGGGCCTTTTGATTGGTGGGGACCGCAAAGCCATAAGTCATGTGGACTCTCCAAAGAAAGCTACGGAAGTGGACTTGGAAGAGGAAGTACTTGAGGAGGTTTTGTCCACATGTGTGGGGACCACCTAGATAGCTTTAGTCTATCTTTCTTTTGTCTCTAAAAGGAGGGAACGTACGGAAAGAAAGGGGGGATTCCTAGTTTTTAGTTTAGTTTTTTAGCCTAGTCTTGAGTCTCTTTTTTTCTCTCTTCTCCGGACTGGCCTCTAACACACGCCAGGTGTTCGACAAAATTCCCCAACGGGAAAAACACCTTTTATTCCCTGCTTCTTAATAGAAAACGCAATGCTTTTGCAATCTATTAATTCGTGTGGTGATTTAATTATGCGGCGTGGCTAAGTCCTCCATCTAGTCAAGGGGACAACTGACGAATGGGTTCACCACTACTGTGAGATCTAAACCGCTTTTAATTATTTCCTACATTTATTGGTATTCATATGTTTCCTGCTTTTAACCGCTATAGCTCATGTGAGTGATTGAATAGATGCGCAATATTTAATTATTCATATAGGCTATTTTGCTAAATAGAGGTAACTGAATCCGTAATTGTTCGCTATCTCTGTCTTTGTAGCAACTGGCGTAATTGGGTTTATGTCAGGGGAGCATACGATCTAGCTTAAATAAACCCTCGTAGCGTGTTTATTGGTTAGGATTGGGCCTTTCTAATTATTACTGCAATCTAGAAATTAAATCCTACGGTCGTACCTAGGGTTATTTTTGGGTTAGAGAAATAGCTAACGGTCGTACCTTGGCTATCGAGAAATTAAGGAAGGGTTGGTTGTTTAGCGCGTGCGAGACAGCTATAACCAATCTATTAATAAAAGTTGGAATTATCTGTGAATCGATGATCAGTTGCGTGAACCATTCCTAAAGTGTACCCTTGGCTAGAGCTTCTCCAATTATTGTTTTTAATCAATTACTTTCTGCATTTATTTTGTTTAGTTGGCCTTTGATACCAAAACCCCCCCCCATTAATCTTGATTTGAAAAGAAACAAATATCTCTCCAGTCCCTGAGGAGACGACCCTGCTTATCACTGTCTACTAGTTAGGGAATTCAGTTAAATAATTAATTCAGGTATATCGGATTAAGCAAACTCTTCGGGAACAGGGTGAATCAAGTAACCCATTGCACACCTAGAGTCCCTGCTCCAGTACTCGAATTGATTACTGACTGTTTCAGGTGGTAGTTAGGATTTATTTATTATTATTGCACAGGTTCGGCACCTGTCAATTTTTGGCGCCGTTGCCGGGGACTTGGCGTTTGAATTATTTGCTTCTTTTCGAATTCAGTTTTTATTTTGTTTTATTTTATTCTTCTTTTTCTTGGTATTTTTGCTAGTTTATGCCCCGTTCTTTTCGCACAGGTGACTTGGTATACGATCCTGAGGTTGAGAAGGCAGCGCGTAGGCGACGGCAAGAGACCAAGAGACGAAAACAAGGGCACTTATTTTCTGAAAACGAGTCAGTAAGAGACGAATTTAGCATGGCCAACACCCAGACATTGAGGGAGCTGGCTACCCCGGAGCTGACTCATCAGCCCTTGTGCATCACGTTCCCAACTCTGGCTGAGAATACCTCCTTCGAGCTGAAATCGGGATTGATTCAACTCCTACCATCGTTCCATGGCCTTTCTGGCGAGGAACCCCACAAACATGTCAAGGAGTTCGAAATAGTTTGCTCCAGCATGAAACCTCCTGCGGTCACTGAGGAGCAAATAAGACTTAGAGCTTTCCCATTCTCTCTCAAGGATGCAGCGAAGGATTGGTTATACTACCTACCTGCAGGTAGTATCACCACGTGGGCACAATTGAAGAAGAAATTTCTAGAAAAATTTTTCCCTGCATCCCGGGCTGCGAGTTTGAGAAAGGAGATTTGCAGCATCAAGCAGTACTCCGGGGAGTCCTTGTATGACTATTGGGAAAGGTTCAACAGGTTGTGCAAGAGATGCCCACAGCATCAAATTAGTGAACAACTGCTGATTCAGTATTTCTATGAAGGACTCCAGTCAACTGACAGGAGTATTATTGACGCTGCGAGTGGAGGAGCCCTGGCGAACAAGACACCGAGGGAAGCGTGGGACCTTATTGAAGCCATGGCAGAAAATTCTCAGCAGTTCGGCTTCCGTGAGAGTAATCCTACCCGTAGAGTCAATGAGGCAGAGACGTCATCCGTCCAGCAGCAACTGTCAGAGTTGACGTCGGTCGTCAGGCAATTGGCCATGAGAGACACACCGCGAGCGAATGTGTGTGGAATCTGTACTAGCATGGAACACTGCACGGATTCGTGCCCCATTCTGCAAGAGGACGGGGCAGAACAGGTAAATATGGCCGGAGGCGTGCCCGCGGCCCGCAGGCAGTATGACCCGTATTCCAACACATACAACCCCGGTTGGAGAGACCATCCTAATCTCAGTTATGGGAACAGGCAACAAGGTTCATTCCCGAATCGTCCACCAGGATTCTACCAGCCTTGGCAACCAAAACCTCAAACCTCATCCTCCAATACAGGAAGCTCCTTGGAGGACCTAGTCAAGAACCTGGCCACGACTACTAACAACCTGGCCACGACCACTAACAACCTGGTTGCAACTACTACACAGCTTCAGCAGGAGATCAGATCCTTGGCCGCGAAAACCGAGCAGCTCCAGCAGGACACCAAGGCTGACAAGAAGGACCAAGATGTTCGAATAAGTCAACTGGCAACTGCCATCAACCGTTTGGAATCTCACGTTTATGGGAAACTGCCATCGCAACCCGAGGTAAATCCCAGGAATGTAAGTGCCATGACGCTGAGGAGTGGCAAGGAGCTGGAAGGACCTAAAGTGAAGAATCCAAAAAGCAAAAGCGAGGAGGAGATAGAAAAGGAAATTGAGGAGGAAGGACGTATTCGTGAAGATCCTAAGGTAACCCCCACCTCTCCACTCACTATTAGCTCTAACTTACCCCCTTTTCCTTGCAGGTTGGAAAAGACAAGGAAAGTAGAGAAGGAAAAGGAACTTTTGGATGTATTCAGGAAAGTAGAGATTAACATCCCCCTACTGGATGCAATCAAGCAAATACCGAAATATGCCAAATTTCTGAAGGACCTGTGCACCCACAAGAGGAAGCTAAGGGGAGATGAACGAGTGGCGGTGGGAGAAAACGTGTCAGCTATAATCCAGAGGAAGCTCCCACCAAAATGTGGGGACCCAGGTATGTTCACCATTCCCTGCAAGATAGGAGGTACTCCCATTAGGAAAGCAATGTTGGATTTGGGGGCGTCAATTAATGTTATGCCTAAGACGATTTACGCATCTATAAATCTTGGCCCGTTAAAAGGCACAGGCATCATAATTCAACTTGCAGACCGTACCAATGCTTACCCAGAAGGGTTAGTTGAAGATGTTTTGGTACAGGTCAATGAGTTAGTTTTTCCTGCAGATTTCTATGTCCTAGACATGGGGGATGAAAGGGCACTAAATCCTTCTCCTATATTGTTAGGTAGGCCATTTTTAAGCACTGTTAGGACAAAGATAGATGTAAATGAGGGTACCTTGTCAATGGAGTTTGATGGGGAAATTGTAAATTTTAATATTTTTGAAGCGATGAAGTACCCAGATGAAACTAACTCTGTTTATGCTTTAAGTGCGGTTGAGCCCCTTGTACAGGAAATATTTGAATTGGATGGGGTTGATGCACTGGCAGTGGTATTGGCCAAACATCTTGAGTTGGGAGCAACTCTTGATGTAGAAATAAATGATGAGCTATACCACGCTGTTGGAGCACTACATTCGCTCCCACCAATTTCCCCAAGGTATGAGCTTACTTCTGTTTTTGTACAAGAAACTCAGGCAAAATTGTTGCCTTCTATTGTGCAGGCGCCTGAGTTGGAGCTCAAACCTCTCCCAAAGCATTTGAAGTATGCTTTTCTTGGGGACAATGAGACACTGCCAGTCATCATATCTGCACACCTGTCCCCAGGGCAAGAAGATAGACTACTTCGTCTTCTCCGAGATCATAAGGAGGCAATTGGGTGGAGTGTAGCAGATATCAAGGGAATTAGCCCCTCCTTATGCATGCATCGGATCCGGCTTGAGGATGATGCGAAGCCAGTTAGACAAGGGCAACGGAGATTGAACCCACTAATGATGGAAGTGGTCAAGAAGGAGATACTTAAACTCCTAGAAGTGGGGATCATCTTCGCCATCTCAGATAGCCCCTGGGTGAGCCCGGTGCAAGTAGTCCCGAAAAAGGCGGGAGTAACAGTTGAAGAGAACCAAGAGGGTGAGATGGTCCCGGTGAGGAAACCCACAGGATGGCGCCAGTGCATTGACTATCGGCGTCTGAATGCTGTGACGAAGAAGGACCACTTCCCTCTGCCTTTTATTGATCAGATGATAGAAAGGTTAGCTGGCCGTGTCTATTATTGTTTTCTTGATGGGTTCTCTGGTTATTTTCAGATTGCAATAGCACCAGAGGATCAGGAGAAAACTACCTTCACCTGCCCCTTCGGTACATTTGCATATCGGAGGATGCCTTTCGGCCTCTGCAACGCCCCAGCAACTTTTCAGAGGTGTATGGTAAGTATATTCTCTGCGTATGTAGAAAAGATTATTGAGGTGTTTATGGATGATTTTAGTGTGTATGGGGATAGCTTTGATGAATGCCTTGATAATTTAGCTTTAATTTTGAAAAGATGCATTGAGACAAATTTGGTTCTGAATTGGGAAAAATGTCATTTCATGGTGGATCATGGTATTGTTCTAGGGCATGTAGTGTCGGCCAGAGGTATAGAGGTAGACAAGGCAAAAGTCGATATTATTTCTGCTCTGCCTTACCCCGCAAGTGTGCGGGAGGTGCGTTCCTTTTTGGGTCATGCAGGTTTCTACAGGAGATTCATCAAAGATTTCTCAAAAATTGGAGCGCTCCTGTTCAAACTATTGCAGAAGGACGTGGCATTCGACTTCACCGAAGAGTGCAAGGTGGCATTTGACAGGTTGAGGGACTCATTGACATCGCCACCGGTTATCCAACCTCCAGACTGGAACCTCCCATTTGAGATAATGTGTGACGCGAGTGATTATGCAGTGGGAGCGGTGCTGGGGCAACGGGTTGGCAGAGCTGCTCATGCAATCTACTATGCATCGAGGGCGTTAAACGGAGCCCAACTCAACTACTCTACAACAGAAAAAGAATTACTAGCTGTGGTTTTTGCATTAGAAAAATTTAGACCTTATTTGTTAGGTGCAAAAATAACAGTTTTCTCTGATCATGCAGCCTTGAGATACTTGATGACAAAAAAGGATGCTAAGCCAAGGCTCATCAGATGGATCCTGCTTCTTCAAGAGTTTAACTTGGAGATTAAGGATAAAAGTGGGGCAGAAAATTTAGTTGCTGATCACTTGAGCCGCTTACTTGCTCATAAGGAGGAGCCACCATTGAGGGAGGCGTTTCCAGAGGAGCAATTATTGGCCATTGACTCGTCTACTCCCTGGTATGCCGATTTGGTAAACTTTCTAGTGACTAATCAACTGCCTGCCGGGTGGCCAAAGGCTAAGAGGGACAAGTTGAAGAGTGATGCCAAGTATTACATCTGGGACGACCCGTACCTTTGGAGACAGTGTTCGGATCAAGTGCTCAGAAGGTGTGTAAGTGCAGGTGAATTTCACTCCATTTTGAATTTCTATCATTCGTTTGCATGTGGAGGGCATTTTGGGCCCAAACGAACAGCTCGCAAGGTGTTGGAGAGTGGTTTTTACTGGCCTACTCTGTTCAAAGATGCTTATTTATTCTGTAAATCCTGTGATAGGTGTCAAAGGGTGGGGAATATTTTTCGTAGGGACCAAATGCTTCAAACCCCCGTGTTGTTTGTTGAAATTTTTGATGTTTGGGGGATAGATTTTATGGGTCCTTTTCCCTCATCTTTTGGTTTCCTATACATTTTACTTGCTGTGGATTATGTGTCTAAATGGGTGGAGGCAAAAGCCACCCGTACTAATGATTCTAGAGTGGTTGCAGATTTCTTAAAATCTAATATCTTTGCCCGTTTTGGAATGCCAAGAGCTGTGGTTAGTGATAGAGGGACACATTTCTGCAACAAGACTATCACTGCCTTGTTTCGAAAATACGGTGTACTGCACAAGGTATCCACACCGTATCACCCGCAGGCAAACGGTCAGGCCGAAGTGTCAAACAGGGAAATCAAGTCGATCTTGGAGAAGATGGTGCGTCCGGACAGGAAGGATTGGAGTTTAAAGCTAGAAGACGCACTATGGGCTTATAGAACTGCGTATAAGACGCCAATTGGGATGTCTCCTTATAGACTTGTTTTCGGTAAGGCTTGCCATCTCCCCGTGGAGTTCGAACACAAGGCGTTTTGGGCAGTGAAGCAGTGTAATATGGGATTAGATGAAGCAGGGGCCCAAAGGAAATTGCAGCTGCAAGAGTTAGAAGAAATACGAAATGAGGCGTATGAAAATGCCACGATCTATAAGGAGAAGAGTAAAATCTTTCATGATCAGCAGGTGTCTAGGAAAACTTTTGTAGTGGGGCAAAAAGTTCTCTTGTACCACTCAAGGCTTAAACTTTTTCCCGGTAAGTTGCGTTCTCGTTGGATTGGTCCATTTGTCGTTTCTAATGTGTTTCATTATGGTGCAGTGGAGATCCAAAGTTTAAAAACCGAGAAAAAGTTCGTGGTGAATGACCATCGTCTCAAGCCTTATTATGAGGGTTTCTATGTGGAAGAAGTAGAAGTTGAACACCTCCAAGATCCGCTCTATCATGCTTAGGGGTTTTTGGCCATGTCTAGCCAAAGACAGTAAAGAAAGGCGCTACTTGGGAGGCAACCCAAGACTATTTGTTTTAGTTTTCATGCAATTTTGAAATTTTAGTTAAGTGTTAGTGTCAATTGATGGTTTGATGTTTTGTGGCAGGAGAGTAATGGTTAGGCGTGCCCACGCCAGGTGGCCGCGCCTGACGAAGAAAATTTTCGATCAGGTTCTGCAAACTCCATAGTAGTTAGACGTGCCCACGTCAGATGGTCACGCCTGACGGAGGAAATTTTCGTTCAGAATCTGCGGACTACGTAGCAGTTAGACGTGCCCACGCCAGGTGGCCGCGCCTGACGAAGAAAATTTTCGATCAGGTTCTGCAAACTCCATAGTAGTTAGACGTGCCCACGCCAGATGGTCACGCCTGACGGAGGAAATTTTCGTTCAGAATCTGCGGACTACGTAGCAATTAGACCTGCCTACGCTAGGTGGCCATGTAAAAAAAAAAAAAAAAAAAAAAGGGGGCGAAAAGACGAAATTGCCCTTATTATTATTAAAAAAAAAAAAAAAAGAGAAAAAATCCGTAGCCCTTCTTCTTTTCTTCCTCTTTTCTTTCTTTTTCTTTCTTTCTTCTTTCTTCTTCCTTTTCTTTCTTTTCTTCTTTTCCTTCTTCTGTTTGGACAGCCGCCGCACAGAGCGCCACCCCCTGCGCGCCTCCACTTGTAGCGCCGCACGCCACCAGGCGCGCGACCTCGCCTCTGCCCGCGACGCAGCCCTGCGCGCCGCCCAGCCCAGCCTCGCCATCTGCGCGACACAGCAGCAGGCGGCCAGGAGCACCACCGCACGCGCAGCCTCAGCACCAGTCGCACAGCAGACCGCGCGCGTCTGCCCACAGCCCAGCGCGCTGCCCCTGTGCGCCGCCCCAGCGCGAGATCCAGCCCAAGCTGCGCGAACCCTCTGCGCCGCACCAGATCCACCCCAGCGCCCAAGCGCGCTCCCTGCGCGCGACGCCGCCCAGTGACGCCGCCCAGCGCCGCCGCCCAGCCAGCCGCCTCGCGCAGCCTGCACGCCAACCCCCAGCCCAGGCGCACGGGTTCCAGCAGCCGCGCGCCTCTTTTCCTCGGGCGCCCGCGCGCTCGACCAGCGCAGAGCAGCCCACACACGTGGTGCCACGCGCAGAGCTAGTCCTCACCTCCAGACCGCCCTTGCTCCATACTTCACCATATCCACTGCCTACTCCAAACCTCCGGTGATATCCCTCTTTCATTTACTGTCACTTAGCTGAGGCCAGATTCTTAATCTTTGCTTAGCTGAGGCCAGATTACCAGTTAATTTCTTAGCTGATGCCAGAATTTTAATTTTTTTTTAGCTGAGGCCAGATTTTCTATTTCTTGCTTGATTTTGGGTGCTGTGATATATCTGTGGTTGATTGTGGTCTGTTTGTGAAATTTGGTGCTCGATCAGAGATATTGGTGGAAAGTTTTCACTCTGGTTGTTTCTTTAATAGTTTTTGGGGGAATTTTGCTGCGGTTGTTTAATTAAGTAATTTTTGAGGTTGCTTGGTAGAATTTGGGGAAGTTTTCGTGGTTTCCGTGTTTAATTAGTTTTTGGGTGCAATTTTTATTGTGTATCTACTGAATTGATTCTTGGGCTATTTGGTTGCTATTTGTTCAATTGTTGGGGCTTGGAGCTGTGTTTGAAACACTTTGCTTTATTCTTTAACCACCGCTCCGTTTTATCCGACTTCACCTTGACTTTGCCTTCTTTTCCAACCCCCAATGACTAAACCGAAAACCAAAAGCAAGAGTAAGCCTTCCACCTCATCTCCTCAGCCTACGGTCCCCTTAGAGGGACCTGCCCCATCAACTGGGCCTGGAGGGCCCCGTACCCGCCTTGGACGGAATAGGGAGGTTCATATCTCCTCTCCGGCCCATTTTGGCGGTCATTTAACCTTCACCCGGGCTGCCGACAAGGAGCGGTATGCTTCGGCTTGCACAAGGAAGATAATTTCCTGTAAATACCTCCATGGCCCTACACTTGATTCGCTAAACTTGAGGGATGAGGTCGCACAGCACTTGACTAATGTAGGTTGGGCCCGCTATGCTTCTATAAATCAACCTGTTTTTACTGAACTCACGTGGGAATTCTATGCTACCTTTGAATTTAATATTCCTGAGGAATTCTCCGTTACCACTCCTGGGGTTGTGAGGTATCGATTAATGGGTAGGGAGTTCAACCAATCTATCACTGAGTTTAATTTGGCTCTTGGGTTTATTGATATTCCTTACTCCCAGAGTGAGGAGTATATGCACAGTGCGTGCGAGTATATAGAGCCATTTTTCTCTCACTACCTCGATTATTGGAGTGGCTTGTCAGTTGACCAGAAATGCTATGACCCCAGTCAGTCTAAGGCTTCTTATCTTAAGAGTGCCGCCTACCGCTATTTACATAGATTCATGGCCTATAGTTTCTCAGGTAGGAAGGATAGCTCGGGTACTCTGACTAAGCCCGAGTTCTTTTTCGTATGGTGCATGGTGACTCGGACTAGGGTCAATCTAGGTAGCTGGTTTGCCCTCCACCTCCGCACTGTGCTAAGTAAGAAAAATAAACCATTAATCTTGGGCTCCTTTATCACTCAGTTAGCTGTCAATCTTGGGGTTTTGGATTTGAGTAATCATAACTTGCATCGTGCTTGTATTATGGAGCCTCTTGATTTGGTTTGTTTGGAGAAAATGGGTCTTGTGCGACAGGTAAATGGCGCTTTCCAGTTTGCTCCCCCGGGGCCAATCTCCGTTCCTCCGAGGCGCAAAGCTTCCAAAGCCACTGCGACTGAGGCTGGTGGTCCGTCCACGGATGCCCCCGGGCCATCTTCTTCGGCACCTCCACCATCTTCCTCCGTCGATAGCCAGCTTGCAGCCCTCCGTTTCCAGATGCAGCACATGGACACTCGTATGGATCGGATGGAGCGGCAAATGGGCGGGGTGGCCCAGAATATAGCGCAGTATCTCCATCACGTGGGCTTCCGCCCGCCTTTTCCTCCGCAGCCGTGATTCATTTCTGCCCTCCTCCGTTTTACGGGAAGTGTTGTTGCCCCAATACCTCTAATTTGGTCTTACTTTGCTTACATTGAGGGCAATGTCAGGTTTAGGTGTGGGGGAGAGTTAATTATGCTGTGGTTGTGTTTTTAGTTGTCTGTTTAAATTTTTCCCTTGCCTTAGTAGTCCCTTTCTTTAAACTGTGATGATTGCAATTAAGATATGAGTGTACGTAGCAAGTTCATGCCATGGGGTGTTATATTTTCCTCGATAACGAATTGATTGATGAATATGCTGAACTTGACATAAATTTGACCACTCGTGCGATTTTTGAGCCTAATTTTTCGTTTCTTTGAGTGGTTAGTGCACATGGTTTGTCATTCTAGAACTTGCTCGGTTGTGCATGTCGAAATCACATTTAAATGAATTTAATGCATTGAAATGATAGGGCACCTAGGAATGAGCCGTTTTGGACTTTCTCAAAAACTCACCCTTGGATTATATTACCATTAGGGAGCCAAGTTGAGCTTTACATCCTATTCTTTGCTTGAGACCCTAGTTTTAGCCGAAAAACCTCTCTTTAGACTTTCTTTTCGAACCTTGTGTGAAGAAGTGCTTTGATTTCATTATACAGAATTTTGGAGTATTTCTAGAGGGGCATCGTACCTATCTGTGAATAAAACAAGAAAAAAAGAAAACAGGAACAAAAAGGGGATGTGAAAAGAAAAAAAAAGAGTGCAGGAAACCAGCAGGTAAAGTTGACTTTTAGGGTGCTGGTTGGGAGTATTGAAAAGAAAAAGCAAAAAAAAAAAAAAAAAAAAAAAAAAAAAGGGGGAAAGAGGTGAAGTAGATGAATGAAAAAGGAGAGAAGGCGAAGGTTGTGGCAAGTGCTAATTCACTTCACTTGTGTGATGGTTGAGATGCCTTTAAATTTCAAAGGTGCAAGAATCTATGTAATGAATTTCTGGGCACTTTCTTTGCACTTATGCACCCTTTTGACCCCTTTCAATCCTACCTTTTCACCCTAGCCCCACTACAACCTTGCGAGTCCCTTGATTGTTGCATTTAAATTCATGAGTAAGTGGTGGAGATGTGATATATGAGCAAGCGTATGGTAGTGTCACTCTACTGTGTTGTTATGAGAGCCATCTTATATACATTTCATATACACTTTGGAGTGAATGAGTGCACTTTAAACAGCGAGAATTGTTGATTTGGTATATTCTGATTTTGATAAGGTTATTGGGGAGTTTGAAATGCCATTCTTGGTATGAACTGCTGTGATTTGCTTAGCATCTTGATTGTACTTCTGAGTTAATTATGCTTGAGGGCAAGCATGATTCAGGTGTGGGGGGAATTGATAGGGTGTAATTTGTTAGTCATTTTATTATTAATTTCCCCTTTTATCCCTGATAAATATTGTGTTAATTGCTGATATCTACTCATATTTGGTATATGGACTTAATTTCAGGAGGAAGCAGCAAACTACCAAAAAAAGAGGGACTTTACGAAGAATATGGAGACTTCTAAGGACTTCAATCCTTGGGCCTTTTGATTGGTGGGGACCGCAAAGCCATAAGTCATGTGGACTCTCCAAAGAAAGCTACGGAAGTGGACTTGGAAGAGGAAGTACTTGAGGAGGTTTTGTCCACATGTGTGGGGACCACCTAGATAGCTTTAGTCTATCTTTCTTTTGTCTCTAAAAGGAGGGAACGTACGGAAAGAAAGGGGGGATTCCTAGTTTTTAGTTTAGTTTTTTAGCCTAGTCTTGAGTCTCTTTTTTTCTCTCTTCTCCGGACTGGCCTCTGACACACGCCAGGTGTTCGACAAAATTCCCCAACGGGAAAAACACCTTTTATTCCCTGCTTCTTAATAGAAAACGCAATGCTTTTGCAATCTATTAATTCGTGTGGTGATTTAATTATGCGGCGTGGCTAAGTCCTCCATCTAGTCAAGGGGACAACTGACGAATGGGTTCACCACTACTGTGAGATCTACACCGCTTTTAATTATTTCCTGCATTTATTGGTATTCATATGTTTCCTGCTTTTAACCGCTATAGCTCATGTGAGTGATTGAATAGATGCGCAATATTTAATTATTCATATAGGCTATTTTGCTAAATAGAGGTAACTGAATCCGTAATTGTTCGCTATCTCTGTCTTTGTAGCAACTGGCGTAATTGGGTTTATGTCAGGGGAGCATACGATCTAGCTTAAATAAACCCTCGTAGCGTGTTTATTGGTTAGGATTGGGCCTTTCTAATTATTACTGCAATCTAGAAATTAAATCCTACGGTCGTACCTAGGGTTATTTTTGGGTTAGAAAAATAGCTAACGGTCGTACCTTGGCTATCGAGAAATTAAGGAAGGGTTGGTTGTTTAGCGCGTGCGAGACAGCTATAACCAATCTATTAATAAAAGTTGGAATTATCTGTGAATCGATGATCAGTTGCGTGAACCATTCCTAAAGTGTACCCTTGGCTAGAGCTTCTCCAATTATTGTTTTTAATCAATTACTTTCTGCATTTATTTTGTTTAGTTGGCCTTTGATACCAAAACCCCCCCCATTAATCTTGATTTGAAAAGAAACAAATATCTCTCCAGTCCCTGAGGAGACGACCCTGCTTATCACTGTCTACTAGTTAGGGAATTCAGTTAAATAATTAATTCAGGTATATCGGATTAAGCAAACTCTTCGGGAACAGGGTGAATCAAGTAACCCATTGCACACCTAGAGTCCCTGCTCCAGTACTCGAATTGATTACTGACTGTTTCAGGTGGTAGTTAGGATTTATTTATTATTATTGCACAGGTTCGGCACCTGTCAGTCAAAAAGAGTATAGATCACTAATTTTAAAATTTTTATCAATTAGGCTAAGTTGTATATTTGTATATGGATCAATAAAGTAATTATTTTTGTTTTAGCCCATTGATAATTATTAGTTGAGTCTTTTATTATAGTATATCAAATTGGTTTAATTTACTATGAATTATCAAATTATATGTTTAATTTTTTTAATGTTAAATAATTAGCACAATAAAAAAATAAATAACTTTTTTTGAAGAAAAAATTAAATCAAAGATGGCTAATTTATACACACACAGGTATATATATATATATATATATATATATATATATATATATAAACTCTCATAATA
The DNA here is from genome assembly GCA_036785865.1 of Coffea canephora. NCBI lineage: Eukaryota > Viridiplantae > Streptophyta > Magnoliopsida > Gentianales > Rubiaceae > Coffea > Coffea canephora. Next base: position 4,563,535 of record CM071913.1, read on the forward strand.
TAAACTCAAATTATAAAAAATTAGGGGGGCCAATTTTGTCTTATACATATATTTATATATTATGACTTAAAATTTTCAAAACTTTTTTTACACACCACAAACTATAGAAAATTTAAAAAAGGGGTCACAGAACCGAATCGAATTAGAAAATGGGCGTTGAACGTCTATTTCTCAAGAAATTACTGGGTGGGCGCGGGTCGGGTACCCGCCCCATTCACCATTTGGCTGACCCGATCCACACTTTGCAGGTCAGCCATTTTTTGACCCTTACCCGCCCCACATATCAGCGGGTACCCTATAATCGGGTACTCGTTGAGATAGGATCGGGTCAACGGGTACCCGCCCCGCCCCATTTATCATTTAATTTAAAAAAATGATTTATACCAATTTAATTTTATATTTTACACATTCATCTAAGATTTAATAATTTTTTTTCTAAAAAAAGGTTTCTCACCAAGAAACAAGCATGTGAAGAAAATATAAGATAAAGGAAAAAAATTGAAAGAATTTGAAATAAATAAAAGTTTGAAATAAGTAGCACAATTTTTAATATATATATTCCACATTAATTAAACTTTTTTCTATAAAATATAAGATCATGACCTCTACAAATGAATCTTGTAAATAAACTATAGTTTCTCATATTTGTAATGCAATTTGTTCAATAAAATTACTTATTTAGTTCTTATTATTTTATAGTGTGTGTATAAAAATAAAAATAAAATAATATATATATATATGTGGGGCGGATCAGGTACCCGTGGGTTTTTAATTATGTGACCCTAACCCGCCCCGCATCTTAGCGGGTACCCGACCCTCTTTTGACCCGATCAAATAATAAAAATCGGATATTCTAATTTTCAGATCGGATCGGATCGGATATGACGGGTTTTCGGGTTAGCGGATAATTTTGCCCACCCCTACAAAATAGGCTGAACAGTGTAGCCAATGTAGATTGTCATTTTTCTTTTATTTATGATTATTTTTTGGTACATTTTTATCCTTAAAGACAACAGTTTCTTGTGCGTCTTGGGTCAGTCAGATCAGTATTCCAACAACCCGCTGAGTTTTTTTCCACAACCGAAGGCCCCAGCATTTAAGATCTGTCAATCAGAAACAGCTGTAGGCCGCAGCAAAGCATACTTGTTTGTTTGGATTGTAGTTTTCTAAGGCAAAATTTTTATATTTTTTTATAAATATATTTTTTAATTATTTTTTTATTTCATATTGATCAAATCGCAAGCCATGCTAGGATTGCAGTTTACTACAAAAAAATTTTAACGTTTGTATAAATATATTTTTTAATTATTTTTTTATTTTATATATATTAAATTCCTACAACATATCTTTCTATAAAAACTTCAAAAAATTGTAATTCAAACGAAAAAGTCTCTATAAAAAACTTTTAAAAATAGCAAAATGAGACCTAAGAGCAATCAGTTTCGGTCCCGTAGAAGTGCACCTTTCTTTATCAAATTTGTATATTTATTTGTTTTTCTGTTTATTTGCCTACAAAAACACCACGTAGTCATAACTAAACTATAACACAATTCTAAAAGTTGGATTTCGTCCATTATGTTTTCCTCTCTCTTATTGACTGAATTATTTGCAATAATGGTGTGCAAATTTACCTAATCTAAAACACTAATTGCATGGTGTGCAACTTGCAATTGCTATCCATCTCACCAGAGTTATCATTATTATTATCAACCTTCGTCTTTGCATGCACTGTTTTCACCCTGTTATTACACAAATATATGAAAAAAATTATTTATATTTACCTGAATCATTTTTTAAATTTTATCAGCCATCATTCTATCTCATATACATTATATCAAGCCACAAAAAGTGTTACAATATTAATCTAATTTTTTTGTTCATCTAAATGTCTATCCAATCACACTTTTATTTTAAGTCAAATGACATATTTCCCCTCTTACGGATCATTCATATTTTTTTTCCTTGGTTTGCTATTACACTGCACCAAATTAATAAATATTTCTTATTTTAACGAATGTGTCATAGCTTTTATGATTGTATTGCAACTAATATAAAATTTTCCTCAACCTCATTTGTTTTCGCTCAATTGCTTTACAAATCTCCCACTTTAATGTAAAACTTGTCCTAATACTTTAGATGTCCCCTTTCGTCTGCTAGTGCACCAAACCGTTTTGTGACTCCTATACGTGTACAACATTAATTTGAACTAGCTTCTTGCATGTGCCTTGGCATGGTTTTTTTTTATTTTATTATGAATTCGTGCAAGCATGAATAATTTAAATAAAAATTAATGATGATCTTACAAGTTCATTCATATTAATTTTAGAAAATTAATGGAATAATTATACTTAACTATCATACTAATTTTTAAAAACTTCTTTACATACTTTTACTATAATATAATAATATTCATAAAATATTATAACACATATAAAAAAATCAATAGATATTCTACCTTTTTGTGCACGGATATTTTTTAGATAATTACAATTTTTATAATAACCATAAAACTAGTTACATTTTCCTACTTAACTGAGTACAATAGATTTTGAGATTTGTTTTTTACATCAAAAAATATTTAATTTCCAGCAAATATTGATAAATCTATCAGCTAACAGTTAAAATTTTTTTAACACTAAGTTAATCCATATGGATAAAAAAATTTATACAAATTTATCATATTGTTAGAAGAGAGAGGAACCATAAGAACAAATAATTCAAATTTGTTAGGAATGAGAAAAACTATAAGAAAAACTAATTATAAAAGAGTCGGATACAAAAATAGGTATCCAAATAACTGGTTAATTCCCCATTAATTTCCACTCATTTTCAATTTCCACCTTTTGAAGTCTTCTTTTGAGAATCTTCTATTATCGCACCTCCATTTAAGTTAAACTTGTGATCATATCATAGGCAAATAATTCAATCGTAAAAATTGAAATCCACAAGAACATGCTCATTTTCCCCTTCCCAAAACATCCAATTCAGTCAAAGTTTATAATCATAGTGTGAGCTAAAGGTCTATTTCACTTCTAACTCCAGTTGATTGTAGATCGTACTCAAAACAAAAATTGTAATAAAGAAACTCCTTAAACTTTCACCACTTAAATTTTGTATGCTGTACATAAACAAGACATTTTGAAACAAAATGTTTGAATTTTTAAAGTGCTAGAAAGCTTGTGGAATTATGACTGACTGTTTTGGCAATTTCACAAGTGTAAAAGCTAAGAAAGCACCCAACCATTGGCCAATTATGTCACTACATGCCAAACCTGATTGCTAACTCCACTTTATGTTTTTGATAAGTGAACCACGGATTATTTTTTATTAAAGTTTTTCCCCCACAAAATAACGTTTTTAGTCTATTTCCCAAGGATTAATGACTGAGGCAATTAATGTTGCAAAGTCACCAGCTATGGTTGTCATTTCTTCTTTCTCCTTTACATTTTTATCGTTGAACATAGTTTTTTTTCTTCTTTTTTTTTTTGCGGGGATCAGTCTTGGGTCAAACCACTACTCTGACAAATCATTGAGATATTTTCCACAGCCAAAGGCCCCAGCCAGCTTTCAATCAGAAAAAGATGAAATACCTAGCCAAGCATTGATCAATAAAAGCCAAGTCAATAATGGCATGCAAACTTCTCCATGGCAATTAATGGCATCCAAGTTTGTCAAAGATGTACTACTGCAGCACTTCTTTCTACCAGTGGTTAAGGAGCTGACAAAAGCATCCACTGTAAATTTCTAGCTATTCTGAACTAGCCAAAAAGGAAAATATATAGCTAGCATGGAAATGGAGAACTCTGGGGGCCTGTGGATTTTAAAGAAATTGGAGGATTTTTTTTTAAGCAACAATGTGTTAGCATAATCCCCTGCAGAAAGCAAACAAAATAAGGAGTCACCAAATGATAATTTTTAATATGTTTCAAATCTGATCCGCCTAGGATCAGCAATTTAGATGGAATTATTAATTGTACGTTCACGTCCCAAGAATTGAGGAGTGAGATTTATTGGAGTCTCAATGATGATTGCCATTTTCTTTTCTTCATCTTTCTTGTCCTTCTTGGGTGGAATTTCATGTGGAATGTGGATCAAAGGCAGATGAAGAATCCCGGCAACTACTTTACTACAAAGAAAGGTGAATTGAAAAAGCCAAGCGACTGCCATTGCAACCACTGGGCCAACTGAAATTTGGCTAAGTGGTAAGCAAAAAGAGATTAATTTTTTTTTAGATTGTAAATCTGGAATTCAAACTCTACATGTAATGAAAAAAATCTAAAGGAGAGATCAAACTACGCTTTTGATCTAGTCAAATCCGTATACTAATTCCCTTGTATAGATTAGGCTCCTGCTCCCTGTGGAATAGGATAGATTAGGTTGTAGGAAAGTTATTATTGTTATAAAAAAAAAAAAAAAAACACTTCCGTTGCAGAAGCATCCGATTCAGTTTCTTGTGTTTCAGGTATCAAAGAAATGGATAAGACATATCTTACAAAGTTTGGCAAGATTTGCAACAAGGAAACATAAGTTGGGAGAAATTCGAAATAGAAGAGAAGGTGGTGTTTGGATTGTATTTTTCTAGATTTGCTGTAGAAAAATTACTATAGCGATTTGATATATGTGAGATAAATAGATGATAGGGTAATGTGTTTACGGAAAACGTAGCAATTTTTCTATAAAAAATCGCTGTCCAAACAGGGTGTATTTTGTGAAGCAATATACTATTTGTATGAAAGTAGTTACAAAAAAAAAATTGTATATTTTTTCGTAAATTTATTTCTCAATGACCTTTTTACCTCATATACATCAAATCTCTATAGTGTATTTTTTTACAAAAATTTCTAAAAATAGCAATCCAAACGGGACAAGTTGCAAGGAAAACTATTTAATTGGTGGTGAAATTTTGAATTCTTACATGCAGAGTGATGCGCAAACCAAAAAAGTTTGGAACAATTCTGGAACTCAAATTGGAAAATGTTGCTTTAGGAAAGATTCAGAACATTCGACAAGAAACGGAAACTATATATTAGTAATAATTACTTCAAAAGAATTCTTATATACTGACACTTTCTGGATTATGCTGTGAGACAATAATGGGATTAAGGAGAGTTGATATAGAAAAGAAACACTAGAGGAAAGAAGAATTGAGGTTTGTGATAATAAATGCCAAAGATATGAAATTAGTACTACTTAACCCCATATGAACTTTAATTCTTTAAGTGCAAACTTGATAATGGCAAAATGAAATTCATCTTAAAAGTACGTTGAATTCCCAGAAGAGAGATTGAGAGACATCCAGTTTAAGGAGAAACCAATATACGTGTCAGCAAAAGCTAAAGAAAAAAAGTTAGAAAAGTAATAAAAAAAAGGATCCAAAATCAACTACAAAAAGAAAGTAATAAGAAATAAAATAACAAAAAGGATTAATACCGATCTGAATTAAAGACTATCAGATTTTAAAGAGAGGAGTAGAAGGCTAGGGATTTCATACCGATCATGTTATATACTTGAAACGCTAAAGTACAAAAGGTAATTTAAAATCTCAAGCCTGATTACTAAGCCAAGAAGCAAAATCCATCATAGCTAGTGCGAAAACAGAGAACATTTTATTTGCTTCCCAGTGTGGTCGCTTCCCAAAACCGAACAAAATTCAGACCAAATTACTGAATGTCATAAATTCATTTTCCAAGGATTAACAATAATGACATGCATGTAACCAAAGCAGAATCTCACTCTCCTTTTTACGATTTGATCGTGGACAAAAACAAAATATTGGTCCACAACCAAAAATTCTGAAGGCCCCAGCATTTAATCAGAAAACATGGTGCCCCAACAACTACAATAATTGAGAAAGTTACTCTAAACACGCCAATGTAAAAGCTTACAAATTTGTCAGAGAAGAACTCCACGTCTACGCGCAATAATTATTAATGCTCCTTTCTTCATAACCAATTATACTAGCCTCGATAAGATTACCAGTTCCTCGCTGCAAAAAAGTGAAAAACCTTCCATCAAAAAAAAAACCATCTTGATCTCAGAGCTGTATATCCACGGAAGAAGAAATGGCCGACGCCGTCATTAGTGCCACTATTCAGGCCGCAATTCAGGTCACCTTGGAAAGGGCACTGTCTCTTGTCTCTGATAGGATTGGTTTGCTAGTTGGGTTCAAGAAGGACCTGGCCAGCATGACTCGATCTCTTGGTTTTATCAAAGATGTCCTGGCTGATGCTGAGGAAAGGCAAAACCAAAGCAGCGGAGTGCAACGATGGTGGAAGTGTCTCGAGGAGGTGGCTTATGATGCTCAGAATGTGTTGGATGAGCTCCACTATGAATCTCTTCGTCACCAGGTGGAGTCCCAAAACCGACACAAGCTCAAGGTATGCTGCTGCTCCTCCTTCTCTAACATTAATCTTGCTTTCCGTTGGAGAATGGCTTCTAAGGTCAGGGACGTCAAACTTGAGCTGAAAGGGATCAATCGAGAAGCCAGAGATTTGGGACTGGTTGACAGGGCAGTCGTGACGGCTCCCCTCCCTCCTGCTGCTGGAGACACGAGAAATCGGCAGACCGACTCTGTTGTTGCTCCAATGGTTGGAAGAGCCGATGATGAATCAAAGATAGTGAAGATGATGTTGAGCCCGTCCGAGAAGGTTGTTTCTGTTCTTCCCATAAATGGTATGGGAGGTCTAGGCAAAACAACTTTGGCTAAATCGATATACAACAATCACCAAATTGATGGGCACTTTCAGAAAAGGATTTGGGTTTGCGTATCGAAAAAAGTTCCAAGGGTGGAGCTTTTCAAACTCATTTTAGGCCAATTGAAGGAGGACAAAAAGGATGAAGTGGGAGATAGGCAAAACATCGTTCAAGAAGTTGGGAAGGAACTAGGGAAATTAAGATATCTCCTGGTTCTAGATGATGTGTGGGATGATAGTCAGACGTTGTGGGATGACTTCTTCACCACCTTGAAGAGACTCAATCCAATCAATCCACCCAAAGGAAGCTGGTGTCTAATCACTACTCGTTTGCATCTAGTAGCAGATAAAGGCTATCCCTTAGGAAGACTACCTGGTGATCATTGTTGGTCTATCATAATAGGAAAAGTAGTTGAAGGGGACGAAGTACCTAACGAATTGGATGCAATTAAAGACAGAGCTATACAAATATGTAATGGATTACCACTGGTCGCAAGTGTGCTTGGTGGTTTGTTGCGCTTGAGGAAAGACAAATGGCGATCAATTTTGGAGGATAGACTTTTGAATTTGAATGAAGCCATGCAAATACTTCAGTTGAGTTTTGATCATCTACCATCACCAGCCATCAAGAAATGTTTTGCATATTGTTCTATTTTTCCCCAGGATACTGAGATGGAAGGGGATATGCTGATCGAACTTTGGATGGCAGAAGGTTTCCTCCATGCAGGTCTCGAGAACAAAACAATGGAGGAAATTGGAGAATATTACTTGGAAATTTTATTGCAGAGTTCTTTGCTGGAAGAAATAAGATACGGTGGGAGAAGAAGGTGTTATAAAATGCATGATCTGGTGCACAATCTTGCAGAGTCAATGTCAAAGTCTACCAAAGTCATTATTGACAGGGATACACATACAGTAGACAATGGTAATCAGATTCGTTACCTTGCAATAGACTCATCTGGTGGCAGAGAAGACAGAGAAAAACTTTTGGAGAGTCTATCAACTTCACTTCATACATTGTTCTTCATGAAGGGTGACTTATCTGGCGATATGTTAATGAAGTTGAAGAACTTGTATGTTTTGAATCTGTCTCATGCAACAACTAAAGAGCTACCAGTCTCAATTGGCAAACTAATACATTTGCGATATGTTAACCTTGAGTGGTCTGCAATCAGTATTTTGCCGGACTCCCTTTGCAAGCTTTATAATCTGCAGACATTGATGCTAAGTTGGTCACATGTCAAAGATCTTCCAAAGGGGATGTGCAATTTGATTAGCTTGAGACATCTCCACTATTACATATATAATTATGAAGAATTTCAAATGCCGCTAGAGATGGGACGGCTGACTTGCCTTCAGACGCTAGAGTTCTTTAAAGTGGGTCGAGAGAAGGGTCGACGAATTGGAGAGCTTGGAAGCCTGAAGAATCTCAAAGGCAAATTGAAGATACGCAATCTGGAACTAGTAAAGGATAAGGAACGAGCTGAGGAAGCAAAACTATCTGAAAAGGCAAATCTATTTAGGCTACAACTTGGGTGGGCCCGTGAACAAGAAGGCGACGACTACAACGACGAAGATGTGTTAGATGGCCTTCGACCCCACCCAAATTTGGAGGAGTTGGAAATTAGGAATTTTATGGGTGATCAATTTCCTCGATGGTTAATGGATTTGCCAACAACAGCAACACTCCCCAGGTTAGCGCGTTTGGAATTTAATCGCTGCAACAGATTCAGAGAACTCCTTCCCCTACAAAACTTTAGGTCTCTTAAAGAGCTGGTGATTTATAATTGTGATGGGTTGACGAATCTACCAGGTGACATGCTACGTTCTTGTGCCTCTCTCCAGAAGCTTAGGGTGAGTTGGTGCGACAATCTTATCTCCTTTCCGCTTGATTTGCAACAAACGCCTTCTCTCTTGGAGCTGGAATTACGGAGGTGTCCCAAACTGAAAACAAGCATGACGCCCAAAGGATTTGGTTTCCTAACGAGTTTAAGGGAGCTTGCAATTGGTCCCTTCTCAGATGATGGTGATGATCATGAAAATTCCTCAATTTACAATGAGTTTGATTGGTCTGGATTGATATCCTCCTCTTCGTCATCCGCACTCCGTGAATTAGGATTAATTGGGTTGCCACACATGGAGTCACTGCCACATCAGATCCAATACTTGACTGCTCTCACGTCACTCGCGCTAGATGACTTTGGACGTATAAAAGCTCTGCCAGATTGGTTCGGACACTTCGCTGCTCTTGAAGAGTTGCATTTATGGAATTTCGAAGAGCTTCGACATTTGCCCTCTGAGGATGCCATGAGAAGTCTCAACAAACTAAAACGTCTGCGGGTTGATGGTTCTCCTCTGTTAAAAGAAAGATGCACTCCTGAGAGCAGCGGCCCCGACTCCCAGTGGTCCAAAGTTTCTCACATTCAACGCCTAGACATACGTTGATTAACCAACTTTCATCTTCAGATCAAATTCAATCATGTAAGATTTCCTCCTACCATTCTCTTCACCTCCCCCTCTGAATAACCTTCTCGTGAGAAAACCTAAAAAGTCCTCATGGTTATTTTCACAATTTTCTCTTCTCCCTTTTTATCGTCCTATTTATTATCTTTCAAAGCGGCGACATTAGCATTTCTTATTAGGTCCAAAATATTGGTGCTCTTCATTTACTCCTTACAACATAATACTCTTGTAACCATCAATTAGAATGACCTCTGTTCTGTTTCGTGCTTTGATGTTTATATTCTGTTCTATGCTTTGTTTTTGTAGGATTGATAGAAGAATAGCTTCACGAACAGAGGTCAGAATTTTGAAGCTTCTTCAGCACCATCTATATGGCTAGACCTCAATAAATTTTGGCCTGCATTTCCTACAAATAGCCTATCAATGTTTAGAACAACTAGCAGTCTATTTTTGTTTATTTTACATGCTCTGCTTCTGTGGATTTTAAGTTGTTATTGCTAAAGTCATCTCACTCTGTTTAAAATTGCGATTCTAAGGGGATTGAACTTTTACCTCTAGATAATGAACTTGCACAGAACTTGGTGGAGCATCTTCCAACATTTAACTCTAAGCGCAAAGTTTTGAAGCATTCCGGTAGTTGGTCAAGTCTGCTTGTTGCGACTTGCTACTGTTAATGAATCCACCTTGATAAAGGCTTTTAAGCTCTCTCTGCTTTTATGATTGTTGGTTGCTTCTTTTTTTAAGGTAGGTTTCTCCTTTTGGGGCTTCAGTTACAATGACAGAAAAGCTACAATTATCTGAAAATTTCCATTAGTTTTATTCTACGCTATTTGCCGCCTTCAGTTTGAGTTTTTGTGCTTGGCAGTGATTTTGGGCACAAACCTCAACAGGGAACCTCATCGATGGCTCTTACCTACTGTCTTTACTTTTTGAAAGTCCTACAATTCGTTGCTGAACAAGATCCTGCTTCGGCTGAATAGCAACATCTAGGATGGCATTCTCTTTTCCTCTGTGGCTCAGATGGTCAAAGTCTGAGATATCTATTGGGGTATGGTTCTTTTAAACTATTGAAATGATTCAGTGATATGTAGTCATGATAATGAGGAGCTGATTTACCTATTTTAGAACTCAAATTGTCATCTCTAGCATACTGCTCAGAGTTAGAGGTTAGAATTGACTGGTGTCTTGGTAGCAATTAAATGTGGATCTCTATTGTGCCTCAGTGGCCCACAGCTCTATTGTTTCTCAATGCCTCAATGTGAAATGCTTTGCCCGCATTACAAATTGTCCATTATTATTTTCATTTTATGAGTTGTAATTACTTGCTTTATGGTTGGAACCAAACTACTGTAATTGTAAACACGACTTAGTACTTGCTTATCTATTTAGTTTCATAACAAACAAGACATATTTTAGCCTTTTTTAGGAATGACAGAACAAAATTATTGCTGAATTTTCTGAACTTTCTGATTAGCTTTCTTGTTCACATATTGTCTCAACTCGAGTTTTCTGTTCTGCAATGATTTCAGGCTCAAATGTGAACTAGAATCTACAATTGCACTTGTTTATTGATTGAATTACACAGCTTCTAACTTTTGAAAACTTTTTGAATCAAATCCTATTTCAATTGGACAGAAATGATTAGGATGGCACACTACAGGCACACTGTTCTTTCTTCCTAGTGTGTAAAACCTGATAAAATGCTCTATCTGTGTCAGCTGGTCTCTACAAACTGCCCACCAGAATTTCTTTCCCAAGCTTATGTAATGTCTTTCAAGATCAAAAGCCATCATTACCACGAATTTCTGCTAATGATCATGGGGGGTATGGTTGGCGATAGAGCTTGTATTAAAGAAACAGATTGACAATGAGGAGCTTGCAAATTTTCAAGAAGTACTGTAAGGTTAGCGAATTTGTTTTAGTAGATGTACTTAGTATCAAGTCTTATTTCCTGCTCATTAGTTTTAGAACAAAGGTAACAAAAAAAAACCTTTCTTTCGGTAAGATTCCTAGTAAAAAATGACATGGAATTTGCTCTTCTATCTTTATTGTAATGCAGGCAAACATGCCTTCCTGAGATTTTCAATCTAAAAGCTCCTCATCCAACTAAGTACTCTAAAAGTTCATTTGGTTATCAATTTGCTAAAAAAGAATGAAAATGCGTTTACATTCATGAAATAGATTGTTAAATCAAAGTTTGATGGAACACAGAAAATTATAGGTAGGCAATGATGGACAAAGATTTTAGGGGTCAATTTCTAGTTTTTTGTTTCTCCAGGACAATATACTCCAGTAAAATCATTACTAAATTCTTTTAAATCTATCCAATATCAGGTGATAGAAATTGTACAATAAGATGATTTTGTTGCAAAATATCTGAAGGTTTAAAACGTCTGCTTCCAAGATGTTGTCTAGTAATCTAACAGTAAGGTCAGTTGTTTGCTTTGTTGAACTTTTCTTGGCCTTTTCAGTCTGATTCAGAAAAACTCAACAAGCGTTGTTCTGGGAAGAAAACAATATCGTTAGCCATATATTAAATTCAATTATGGATTACAGATGTTCAAGAGGAGATTATTTGATGTGGACAGTTGAACATGATGTCAAAGCTGAAAACTTTTTGTATTTACATCTACAGTACAAAATTCTTTGTTTTAAATAAAAAATAGCAGTTTACTTTTGCTCATCTCATATGTCTGCTACTTCCAGTTGTATATCATGATTGCTGAAAGGAGCTAATTCTCTTTAAACTTGAGATTCTACCGGGATGGAAATGCTTGCTCTGAACTTCCATCTCTTGGAAATGTATTTATCATCTTGCTCCAAATTATCTGATTATTAGTATTCTTATTATGTCTCTTAAATGATGGGATTCTACTTTCTTCAGCTATGATCTCTTGACCTAAATCCAATGGTCAATCAAGTTACTCTCACTGCCCTTGGTTGTGGGATTGGTGGTCTGATAATTTATAATACCAACAATCTTCGTCCATTACTTATTGTTGGGTGTTAAGCAGTTTAATAACCAATGCATTAACTAAAACCTTCAAAAATTGTCATGTTAAGAAGTTTTTCAAGCGGCAAAGACTTGGTAGACTATCCTCTACTGAAGTTTAAGTTCAAATGCAATAATATGAGATTTTCAGAGTAAAATAGTTGTAATTAGCTCAACCTGTTGCATCTTGCAGTCTCAAAGAATCTGCCTTCACAGCAGTTGTGGGGCTCTCTGCCTTTCATACTTGTGGGTGACACTCATTATCGCTATTGTCATAGAACTTTTCTTTTTTCAGTGTTTTGAACAGAAACTAATATAGTTTCTATGATACTTCTGGTACTTGTAGATGACAGGTGCCGAACCTGTGCAATAATAATAAATAAATAAATAAATAAATCCTAACTACCACCTGAAACAGTCAGTAATCAATTCGAGTACTGGAGCAGGGACTCTAGGTGTGCAATGGGTTACTTGATTCACCCTGTTCCCGAAGAGTTTGCTTAATCCGATATACCTGAATTAATTATTTAACTGAATTCCCTAACTAGTAGACAGTGGTAAGCAGGGTCGTCTCCTCAGGGACTAGCAAGATATTTTGTTTCTTTTCAAATCAAGATTAATGGGTGGTTTTGGTATCAAATGCCAACTAAACAAATTAAATGCAGAAAATAATTAATTAAAAGAAATAACTAAGAGAAACTCTAGCCAAGGGTATACTTCAGAAATGGTTCATGCAACTGATCATCGATTCAAGGTAATTCCAACATTTATTAATAGATTGGTTATAGTTGCCATACACGCGATAAACAACCAACCTTCCCTTAATTTATTGATAGCTAAGGTACGACCGTTAGCTATTTCTCTAACCCAAAAACAACCCCAAGTACAACCGTAGGATTTAATTTCTAGCTTGCATTAATAATTAGAAAGGCCCAATCCTAACCAACAAACACGCTACGAGGGTTTGTTTAAGCTAGATCGTATATTCCCCTGACATAAATCCAATTATGCCAGTTGCTACTGGGATAGAGGTAACGAACAATTACGAATTCAATTACCCCTATTTAATAAAATAGCCTACATGAACAATTAATTATTGCGCACTAACCAATCATACACAAGGCTATAACACTTAGAAGCCGAAAACATATGAATATCAATAAATGAAGGAAGTAATTTAAAACAGTTTAGATCTCACAGTAAATGCCGAACCACTTCGTCAGTTGCTCCCTTGACTAGAATTAACGAATTAACCCGTCATTAATGAAGGACCAGCTACGCGGGGAGAATCGGGATAAGTCGCCGTATCTGTCCTTTTTCTTTTGGTCAAGAACAGAAGACAAGAACAAGAAATTTTGATTTCTTGCAATTGTCTCCAAAAGCCCAAACGTATGAAAGGCAGATTGTTCGCTTCAATTGTGTTCAGCAAAAGGGAGAGCCAAAGACAAGATAAGTCAACAACGGCGGCTCTTGGTTTCTTCCCCTGATTGCTAGCACAAGATGTACGAGAGAAATGTTTTCCAATGCTTGGTTCCGGTCAAAGCCAAATTGACAAACAGTTGGTAGGTCCATAATTGCGGCTAGCCTTTTCTTCCTTTGTTACCAATGCCTACGAGAGAAAAGGATTCAATTCTTTTGATTTCTCAATTTGGTCAACTCAATGGAGACTAGCAATTGCCCAAGTCAACCAAAGACAACCAAAGAGGAAAAGCACTACAAAGTCAAGAATGTCTCCTCTGATATCTAAGCAAAAGACATACGAGGGCCCCGGTTTCTCAATTCGGTTCAGGCTTATGAAGAGCTCCCCACAATCACAACGTCAACAACCAAAGGTAAAAAAAAAAAACCCAAATACAAAAGTACCGAGCCGCCGCTTTTGTCTGCGGCCCCCTTACCAAAAAGCAAGACTCCCAGAAACCTAAGCCACGCGAGAATACTAAATTCTCCCTCAGTTGTGGTCCCCAATTCAAGGAAGGGATTTTTCCCCCTTTTTGAAAATTATTATTTGTTTTTAAAATTAAAACAAGACTCCCTCAAATTATAATAAAATAAAATCTATTACAATTAGATTTCTTCAGCTTCTCAAGCGGGCCCCACATACGATGAATCTTCTAAAAGTTGAAATTAAGCACTTTTCAGCATCCATTCCTGCAATTAGCATCAAAACAAAATATTAGTAGAATCCACCCAATTAATGAAAATATTTAGTCAATTCATTGTGCAATAATGTCCAAAATACCCACTAAAATGCACCATATCAGTAGACTGACCAGAAAGATTGATATCTACTTACTGATTTAGGTTAGAAAAGAACAACAAAAACAAACAGATACTGATTTAGCTTTCTGAATAATTGACTAAACAAAAATTTCATGCAATTTCCTGTTTGCCTCGTGATTTGCTATGTGAAGTCCTGAGTCTGAGTTTTTTGTTTTGGGGTGACTTTACTTTTGAAAGTCTTTCTTGCCTTGAAAGTATATCAACTGATTATTCGAACAACAACAGAGTAGGTATGCCAAGTGCCAAGTTGGACGCAGAGTCGGCCCTTTCTTCCTCTTTATCACGATTGAAAGTTATAGGTAAATATTATCATGAATAAGCAAAATATCTCATAACCTTTACCATCAAAGCTTTTGTTGCATATTTGTTTCAGTGACCAAAATGAGCGAGATTTTCTTGGGTTAACTGAATCATGTTTTGGATGAACCAGCACTGAAACAAATGCACTAATGTGGGTGGAATTTAAGAATTTAGTTTTGTTTTTCATGCATGTCAGTTAGTCTCCTTTATGCGTCATGATTGCTAACATCGATGCACTCTCTTTAAACTTGTGATTCCACCAGGATGAAAAGATTGCTCTCTCTGAAGTTTCAACTGTTGAAAATGCATTGGACATTTTAGCTTCGATACCACAAGCAGCAATTCTAGAAACCTTTTCTATAAGACTTTAAACCAGCAATTCTCTACTGCACTCCTTCCTCCTGCACTTAGCAGGCAGATTTTTGTGTCTCTCCCCAAGATGAACATAGATTAGATTTTTATAGCTCATATTCATTAATTTTTGTTTTGCATTTCCTACAAGTTACCCATCAATATGAAATACGCACTAGAAGTTTAGTTTGTTGATTTTATATATCTGCTTTTGTGGATGTAAGATGTGATTGCTAAAGTGATCAGCTCCCTAGCTTATGATTCTAGAGGGATAAATAGTTGCTCCAAAGTTTAATCGCCTCTTGAAGGCTCATTTATCAAGCTTCTTGAACCATTTGATTAGTGATTTGTTCGATAAGTCTTGTAAATGATGGGTTTCTGTCTCACTTTTCCTTGGTTGTGATTTTCTAGTCGTAAACATTTCAGGAGTTTCCCAGAGCTGTTGGTCATCAAATTGGTTTTTTGATTCTAAGAGTCCGGTAAGTTCAGATATATTGCTCTTCTTTTACTACTCAAATTTGACTGTTAACTACTTTGATTCTGAACATATTACAACCAAAACTTGAGAAATCTTCTCATAATGGAAATGTTTTTGGGAGCAGCCATGGAAGATGTACTGTTCATGCAGTGAAGCTGCACAGACTTGTTATAGTATCTTCTAACACAATCAAGTCTAAGCTGCAAGTTTTGAAGCATATTACTATAGTTAGTCAAGACTGCCAAGCATACTGGTTGGCAGCTGCTACTTGCTGCAATTATTTCATTCGCTATGATGAAGGCTATTAAGCTCATTTCGCCTTCTATACTTGTTGGTTGCTCCTCTCTTCATGTTAAGTTCTTATTTTAGTGTTTCAAATACAAAAAAAATGTCATGCAACTAGGTGCTGGCTTTGTTCTTGACTACATACTGTCTCGAGTCTCTTAAGTTTGAGATTTTGTGTTTTGCAGTGATTTTGCACTCAGAGATCAACATTAACCTTGATAGCTCGGTCTTACTATCATTTGTAATGAAAGTCCTATGATCCCTTGTTGAACCAGATCCTGTTTCAGTCAGATCAGATGAAAACATCCGGGATGGAATTCCCTTTTGCTCTCTGCCTCGGATGGCCAAAGCCTGAGATCTTCCCTGTCTGTCTGGTGTTGTTAAACTATCCAACCAATTCAGCAATTTGTAGACATGTTAATGAGGTGCTATTTTACTTCTTTTGGAACTCAATTTGCCATATCTTCCATACTGCTTGTAGTTCAAAGCAGCAGAAAGATGTGGATTAGCTGAACCCTGATAGGTGCTTGCATCCTTCTTGAAGTTGTATCTTAGCTCTATAACAAGCAACATATTTTTTCTCACTGTTCTGCAGTCGACTACAAGTTGTGCCCAATGATACTTTTTCCATTGCTCTTTGTATCTGTAAATCTCAGACAGGACTCAGAGCACAAGAATCAGTCAACTTGAGCCCTTCTATTTATGTTAAATCAGAGGACAATTTAGAAAACTGAATTGAGGCACCAATTTCTATTCAAGAGAGGATCCCACTTGGTGGATGGGAACGTTGGAGAGATGAAATTATGGGAATCAATTGAACAGGATCAAGAATTAAATGGGAACATACAAGGTCAACCTTAATTCATCAAACTGATATTTTACATAGCATCAAACCTTAATTCATCTATTTTTTCATGTGAATTTACAAATATATAAATAAATAAGTAGAGGAAATGACACTTTGAAAAATAATTATATAAAAAAAATCATTCAAAACGCTTCCCAGGAATTTCTTGCAAATTAGCCTAGTATTGGAAGTTTCATTTCTATTGCCTGCTCTTCTGTGACGTTGTAGCTGGCTCTGAATTAGTTTATAATGCAAACTTTGTTCCACACTGATCATATTGTTGTGCCTTCTTTTGAATGTGTATCCCCCCTTCCATTGCTATTGCTTGACTACTGCAACAATTGCTGTCATTTCTCAAACCTCAGATATTTGGCTATTCGTGTTGAATGTCGTTATACTGAGCTAAATGTTATTTTCATGCCTCCCTGTATGATGCCCATTCTCTGTTAATTTAATGAAACTGACATCAACTTCCTGATTGAATTCGTATCAGCAAACTCTAGTTGATATGGCATTTTTAATCACAGCTTATCAAGCCTTGTTTGTTGGATTCGCGTTTTCGTTTGATGTTTATCAGTGTCCTGTTTCAAGTAACCAAATGTACAAGATTTTGCAAGAAATCAACAATTATCACGCATCTGATTCTCTTATCAGTCCATGTCCCAGTCCAGTTTCCTCCATTATTTTTCGATTCAGGATATCACTTATAGCCATATATATAGATGGAATTGAACGTCTTATTGCTTTGCATGACTATTTTGAAATGTCGTATTATTCAAAACTACAAGGGGATTGTGTGTATGCATTTTAATCCGCGGCTTCAGAACAATGCCTACTAGTTGCTGTAAATCTTCCTTCTTCTTTGGCTCTGCCTAACCAAACCTGATTGCTGATAATACACAAAGTAGAAGTCGGCCCTCAATTTGGTATTTTCTCTATTCCGGGAGGTACTTGTGTTTAAGAAACTTGGAAGTTTGAACAATTCACAAAACCAAGTGCAGGATGACAACACAAACAAGCCACTTCAAAAAAAAAAAAAAATGGAATCCCAGCATTGACCTGGGAAATTTTTTCCAGTAAAAGCCCAAGCAGCTTCCCTGGGAAAAGCATATTGTACTTTGTCTTGCACATGAAACATAACCAAGACATATTGAGTGTGAAAACTAATTATAAATGGGATAGGAGGCTAATAGAAGAGTACGGTCTAAGATATGAGTTGTTAAATTCCTTCTTTCAAGTATCATTGATGCTTTAGAAGACTTCCTAAAGTACGAGAGAATATTTGAACAACTTTCACAAGTTAAAATGCAAAGAAAAGAATCCAATTCGTGGCCAATTACATGATTATTGAGGTGGACATCTAGTACACATATTGCTCCATACTGAACCAACCAGCCAGATAAGTAGTATGGAAATTATTGCTTTGTGGTCTCTGGACTTTGACCAAATTCTCAAAGATTTTAAGCAAACAAAATAATAAGGGAAAATCGTCCAAAACGTCCCTCACATTTTATAAAATGACTTTTTTCGTCCCTCACTTTTAAAAGTGTAATTTTATGTCCTTTACATATTCACATCGGTCAAATTTAGTCCCTAACTAGGTTTCTGATCATTTTTTGGCCGGAATCCATCACGTGCCTTGCACATGATCATTTTTTAAGGGTAAATTTGTCAAATTATATTTTACATAATCTAATCTACAGTCCTCCATATTTTATAAAACAAATTTTTTCGTCCCTCACATTTTATAAAATGATTTTTTCATCCCTCACATTTCACAAAATGAATTTCTCCATCCCTCACATTTCAAAAAATGAATATTTCCATCCCTTACTAATTATGTATGTGAGGGAAACCTTAAAAAAAAAGTGTGTGAATGCATTTTGTTTAAACACAAGTATATGTCTATTTGATTTTGCTTAATAATCCGAATAGCATAAATATATGTATGTGTCTATTTGATTTCACTTAACAATACGAATACCATATATTATACGTGATCATTTGATTTCATCTGGTATTAGCTAGTAAATAATCTTACATTCATTGTCAAGTTGGCCAATAAAACTATTTTCGGTTAAAATACAATAAGAATATGCAAATTAAGGTTCTATTGATAAATATTAGTCATAATCATACAAAAGAGAAGATAGCCCACAAGTTGGGCCCAATTACATACATGTGTTTATACTATTATTATTAAGCAAAATCAAATAGACATATATATGTGTTTAAAAAATGTATTCACACACATAATTAGTGAGAAATGAAAAATTCATTTTGTGAAATGTGAGGGAGGGAGAAAATCATTTTGTGAAGTGTGAGGGATGAAAAAATATATTTTATAAAATGTGGAGGACTATAGATGAGATTATGTAAAATATAATTTGACAAATTTACCCTTAAAAAATGATCATGTGCCTTGCACATGATGGATTTCGGCCAAAAAATGATCGGAAACCTAGTTAGGGACTAAATTTGTCCGATGTGAATATGTAAGGGATATAAAATTACACTTTTAAAAGTGAGGGACGAAAAAATTTATTTTACAAAATGTGAGGGACGTTTTGGACGATTTTCCCAAATAATAATTAGGATAAATTACCTTTTGCCCTCATGGTTTGACTTAATATACCTATATATAACCTCCTTATAGTTTGACTTAATGCGTCATCATTAGTTTTTCCATCAAAACTAACTATCAATGGTTAAAAAAAAAAAATCAAAATCAAACTAATACATGGACAAATTTACTCTTTCACTATTTTCCTTTTTTCATCCAAATACAAAAAAAAAAGTAATTTAAATAAAGAATAGATAAATAATAAATAGAAAATACCATAAAAGATTTGGTCTAAAAGCCTATAATGGTATTTGCAGCCAATAAAGATTTGGTATCTTTTGTTTCTTATTTATTTGTTTTATATTTCCCTTCCATTTTTGGTTTCTTATTAATTTATTTTTTTCATTTTCCTTCCATATTTTCTATTTCTTAATTAATTATTTTTCATTTCCCTTCCTTTTTTTTGTAGCTGGAGAAAATTAAGATTTTATAAGCCAAAGTACAGATTTTAAATCTTCTCTTCTCTTCCAAAAAAAAAAGAGAGAGAAAGAAAGAAAAGAAAAGACAAAAAAGAAAGAAAGAAAGGAAAAAAATGTAGTGAAAAGGTGAATTTGTCTATCTATTAGTTTGACTTTGATTTTTGCTATTGACTATTAGTTTTAACCAAAAAAAATGATGATAACACTTTAATCAAAATTATGAAGAGATTATATATAAGTTTTTAAACTATAGAAGGATTATGTAGTAAAACACCAAATCGCAGATTATAAGGATTATGTAGTAAAACACCAAATCACAAAGTATGATCATCTTTTTTCATATCATCTTCTCCAGAAAACCACCCCTGTGCACCGCAAGCAGCCACCGCACGGAATTACTTGACATAAATAGGCTGGCGCCACGGACAGAAATATCATATATGCACAAATGAAGAAGTAGATCAAGCACTCCATCCATTTCTGAAATTTTGAAGACGCCGTCATTTTGGGCCATAAGATTTTGGGTTTGAATAGTACTAATTTATGGGTGATTCAGAGGTGAATAGGAACAAAGTTAAAAAAAAAAAAAAAGAAAGAAAGAAAAGGGAAGGTCAAGTGGTGAGAAGGAGATACAATATGTTTTAACCAAAAAATACAAAAAAGAGATACATTGTAAGGCGTATGGATGGAAAGAAGAGAAAAAGATTTTCTATTTTCCCATTTTATATATTGCCTTATAATCAAATAACCAACTTACCCTTTACGACGGTTAACTATAACAAAAAACTTAATATTTTAATTTAGGACAAATTACACTTTATCTCCTTTGTAGTTTAATGTTTTCTTACATAACTTTACTATGGTGTCAAAAAGTATACATAACCCTCTCATGATTTGGATTAAAATATCAAGGTGACGGAATTTGCAATCCATAACAGAGACAACTAAAATATTAAAAATACCCCTATGTAAAGTTGAAAATTATTTATTAACCGCAGGGAGGTTATGTATAGATGTTGAAAACCATAAAGGGGTTATATGGTAAAGCACTAAATCATAAGGGGGTTATATGATAAAATATAAAACCATACAAGGTTAAAGTGTCATGCATATTATATTTTGTATATTTTGGTAATTTTGACATTTTCATAAATTCTGTTACAAATGATTATTTCCATCTCTTTGACACTTTAGTCCAAACTATAAAAAGGTTATATATGGCTTTTAAAACTATAGGAGGGTTATGTGACAATTAGCCATACCACAGGAGGGTAAAGTGTAATTTGCCATTTATTTTAATCAAAAGCATAAGGGGGTTTTTGTAGGTTTCAAAAGGATAGGGAGTTAACTTGAACATTCGGTTAATCATAGTGAGGCCTTTTGTATTTAACCCAAAAAGAAAATGGTTGCCGGATTTGCAATTATGATTGCCATTTTCCCTTTCTTTTTTCCTTTTTTGTCGTATTTTAAATTCTTGATTGTCATATTTTACACAACCCAAGGCTCCAGCCTGTGGATCAAAAGTAGATGAAGGCCCGAGCAACGATAAGTAGAGAAAAATGTAGTTTTTGTACCCAAATTTTAACACAAGCAGTTTTAATCCCCAAATTATAAAAATGTGTCTTCATTGGAAGCTTGAGTTAATATCTTGTTTCTGTAGTTAATAACCAAATGCACAATATTTCTTGGATGACCAAAGCAAGTTTTGCATAAAAGAGAAGTGAAACAAATCAACTAATCAAGTAACAATATTCGTGGAACTTTCACGAATAGTTGTAATTAGCTCTACTTGTTGCATCTTGCTGTCTCAAAGAGTTTGCCTTCATGGCAATTATGGAGCTCTCTGCCTCTCATGCTTGTGGTTGCCACTCATTATCGTTATTGTTATAGCACTTTCTCTTTTTTTTTAGTGTTTTGAACAAAAGCTAATATAGTTTCTATGGCACTTCTGGTACTTGTAGACTGAGCAGAAAGATTTGATACCTGCTTACTGATTTAGGTCAGTAAGAACAACGAAAACAAATATTGATTGAGCTTTTGCAAGAAATCAGATAGCCAAATGTACAAGATTTTCTTGGGTCGCCATTTTGCAAGAAATCAACAATCATCTTATCTGATTCTTGCAGTCCAGTTTCGTCCATCATTTTTCGATTCAGGACATTGCATGTAGCCAGTAGTACATTCATTGTTCTCAGGTCAGCAACTCTTGCCGCCATGTACATCTATGGCTGGAATTGAATGTTCTATTGCTTTTGCGCGTGCTACCTACAATTGCCAATGTCTTGAGGCCTCTTGGAGAAAAAGTTTGGTTTTATTGTTGATTTGCCAAAAAAAGGAAGACAATTAGTTCATATAAAAGAAAGGGTAAATTACCTTTTCTCTCTTGTGATTTGATGCCTTACAATATAATCTTCCTATGGTTTAAAAACCTATATATAACCCCCATCATAGTTTAGGTTAATGTTAAAACTAATGGTCAATAATAAAAAGTCAAAATCAAACTAATAAACTGACAAATTCACCATTTCACTACTTTTTTCCTTTTTTTTCCTTTTCTTTCTCACTTTTTTTTTTTTGGGGAAAAGAAGAGATGATTCTGAAAATCTGTACTCTGGCCAACAAAATCTTAATTTTCTCTAAATCCAAAAGAGATGGAAGGGAAATAAAAGTAAATAAATAAGAAACAAAAAAGATAGAAGGGAAATATAAAAAAATTAAATACAAAAAACAAAAACAAAATCTTTTTCGACTACAAATATCATTATAAATTTTTAAACCATAGAGAGGTTATGTGATAAATCAACAAACCATAAGAAGGTAAAAGTTAATTTATCCTAAAAGAAATGAAGCTTTATGTTAAAGCATGTCTAAGCATAGAAAATTGATTCAGGTTTAAGAAAAAGAATCATTGCTTCTTCTTTCATATTCTCAAGTGTTCATTTTATTGGGTGAACATTCAACCGCTATGTACTTTTCTTGGTTAACCAGGCCCTGGGCTAGAATTAAATCAATCAACTGTGCTTTTTTCTTGTCAGTTAGCCTAATTCTTAGTCGTATTTTTTTTTGTAAAAAAAATAAATAAATACAGAAGTCTATCATGTTTCAGCCCTGGTGATAACCAGAGTTGAAATCACTCAAACTTTTTCTTTCTAAAACAAAAAAAAAATAATTGTTTGGAACCTAGAAATAATATGGGGAGTTTCAGATGGGCAGAACGTGGACTATATTATCTACAAGTGAAATTTCTCACTCATTAATAATTAGGGAGAGTTTCTGTGTTTGTGTGTTAATGAATATGAAATTGGAAGTCACAAAGCCTGATTATTTAGCCAAGAAGCAGCACGCAACATAGTCAGTGCGGAAAGGAAGAACTTTGACCCCTAACAAAGAAATTTTATTACGGTCCCCATCAATTATTTGGCAAGTACAGTCGTTATTATATGAAATTAATCAAACAAATAAGGAGTTCATAATCTTATTTGGATTGCATATGAAATCAATTGATTTCACAAGCTTATTTAGAATATTTGTATTAATCAAAAACTAACCATTAGCTGATCCTATAAAAATCCTTGCTGCTAGCACTTGAGGAAACCAAACAAAATAAGATGCGTGTTCTACTTTTAATTCTTGAGGATCAGTAATTAAGACCAAATTATGATTCACGTTGGCAGAAGATTGGATTGAGTGCTAAGATGGGATGAATTCTAAATAGGGAATTCTGAATTCAATTTTATCATGGACGTAAATGATTGTCCTTTATCGATGCAACAACCATTGAGATATGGGATGATATCAAAGCCTTCCTTGATGTTTCTCTTAATATCACCTAACACCTTTAAGGTTTTAAAAATATAATTTACTTACCTTACTTTGGTTATTTGTGTAACAAAATTTTTAAAAATTCTAAATTACCCTTTACTTGCTAAATAAAAATATTCCTAAACAACTTTATTTACTTCAAAAAAACCATCACATAAAAAATAATTTCTAGCAGTAACCACATCATAATGCAATAACCCATAAAAATATAAATTTAAAAAATTAAAAAGATATTTGCAAAGAAATATACCAATTTGACTCTATACGCTCAAAACCGATTTCTTTCATCACCAGTGGTAGTAACATTTCCAAAAGATTCAGAAACTGCATTGTTATTCTGTGCAATGATAAATTGTCTAGCAGGTGTCACTCTCCTCTTTGCTCTTCTAGCCTTTGCAGGTCTTCCTCTTTGTGCTAGTTGAGGAAAACAAAATCAATTTTGCTTCTAATTTACAAATGAAATATTGGTTATGTTGTTAGTCTAAGGCTTGGTTTGGGAGTTGGGATTTTGGATAGGAATGAAAGGAAAAGAAGAGAGAGTTAGCTTTCCTTTAGTTATTAGTAAGAAATAAAAGAAAGAAATGGGAAGATTCAAAAGGATGAAATGCAGTGCAACAATAGCCAAAACTTTTCCTCCTAAATTGGACAGAAAGGAAACTTTGAGAAAACTTGTCAATTTTTTTCAAAATGTCTATTTTGTCCTTAAAAAGGTCTTGAACAAATATTTAATAACTTCCATATCCAAAATCATGCTACGAATTTTCAAAACTCTCAAACAACATAACAATCCCTTCTCTTCTCTTCTCTTCTCTCATAATTTAAGTTTTCCCTTCCTTTCTTGTCTATCCTAAACTCCCAAAATAAGCCTAATTCTCAAGGATAGTTAGTAAGACCAATTTATTATTCTTTTCAAAATTATTTTTGGATTAAGAGATGACATGATTGATGTTGCCAACGTCACCAACTATGAGTGTGTACATTTGGCTAATTTTTTTGTTCAATTTTTAGAAATATTTATAAGTAATAAAATTATCTAACAAAGAGGCACTTTTCTATATTTATAAACTTAACAAACTTCTCCATTCTTCATTTTTTTTTTGAGAAATCCATTCTTCATTTTAAGTTACACATCATCCCCCTTTATGTATATGGTATTTTTATATGCATCATATCTAATAATCCCAAGAATATTTATTCAAAAAGCAATTAAATAATAGAAGTATGCAAAATTGACATCTCAACCAACCCAAAGCTATTTGTTCAAAGAGCAATTAAATGATAGAAGTATGCCAAAATTGACATCCCAACAACTTTTCTAAGACTTTTAGTCTGGGATTTGATAAAAATGGAAACGAGTCACACTATGATTGGGTGTTACAAATGTGTTGATGGGTAACTTCTACTTTTGAGATTGTAATATATTGACAACTAAAATCTTACCTAAAGCCACTACTTTTATAATTAGTGGTAAATGACTAGTTAAATTTTTTTTCAATCAACATGAACTTATAGGTAACCAAATGTCATTAGTTTTCACCAATTTGTGAAACAAAAATCTTTATTTCCTTAAACATATCATAAAATGGACTAAATAGTTTGTAAGACATTAGCAATGGAAAATCAATAAATACCAACATGGGGTACAACATCGGTATGTTACTAATTAGCAATAGACTGTAACTTTTTTTTTTTTTTTTTTTTTACCAATCGATAGAATAGAAGTTATTGTTTTGGATATATTGTAAAACAGATCGAGCTAACAATGAATAATTAACAACAAATAGTACTTAAATACTAACTAAATGTACAATACTTATAAATAGAATCTCATCTGAAACTTCCCAATTTGGGGCAGAGATATTATTCTATTGATACTCTGAAATTGTGAAGGAATGTTCAAAAGATAAGTTTTGGAGGGAGATCAAAATTTTATTTCATTTGAAGATTTCATAAGAATAGCCGTGCCTCATTAATTTGAGCGGAAATTTTTGAAACGGAAGCTGAGGTTTTTTAAAGGAGTCCATTAGCCTCTCATATTTTTTTTTAAAAAAATCTTTTTCCATACTCACTTAGTAAAACAGCGTCATTTTACTTTACTACGATTCCCATTATATGTGATCTATTGCAGTCCTTTCATTCCGTTTTGTGCGAGGAGTGCTCGGAGACGGTCCGCCTGATGACCGTCTCGGCTCCATATCCCACTTCCCTTCTCTCTTACATTTTGGCGGTTGAACATAGCTATTTGTCATTCTTGGGTCAAACCACCATTCTAATGACCACTTGAGATTGCATCCAAGTTTGTCCAAGATGTAAGCATCATGCAGTGATTAAGAAAGGCCACGTAGCGAAATTGCCAAGCATCTTCTATGGCAATTAATAGCATCCAAGTTTGTCAACGAATCATTAATCTAGATGAAGTCAATTCTATCCTTATGTCCCAAGAATTACCAAATTAGATTTAAAAAAAAATGGTTGCCTCGGTAGCAATTATGATTGCCATTTTCCCTATCTTTTTGCATCAAAAGTTCAACTGTAAGTATGGAAGTTTATAAGTAAGATAAGTAGTATTATTTTAAAATTGAAAGGAGGAATTTTAAATTCAGGTACTGGCACAATAGACGTATACACTAAGATATTAAATGTAGAAAAAAAATAACAATACACAAAAGCACAATAAATGTTTTAGTCATTAAAAGTTTTTCATGCTAATCAATTCTATTCATCCAATTTCAAATTTACCCAATGTAAAATATAGATTGCATGGTGCAATCAATTGCAAGAAGTAATTGTGTGTTATCCAGCTCAACTCTCTACACTTATCATTGTTATCACCTTTGTTTTTTTTACCCTGTCACTATTATCATTAGATAAATATATGAAAAAACAGTTTATACTTATTCCACTCACTATTTTTTTTTATTTTTCCAGCCACCATCCTGTCTCACATGCATTATATAAAAATACAAAAAGTGTTACATTATTAATCTAATTTTTTTTATTTAACTAACCCCTATTCGGTCACACTTTTATTTGAGTAAAATGATACCTTTCACCCTTTCGGATCATTCATTTATTTTTTTCTAGGTTTCCAATTAGACTGCACCAAATTAATAAATGTTTCTTGCTTTCACAAATGTATCATAGCTTTTATGATTGCGTTGCAACTAACATAATTTTTTCCTCAACACCGTTTGTTTGCTCTGAAGTGGTTTACAAATCTCCTACTTTAACGTAAAACATGTCGTACTAACCTTAGATGTACCCTTCTGTTTGCTAATGCACCAAACCATGCGCAACATTAATTTGAATTATATGTAATCGCTTAATTTGAATTATCTAAAAATTATTTTGGACCTTTCATTGTTCAGCACATTTTCTTATCCTTCTTCGGTGGAATTTTCCACGTCCAGGGGCCCCAGGCATGTTGGATCAAAAGTAGATGTAGAATCCCGGCAATGACTATATTTTGTTTTCAACTGAAAATGCCAAGCAACTTCCGTTGCAAAAGCATCTGACCCAGTTTGCAAAATTGTTGTTTATGACCCAGTTTGTCATCTGACCCAGCATAACTCGTCACTTCCATTTGAATCAAAGCAGTTCCTTGCTGCTTCTAACTACAGCTAAAACCTTCCATTCCAAAAGAGTATTCTTATCTGAAGACTGTACCAAGGAACAAGAAGAATGGCTGATGCAATTATAGCTTCCACAATAGAGGTAGCGTTGGAGAAGACACTTTCCCTTGCCAATGAAAGGATTGGCAAGTTATTCCAATTCAAGGAGGATTTGGAGACCCTGAAAGGATCTGTTGCCATGATCCAAGCTGTCTTGTCTGATGCTGAGGAAAAGCAAATGCATGACAAGGCCGTGCAACTGTGGCTCCAGAGGCTAGAAGCCGTGGCGTTTGATGCCGAGAATTTGTTGGACGAGCTGAATTATGAAGCTCTTCGTCGCCAACTTGTGGGCAAGGTGCGCTCCTTCATCCTGTCCTCTGACATTAATATTGTTTTCCGACGGAGAATGGCCTCTAAGATCAGGGACATCAACAAGAAGTTGTATAAGATCAATAAAGAAGCCAACGATTTTGGACTGATCAGATTCCAAAGGGCAAGTTTCCCCCCTTCTACTAGTGCTAAAGTCACACTAAATAGAGAGACGGATTCTATTGCTGGCCATTATGTTGTAGGAAGAGCTAAGGATGAAACAAGGCTGGTGGAGATCTTGCTAAGCTTGTCAGAAAATGCCGTTTCTGTAATTCCCATCCTTGGGATGGGCGGATTGGGAAAGACAACTTTAGCTCAATCTGTATACAACAATAGCCAAGTTGATAGCCATTTTGAGAAAAAAATTTGGGTTTGTGTGTCCGACAATTTTGAAGTGACAAGGCTTTTGAAAATGATTTTAGAATCACTCACGAGAAGAAATGTTGAAATAACCAGTAGGGATGTCATTGTCCAGGAAATTAGACAACAACTTGTGGGAAAAAAATATCTTCTTGTTCTTGATGACGTCTTGATAGGTTGCAATTCATTCACTTATTTTATTATTAATTTCCCCTATTACTTGACCTGATGTGAATTAATTATTAGATTCTACTCACTTTTCGTAATTTACATTTATTTCAGGGAGTAGAACGAAAATATAATAACAGGTGCTAATTTGGCAGGAAAAGAGTCCAGATGATAGAACTTATTCTAGGGGCATTTTTGGAACAACAAACGTGAGCCCTTGTTGGGCAAATTGGGCCGAAGTCTTCACTTTCCTGCACAGGAGCCGCCGCAAGGAGTATTCCTTTATATAGGAAAATTACGCAGGAAAAAGGGAGCTTCTTCTTCTGGTGCGGCGGACGCCGCACAGGAGCAATATGCTAATTGGAATAGGAGTTGCGCAGAGGAAGAGCAGTGACTCTCTTCTTAGTTTCTTTTGTCCTTTAGCTTAGTTTCTTTTGACTTTTCTTTCTTTTTAGCTTTTAGTAGTTCCTTGTCTTCCTTCGAATGTTAGCCAAGAGTACAAGCAATCAATCAACTCCTGTAGCTTACTTTTCTTATTGATTTGAGCGAATTGAATTTGCCTAATTCATGGATACGAAGGTCGCAGCTATTGCCGCAATTTCTGGTGGGTTTAGTTCATCAAACATGAACTAATTTCACCACTCTAGTCAAGAACAACGGGGGATTTGGTTCTACTAAATTTGTGAGATCGAATTAGTTTTTATTTATTTCCATTATTCACTGGTATTTGTCTATCTTTTGCTTTATGTTCATATGGTTGTTTTATTATTCGATTATCCAGGGCCCGGATTCTAGATTAATTCAATAACCTGAAGCCAATTAGGATAGTTAAATCCGTAATTGTTTAATTATTCTAAACTGGTGGCAACTGGCATGATTGGGTTTGTGTCAGGGGGATAGACAGGCTAACTTAAAGAGACTCTCGTAGCGTGTTGATTGGTTAGAATTAGGCTCTTCTAATTATTCATGCAATTAGGGAATTGAACTTCTATGGTCGTACCTAGGGTTATTTCCTGATTAGAGAAATAGTCAACGGTCGTACCTTGGCTATCGACAAATTGAGGAAGAGTTGGTTGTTTATCGCGTGTATGACAACTATAACTAATTTATCAGATAGTAACTGGAATAATCCTTGCATCTGTGATCGAATTAAGTGAACCATCTCCGAAGTTGTCTCTTGGCTAGAGTTCGTCCATTATTATTTTTATTGTGATAATTAGTTATTTGAGTTGTAGTTATTTTATTTTATTTATTCCAAGTAATTTAGTTACTCTCATTTTCCAAAACCCCCCATACTTTGGACTCTAAAAGAAACGAATTATCCCCAGTCCCTGTGGATTCGACCCTACTCACCGCTATATACAAAATCTGTATTTTTCTAGAGTAGGTATTTATTATTGTACAGGTTCGGCACCTGTCAATTTTTGGCGCCGTTGCCGGGGACTGGCGCTAGTTATTTGTTTCTTTTTAAGTTCATCTTGTTTTCATTTTTTTTTAATATAGTTTATGGCTGCTAGCATTCCATATTTTGATGATAGACCGGACTTTGTTCCTGAATGGGGTTATGAGACTCATGTTTTTCCTAATGATCAATGGGCTGTTGCAAATTGTGGAACTTATTTTGACTCAGGTTATTCAACTGACACATGCCCCGCATTTCAAGACAATCTAAGTGCTCCAATTGATACTTTCGGAGATTTTCCACCCCAATATCAAATGCAGTATGACCCTTATTCAAACGGGTATGATCAAGGATGGTGGGATAATTCCAGTTTTGATTATGCGACCGGGCCAATGGATTTTCAACAGCAAGAGTCTCAACAACCATCGTCCTTGCCCGGGTACCAGCAGCAATACCAACCCCGACCACCTCCGCCCCCTCAATCTGGTTCATCTACGGAGGAGATGCTGAACCAAATGATGACAACCATGGCGCAAAATCAGCAAAGGACGGAGGCAGCTATTATGCAAAATTAGCAAAAGACGGACTCCGAAATGCAGGACATAAGGAATCAGATAGGTCAATTGGCCACCAGAATGAACCGTTTGGAGTCCCAGAACCAAGGGAAGCTGCCATCTCTACCGGAGTTGAATCCGAAGAACGTGAGCGCAATGACCCTAAGGAGTGGGAAAGAGATTCAAGGGCCTGAGCCTGTGATCCCTAAGGACAAGGATGAGGAGATGCAAGAATGTCAAAATGAGAAATCTACAGTTGCAGTTGAAAAAGAAGCCGAAAATGAAGAAATGGAACCCCAACCGCAACCCATTGAAGTGAAAGAATCCAGTGAAGAATCATCAAATGTGGTGACACCACCTCCACTCCCTAACCCGCATTTTCTTAACTCTTATTCCATGATTTCTGTTAAGGAGATTGATTTTGTTATACCGGAAGTTTTTGAGTCTCATGGCAGAAATAAGTTAAGAGTAGCTATGGTCAAATATCCTGAACCGTTGAGCGCTCTTGATGGAGGGGTGGAGGAAAAATTGAGATCACTGCTTGATTATTTGGCACCATCAACTAATCCATGGAAAACCGTAGCTCGTGTGCTCAAAGATTACTCCATCTATGAGGGTTATCAGGACTATGTAGAGGATGAAGCAATGAGACGAGCCACAAGATTTTATCCTCCATGAAAAAAAAAGCATAATAATGTCTAGCCAAAGACATTAAAGAAAGGCGCTCATTGGGAGGCAACCCAATTGTTTCTTTTAGTTGTTTGTTGGTTTCGTGTCATAGTTTAAATCTGTTTTCCTTGAATTTGACTGATTCTGGGTGTTAATTTTCGTTTTTGCTGATTTGTAGGTGAACTTCAGTCATGACGTGCCCGCGTGGTGACGCGCAGGAAGCTCACGATCAGGAATTTCTGAACTTCTGGGAGCTCTCTTGCCCTCATGACGTGCCCGCGTGGTGACGCGCAGGAAGCTCACGATCAGGAATTTCTGAACTTCTGGGAGCTCTCTTGCCCTCATGACGTGCCCGCGTGGTGACGTGCAGGAAGCTCACGATCAGGAATTTCTGAACTTCTGGGAGCTCTCTTGCCCTCATGACGTGCCCGCGTGGTGACGTGCAGATAGCTCACGAGCAGAAACTGCTGGGAGCTCTCTTGCCCGCATGGCGTGCCCGCGTCACGTTCGCGGGAAAGGTAAGGATTAAAAAAAAAAAAAAAAAAAAGAGAAATTTTTTCAACCGTAGCTAGGTTTCTCAATTATCAAAAAAAAAAAAAATTTCTCAATTATCAAGAAAAAACAAAAACAAAAACAAACAAAAAAAAAAAAGTTTTTTTTCCTTCTTTTCTTTTCTTTCTTTCCTTTCTTTTTCTTTCTTTCTCTTTTCTTTCTTTCTTCTCCTCTGTTCGCTCTGTCCGCCGCTCGTGCCCACCGCCATCTCAAACTCCACCGCGCGCCACCCCCTTCCTCAACTCAATCGCGCGCCCCGCCGCCGCTCTCCGCTGCTCTCCACCAGATCGCGCGCAGCCCGCGACCCCGGCGCGCCACTAAGCCGCGGCCCAGCCTCTGCGCCGCCGCTGCTAAAGCCCCACGCGACTCCCTCCGCAAGTGGCGACGAGCCCACAGGGACGTGCAGCAGCCTCTATCCAGCAGCCATGCTCTGCGCACGGACGCAGCCATCCACCACCAACTTCAACGCCGCTTCTCTGTCTGCCACCTGGGGTAGTCCCAGTGGAGGTATTCGACACTTGCCCCCCAATTTCTCAGTGTTAGTCGGTGATATTTGGTAGTAGCTTATGCATATTTGGGTGATTTCCACCAGTGGTACTGGTTAGATTATTCTAGCTTGGAATTGCTAATTCTTTTGGGGTGTATATTTGGGTGATTTCCACCAGTGGTACTGGTTAGATTATTCTAGCTTGGAATTGCTAATTCTTTTGGGGTGGGTGAAGTTGTGCATTTAATTGGCCATCTGGAGCCACTTGTTGCAATTTTGGGGTGATTGGATGATTCCTGTAGTTGAATTGGGTGGAATTTGTGGCATTTGTGTTGCCTGTTGAAATTGGACGAATTTACTTTAATTGTTGGGAGTGGTCTGTCCATTGTTTCCAATGCTGCTTCACGAGATATTCTATTATAAATCTGGGGTCCCGCTGATTGCTTTGTCCATTATACTTTTAGCCCTATGTTGACTTTCTTTGGAGATTCGGAATTATTCACTGGTTACTGGATAAATATTGGGGCTTATTGCTTGAATTGTTAGGACTGTAGTAGCGCAAATTTCTGGGTTGTTTGTTGAATCGGAAGGGCATTGTGACCCCTGTATCGCTTCTTGAAGTTGGTTAACTAATTTTGGTTTACTGGGTGTGTTTAGTCTCTTGATTTCACTTGCCTTCCGTAGTCGTTGCAAATGAGTTCATTTGCTGCCTTTGTTGGAGTATCTGTTGCGAGTGTGGCATTGTATAGCTTCTACTGTTAGCTGATCCATTGGGGGCCATAGGTAGCATTTACTCTGCTCTGTTATATCTATTTCATTGATTTTGGACTACGTTTTGCACCAGTGGTACTGGTTGGGGTATTTTGATTAGCATTTGTTATTTCCAATTGGTTGGCTGCCTGATTAAAAAGGAAAAACTTGTGATTGTGTGGTTATTGTCTACTTTCTATACTACTATTGCTGGAATTGCCGCTTCTGAGTTGAAAATTAACTATCCACTTGGAGACTTTGTTGAGATTTTGGGTGGACAGAGTTGTGCATTTGCTGGTTGAATTGAGTTATGATGTCTCAGAACTGGGGCATGTACTTCACCACATTGGTTTCCCTCCGCAGCTGCCAAATACCCTTAGCCACTCGAGAGGGAAGTTTCTTTGTCCTCTTCACTTTAATTGTTTTATTCCCTCCATTGAGGACAATGTAGGATCTAGGTGTGGGGGGGACAGCTATGCTAGTTTCTTTGCTAGTTTCTTTTTCTAGTTCTTAGTTTTCAGATATTTTTCTTTTATTTTTAGTCTGTTATTTGTCTAGTTTTCGTTTACATTTTGTCATTTATCTGTCTAGCTCTCCTATGACTGCCAAATTTGATGTTGGATTGTTGCCCCTATTTCTACTTTTGCCAAGTTTTAATAATAAAAATGTGTCGAGTTAATGTGGTTGAATCCAAGAGCATTCCTTTGGTGAATATCAGTGATTATGTGGCTCTTATAATTTTTGGTTAACTTTCCTAGACATAGGGAATGATTATTGGCATTTTCATGTGAATTGGTCCGGTTATTAACTTTAGTTATCCATGTTTGAACATGAGGCTAGCTGATGCAAGTTTTCTTTTGGTTCTTGTGTTATATTGAGTTTTTTTTTATTTTTAGCTATGAATAAACTTGACTGTACTCCGCTATTAGTTACTACTGAGTAACCGGGGATCTGCACCTAAAAGTGTTGATTCTCGCGTCAAAAGGTAGTAATTCCTATGAGTACGTGGTCACGTGGCGATAGAAGCTGAGTAACCGGGCTCTTTCATCTGGCCAATGTTGGAGTTCGCGTCAAAAGGCTTAAATGGCTAGCGACTAAGTCTTTTGTTACTATTGAAAAAAAAAAAAAAAAGAATCAAAACAAAACAAAGAAAAAAAAAGAGAAAAAAAATCAATCAAAACAAAAAAAAAAGTAGAAAAATGTGCTAAAAAAAAAAAGTGAAGGTTGTGTTAGTCAGCTTGCCGAATTATGGATTTAATGTTGAGATTTTGGTTAATAGTTGGACCACTTGCTGATAAATGTTGTGCGTCATTCCTTTTTCTTATATTAGTTAACCTGAAATTAGAGGAGTTTGTGGTTTAGAAGCTAACCGAAGTGATATTTCTTGGACTTGATCATTGGTGCTTGATTATTATTTTTCTTGATATCTTGGCAATTTGGTAGATAGAGCAATGGTCATTATCACATTTTGGTATCTGTTTACTATTCTTATGCTTGAGGACAAGCATGGTTTAGGTGTGGGGGGAATTGATAGGTTGCAATTCATTCACTTATTTTATTATTAATTTCCCCTATTACTTGACCTGATGTGAATTAATTATTAGATTCTACTCACTTTTCGTAATTTACATTTATTTCAGGGAGTAGAACGAAAATATAATAACAGGTGCTAATTTGGCAGGAAAAGAGTCCAGATGATAGAACTTATTCTAGGGGCATTTTTGGAACAACAAACGTGAGCCCTTGTTGGGCAAATTGGGCCGAAGTCTTCACTTTCCTGCACAGGAGCCGCCGCAAGGAGTATTCCTTTATATAGGAAAATTACGCAGGAAAAAGGGAGCTTCTTCTTCTGGTGCGGCGGACGCCGCACAGGAGCAATAGGCTAATTGGAATAGGAGTTGCGCAGAGGAAGAGCAGTGACTCTCTTCTTAGTTTCTTTTGTCCTTTAGCTTAGTTTCTTTTGACTTTTCTTTCTTTTTAGCTTTTAGTAGTTCCTTGTCTTCCTTCGAATGTTAGCCAAGAGTACAAGCAATCAATCAACTCCTGTAGCTTACTTTTCTTATTGATTTGAGCGAATTGAATTTGCCTAATTCATGGATACGAAGGTCGCAGCTATTGCCGCAATTTCTGGTGGGTTTAGTTCATCAAACATGAACTAATTTCACCACTCTAGTCAAGAACAACGGGGGATTTGGTTCTACTAAATTTGTGAGATCGAATTAGTTTTTATTTATTTCCATTATTCACTGGTATTTGTCTATCTTTTGCTTTATGTTCATATGGTTGTTTTATTATTCGATTATCCAGGGCCCGGATTCTAGATTAATTCAATAACCTGAAGCCAATTAGGATAGTTAAATCCGTAATTGTTTAATTATTCTAAACTGGTGGCAACTGGCATGATTGGGTTTGTGTCAGGGGGATAGACAGGCTAACTTAAAGAGACCCTCGTAGCGTGTTGATTGGTTAGAATTAGGCTCTTCTAATTATTCATGCAATTAGGGAATTGAACTTCTATGGTCGTACCTAGGGTTATTTCTTGATTAGAGAAATAGTCAACGGTCGTACCTTGGCTATCGACAAATTGAGGAAGAGTTGGTTGTTTATCGCGTGTATGACAACTATAACTAATTTATCAGATAGTAACTGGAATAATCCTTGCATCTGTGATCGAATTAAGTGAACCATCTCCGAAGTTGTCTCTTGGCTAGAGTTCGTCCATTATTATTTTTATTGTGATAATTAGTTATTTGAGTTGTAGTTATTTTATTTTATTTATTCCAAGTAATTTAGTTACTCTCATTTTCCAAAACCCCCCATACTTTGGACTCTAAAAGAAACGAATTATCCCCAATCCCTGTGGATTCGACCCTACTCACCGCTATATACAAAATCTGTATTTTTCTAGAGTAGGTATTTATTATTGCACAGGTTCGGCACCTGTCACGTCTGGACCGAAAGCCAAATCTTGCGGGATGATTTTTTACGTTTGTTACGGGGCCTGAATGCAACTAATGGAAATTGGTGTGTTGTGACAACTCGTAAACAACAAACTGCATCCATTTTGGCTACACATGATCCTTATGTGTTAGGAAAGCTATCTGATGATGATTGTTGGTCTATCCTAACAGAGAAAGGCAATGCAGGTGGAGAAATTCCCGAACAACTGCAAGTCATGAAAAAGGAAATTATAAAAAAATGTGGTGGCCTACCGCTAGCTGCAAGTGTAATGGGAGGTTTATTGCGAAGGAAGGAGTGGAAATTGATTTTGATGAATAAGCTTTCAAATTTGAGCGGAGATGAAGACAGTGTCATGCAAATACTTCAGTTGAGTTTTGATAATCTACCATCACCAGCCATTAAGAAATGTTTTGCATATTGTTCTATTTTTCCCAAGGATACTGAGATGGAACGGGATATGCTGATCGAACTTTGGATGGCAGAAGGCTTCCTTCAAGTAGATCTCAAGAACAAAACAATGGAGGAAATTGGAGAATATTACTTGGAAATTTTATTGCAGAGTTCTTTGCTGGAAGAAATAGGAAAATATGGGAGAAGGTATTATAAAATGCATGATATGGTGCACGACGTCGCAACATCAATAATGTCAAAGTCTACTGAAGTCATTAATTCGGAGACTGGTTCAGAAGACAATAGTAATCAGGTTCGTTGTCTTGTAATAGACTCATTTGGAGAAGGCAAAAAAAATCTTTTTGAGAGTCGATCAAATTTGCTTCATACATTGTTTCTGAGTCAGGGTAGCTTATCTGATGATATGCTAATGAAGTTGAAGAATCTGCACGTTCTGAATTTGTCCGGTGAAGAAAATCAGAATCTGCCAATCTCAATTGGCAAACTGAGACACTTGAGGTACATCAACTTTGAGCGTTCTAGAAGTCAAACGTTGCCGGAATCTCTTTGCAAACTTTATAATTTGCAGACACTGAGGCTAAGTCACTTTCTTAAAGTTCTTCCGAAGGGGATGTGCGATTTGATTAGCTTGAGACATCTCCACTTTCACACCTTTGATAAAAAATTTCAAATGCCGCTAGAGATGGGACGGCTGACTTGCCTTCAGACACTAGAGTTATTTAACGTGGGTCGAGAGAAGGGTCGACGAATTGGAGAGTTTGGAAGCTTGAAGAACCTCAAAGGCAGTTTGAGGATATGCAATCTGGAACTAGTAAAGGATAAGGAAGGAGCTGAGGAAGCAAAACTATCTGAAAAGGCAAATCTATTTGAGTTGGTACTTGAGTGGGCAGATGATCGAGAAGGCGACGACTACAACGACGAAGATGTGTTAGATGGCCTTCAACCCCACCCAAATTTGGAGGAGTTGGCAATTTGCAATTTTATGGGCGATCAATTTCCTCGATGGTTAATGGATTTGCCAACAACAACAACAACACTCCCCGAGTCAGCAATAACACTCCCCGAGTTAGCGCGTTTGCGATTTTATAGCTGCGACAGATGCAGAGAACTCCTTCCCCTGCAAAACTTTGCGTCTCTTAAAGAGCTAGTGATTGCTCGTTTCGATGGGTTGACGAATCTGCCAGGTGACATGCTACACTCTTGTACCTCTCTCCAGAAGCTTCGGGTGGCTTATTGCGACAATCTTATCTCCTTTCCGCTCAATTTGCAACAAACGCCTTCTCTCTTGGAGCTGGAATTATACAGGTGTCCCAAACTGAAAACAAGCATGACGCCCAAAGGATTTGGTTTCCTAACCAGCTTAAGGGAGCTTAGCATTGGTCCCTTCTCAGATGATGATGATGATCATGAAAATTCTTCAATTTACAATGAGTTTGATTGGTCTGGATTGATATCCTCCTCTTCGTCATCCGCACCCCGTGGATTAGACTTATGTGGGTTGCCACACATGGAGTCCCTGCCACCTCAGATCCAATGCTTGACCGCTCTGACGTCACTATGGCTATACGACTTTGGAGGTATAAAAGCTCTGCCAGATTGGTTCGGAAACTTCGCTGCTCTTGAAGAGCTGCGGTTATTTGGTTTCAAAGAGCTTGGACATCTACCCTCTGAGGATGCCATGAGAAGTCTCACCAAACTAAAACGTCTGTGGGTTTTTGGTTCTCCTCTGTTAAAAGAAAGATGCACTCCTGAGAGCAGTGGCCCCGACTCCCAGTGGTCCAAAGTTTCTCACATTCAAGACCTACGCATACGTTGATTAATAACCAACTTTCATCTTCAGATCAAATTCAATCAAGTAAGATTGCCTTCAATAACCTCTTTCTTAATTTGCTTTACAATCAATCTCCCCTTCTCTTCACCTCCCCCTCTGATTAACCTTCTCGTGAGAAAACCTAAAAAGTCCCTATGGTTATTCTCACAAATTTCTCTTCTCCCTTTTTTATCGTCCTATTTATAATCTTTCAAAGCTGCAGCATTAGCATTTCTTATTAGGTCCAAAATATTGGTGCTCTTCATTTACTCCTTACAACATAATAGTAATACTCTTGTAACTATCAATTAGAATGACCCCAAGCACCTGTTCTATTTAGTGCTTTGATGTTTTACTGTATCTCTGTTCATATTCTGTTCTATGCTTTGTTTTTGTAGGATTGATAGAAGAATAGCTACACGAACAGAGGTTAGAATTTTGAAGCTTCTTCAGCACCGTCTATATGGCTAGACTGCAATAGCCTATCAACGTTTAGAACAACTAGCATAGCCTATCAACTTTTGGCCTGCATAGCCTACAAATAGTCTATTTTTGTTTATTTTACGTGCTCTGCTTCTGCGGATTTCAAGTTATTATTGCTAAAGTCATCTCACTCTGTTTAAAATTGTAATTCTAAGGGGACTGAACTTTTACCTCTTGATAATGAACTTGCATATTTATCTGAACTATTTGACTAGTAATTGCTTTATCAGAGTCATAAATGAACTTTCATATTTTTGGGGTAGCCAAGGAAGGTGTGTACTGTTTGAGCAATGAAGTTGCACAAAACTTGGTGGAGTATCTTCCAACATTTAACTCTAACCGCAAAG
Source organism: Coffea canephora (assembly GCA_036785865.1). Taxonomy (NCBI): domain Eukaryota; kingdom Viridiplantae; phylum Streptophyta; class Magnoliopsida; order Gentianales; family Rubiaceae; genus Coffea; species Coffea canephora. The sequence continues at coordinate 4,602,021 of CM071913.1, forward strand.
TTTTGAAGCATTCCGGTAGTTGGTCAAGTCTGCTTGTTGCGACTTGCTACTGTTAATGAATCCACCTGCTTGTTGCGACAAGCATTGCTACTGATAAAGGCTTTTAAGCTCTCTCTGCTTTTATGATTGTTGGTTGCTTCTTTTTTTAAGGTAAGTTTCTCCTTTTGGGGCTTCAGTTACAATGATAGAAAAGCTACAATTATCTGAAAATTTCCACTAGCTTTATTCTATGCTATTCGCCGTCTTCAGTTTGAGTTTTTGTGCTTTGCAGTTATTTTGGGCACAAAGCTCAACAGGGAACCTCATCGATGGCTCTTACCTACTGTCTTTACTTTTTGAAAGTCCTACAATTCGTTGCTGAACAAGATCCTGCTTCGGCTGAATAACAACATCTAGGATGGCATTCTCTCTTTCTCTGTGCCTCAGATGGTCAAAGTCTGAGATATCCATTGAGGTATGGTTCTTTTAAACTATTGAAACAATCCAGTGATGTGTAGTCATGATAATGAGGTGCTGATTTACATGTTTTAGAACTCAAATTGTCATCTCCGGCATACTGCTCAGAGTTAGAAGTTAGAACTAACTGGTGTTTTGGTAGCAATTAAATGTGGATCTCTATTGTGCCTCAGTGGCCCACACCTCTATTGTTTCTCAATGCCTCAATGTGAAATGCTTTGCCTGCACTACAAATTGTCCATTATTATTTTCTTTTTATGAGTTGTAATTACTTGCTTTGTGGTTGGAACCAACATACTGTAATTGTAAACACGACTTAGTACTTGCTTATCTATTTATTTTGATAACAAACAAGACATATTTTAGCCTTTTGTAGGAATGACAGAACAAAATTATTGTTGAATTTTCTGAACTTTCTGATTAGCTTTCTTGTTCACATATTGTCTCAACTTGAGTTTTCTGTTCTGCAATGATCTCAGGCTCAAATGTGAACTAGAATCTACAATTGCACTTACTTATTGATTGAATTACATAGCTTGTAACTTTTGAAAACTTTGTTGAATCAAATTCTGTTTCAATTGGACAGAAATGATTAGGATGGCACACTACAGGCACACTTTTCTTTCTTCCTGGCGTCTAAAACCTGATAAAATGCTCTATCTTTGTCAGCTGGCCTCTACAAACTGCCCACCTGAATTTCTTTCCCCAGCTTATGTAATGTCTTTCAAGATCAAGAGCCATCATTAACATGAATTTCTGCTAATGATCATGGGGGGTTTGGTTGGTGATAGAGCTTGTATTAGAGAAACAGATTAACAATGAGGAGCTTGAAAATTTTCAAGAAGTACTGTAAGGTTAGCAAATTTGTTTTAAATGGATTAGTAGATGTACTAAGTATCAAGTCTTATTTCCTGCTCATTAGTCTTAGAACAAAGGTAACAAAAAGAAACCCTTTCTTTCTGTAAGATTCCTAGCTCAAAAATGACATGGAATTTGCTCTTCTATCTTTATTGTAATGCAGGCAAACATGCCTTCCTGAGATTTTCAATCTAAAAGCTCCTCATCCAACTAAGTACTCTAAAAGTTCATTTGGTTATCAATTTGCCAGGAAAGAATGATAATGTGTTTACATTTATGAAATAGATTGTTAAATCAAAGTTTGACGGAACACAGAAAATTATAAGTAGGCAATGATGGACAAAGATTTTAAGAGTCAATTTCTAGTTTTTTTGTCTCTTCAGAAGAACATACTCCAGTGAAAACATTACTAAATTTTTTTAAATCCATCCAATATCAGGTGATAAAAATTGTACAGCAAGATGATTTAGTTGCAAAATATCTGAAGTTTTAAAACGACTGCTTCCAATATGTTGTCTAGTAATGTAACAGTAAGGACTGAAGAATTATCATTTAGCAAGTTGATTGCAGGTTGCACTTAGAGATCTCAATTGGTAATTGTACTACCTTATAGGCTGTGAATTATGGAAGTAAATTGGCAATTTTGGAGCTTTAGTTTGTTGAAGGTTAGTAGTCTGCTTTGTTGAACTTCTCTTGGCTTTTTCAGTCTGATTCAGAGAAACTTAACAAGTGCTGTTTCGGGAAGAAAACAATGTCGCTAACCATGTATTAAATTCAATTATGGAATACATGTGTTCAAGAGCATATTATTTGATGTGGACAGTTAAGCAAAGTCAAAGCTGAAAACTTTACATCTACGGTACAAAATTCTTTGTGTTAAATAAGAACTAGCAGTTTACTTTTGCTCAGCTCATATGTCTACTACCTCCAGTTGTATAGCATGATTGCTGAAAGGAGCTAATTCTCTTTAAACTTGAGATTCTACGAGGATTGAAATGCTTACTCTGAACTTCCTCCTCTTGGGAATGTATTTATCATCTTTCTCCAAATTATCTGATTATTGGTATTCTTATTATGTCTCTTAAATGATGGGATTCTACTTTCTTCAGCTGTGATCTCTTTACATAAATCCAATGGTCAATCGAGTTACTCTGACTGCCCTTGGTTGTGAGATTGGTAGTCTGATAATTTATAATACCAACCATCTTCTTCCACTACTTAATATTGGGTTTTAAGCAGTTTAATAACCAATGCATTAACTAAGACCTTAAAAAAAAATTGTCATGTTTAAGACATTTTCAAGCAGCAGAGACTTGGCAGACTATCCTCTTCTGAAGTTTAAGTTCAAATGCAATGATATGAGATTTTAAGAGTAAAATAGTTGTAATTAGCTCTACTTGTTGCATCTTGCAGTCTCAAATAGTTCGCTTTTATGGCAATTCTGGGACCTCTGCCTCTCATTATTGCTATAGAACTTTTCTTTTATCAGTGTTTTGAACAAAAGCTATATAGTTTTTGTGATGCTTCTGGTACTTGTGGAATGAACAGAAAGATTTGATATCTGCTTACTGATTTACGTTGGAAAAGAGGAACAAAAAAAAAAATATTGATTTAGCTTTCTGAATAATTGTCTAAACAAAAATGTCATGCAATTTCAAGTTACTTTCAAGCCTCCCTGTGTTATGCCCTTCTTGAAGGGTATGTGGCTGATTATGATTAGTTGATCATCTTTATAATCTCTCTGTCTCTTTGGCATTTTGGAATGGCTCTGCTCTTCACTCTTCACTATCTTCTCTGTTAATTCAATGAAACTAACAGCAACTTCCTGAATAAATCGTAAAGATAAACTCAGGTTTGTATGGCATTAATCACAGCTTGTCATGCCTTATTTGTTGGATTCACTGTTTCATTTGAAGCATATTGACGTCTTGTGTCAAATAATCAAATATACAAGATTTTCTGAAGCAATCAAGAATCATCATATCTGATTCTTATTAGTCCATGTTGCAGTCCAGTTTCCTTCATCATATTTCTATGGATTGAAATGGTAGCCATTTTCGATTCAGGGCATTACATGCGGCCAGTAGTACATTCATTCGTCTCAAATTAGCATCTCAATTCATGTTTTTTGCGTATTCAGATCAGCAGCTCTTGCTGCCATACGTATAGCTGGAATTGAACATCTTATTGCTTTGCTTGTGCTACAATTGCCAATGCCTAAAGGCCCCTCGGAGAAAATGTTGTGTTATTGCTGATTTGCCATGCCAGAAGAGGGAAGATAATGAGTTTATATAAAAGAAATGAAGCTTTATGTCAAAGTACGTCTAAGCACAGAAAATTGTTTCAGGTTTAAGCAATAGAATCATTGCTTCTACTTTCAGATTCTCAAGGATCTGACCATTTTACTGAGTGAACATTCAACTGCTATGTACTTTCCTTGGGCCAAAACCAAATCGATTGATATTGCTTTTTTCTTGTCAGTTAGCCTGATTCTTAGTCGGACCTCTTTTTTTTGTAAAAAAAAAAAAAAAAAAGTAAATAAATATAAAAGTCTAATGTGTTTCACCGTGGTGACAACTAGAGTTGAAATCACTAAATTCTTTCTTTCAAAAACAAAAAAAAAATATTTGTCTAGGACCAAGAAATAATATAGAGAGTTTGAGATAGGTAGAACGTGGAGTATATGCTCTACAAATCTATATATTTGTCACTCATTAATAATCAGGGAGAGTTTATGTGTTTTTGTAGAGGTGGCAAAATGGGCGGGATGGGCGGGATTTGTTTGGGTTTGAAATGGAACCGAGTCATATGGGTTTGGACCCAACCTTATCTATATGTGTTTTGGGACTAATTTAGGCGGAATCACTTTGGGATGGGTTTAGATTGATCCTACTCAATACCCAAATCTATTTTCTACATATTTTTTTCCTTTTAATTCATTTTTTATTTTTTATATAATTTTAATATTTTTGATTTATTAAATTTCTTTTAGTTTTATTAAATAAACGTGCAAGTACTTTGTACTCAGGATTTCCACCAAAAATTGGATTAACAAATAACAAAAAAAAAGATAGATATACAGCCATATTCCAACATATATCAAGATGGTCAAGGTACTTAGGGTGTTGAATATTTATCCTTATCATTGTCCAAGGATAACAGGTCTAAGCTGACTGAAATACTGGAAATTCTTGTGGATAATGACTAGGAAGACTACTAGATTGTATTCGCTGGTATGACTATAAAAATTGTTAAAGATAATTTTTGAATCTAAGACTCCGTTTGGATTGGCTATTTTTTCAAAAAATAAGTTTTGCAAATACAATGTTAGAGTAATATACAATAATTCAAAAAACATCCCATCCATATTAGTATATCAAATATTTCAAAAAAAAATTTATAGTAAAAATTTTTTATATACACTGCTACAATAAAATATTTCAAAAACACCCCCAAAAAACAGTTAATCCAAACGGAGTCCTTACTATTTGGGCCCAATGGATACCCAAGCATTTCCCAAAATTTTCCATCAATTAATGGGTACAATTGGGATTTATCCCATTTTAAATCCAATATCAAATTCCAATACCCATCCCATCCAAAGTCCCTATGGGCATGGGTAACCCATTGGGATTTGGGACAAATTGCCACCTCTAGTTTTTTGTGTCAATGAATATGTAATTTGAAGTTACAAAGCCTGATTATTTATCCAAGAATCAGAATGCAACATAGTTAGTGCGCAAAGGAAGAACTTTGACCCCTAGTAAAGAAATTTTATTACAGTCACCGTCAATTATTTGGCAAGTACAATCATTACCATATGAAATTAATTAAACAAACAAGGAGTTCATAATCTTATTTGGATTGTATATGAAATTAATTGATTTCACAGTCTTATCTAGAATATTTTCATTAGTCAAAAACTGACCATTAGTTGATCCGATAAAAATTCTTGCTCCTGGCGCTTGAGGGAACCAAACAAAATAAGATGCCATTCTAATTCTAGTTCTTGGGGATCAGTAATTAAGACCAAATTATGATTCAAGTTGGGGAGGCTTGGGTGTGAGTGATAAGGTGGGAGATGTTGTAAGTAAGGGATCCCGGGTTCAATTTTATTTGAACATAAATGATTCTCCTTCGTAAATGCAACAACCATTGAAATATTGACCACAATCAAAATAGTTGAGAAAGTTAAAGTGAAAATGCCAATACAGAAGCATCCAAATTTGTCAAACAACATGGCCATTTCAAAACATCCAAATAATATGTTTTAAGGAATCGATGTGACAACACAAACAATCGATTGGAATTAAAAAAAAAAAAAAAAAAAGAATCCGAGCATTGACCTTGGAAATTTTTTCAGTAAAAAACCAAGCAACTTCCCAACATTTAAGTTTGTACTTTAGTTAAACTAACTCCTCAAATTTTCAACACTTAATTAAATCTTGCACTTAAAATGTAAACAACACATATTGAGTGTGAAAATTAATCATAAATAGGATATGAGTTGTTAAATTCCTTCTTTCAAGTTTGATTGATGCGCTAGAAAACTTCCTAAAGTATGAGAGAATAATTAAACAATTTTCACAAGTTAAAATGCAAACAATTTCTGGCCAATTACGTGATGTATGAAATGATCACTTTGCGGTCACGTTGTGGTCTCTGGATTTTGACCAAATTCTAAAAGTTTTTAAGCAAACAAAATATTGCTCCAGTTATGCTGTTAGTCTAATTCCCAGGGATAGTTAGTAAGGCCAATTTATTATTCTTCTCAAATTTATTTCTGGATTAACAGATGACATGATTGATGTTGCCAACGTCACCACCTGTGATTGTCATTTCCCTTCTCATTTACATTTTGGCAGTTGAACGTAGCTATCTGTCATTCTTGAGATAGCGTCCAAGATGTAAGCCTCATGGATTGATTAAGAAAGGCCAAATAGTGAAATTGCCAAGCATCTTCTATGGCAATTAATAGCATCCAAGTTTGTCAAGGAATTATTATTATTTAGATGATGTCAGTTCTATCCTTATCTCCCAAGAATTAGCAAATTAGATATATATATATAAAAAAAAAAAGAATGGTTGCCTGAGCTGCAATTATGATTGGTCACAAGTCCTACTATTAGTATGTTAGTTTATAAGTAAGATAAGTAGTATTATTTTAAAATTGAAAGGAGAAATTTTCCTTCAATGTCGACTCGTGTAACGCATGTCCATTTTTTTTTAATGAGTTGTTAAATTTATGAAAGTTTGAGGTGATGGAAAACTTGCAAATACATTAGGGACTCTTCTTTTAACTATTTCCACAAGTGAAAAATGCAAAGAATCTCTGGCCAATTTACTTGATCAGATTTGCAAGCTTGATTCTTAAGATGACAATCCACGTTATATACATAATATAATTCTGTATGGTATAATAGAACCAAACAAGAAGCTTAATAAGGAATACTAGGGAAATGGACAACACAAAGGACCCCAGATTCTGGCAAAAAATGGAGCATTTGATAAAGCCCATTGCGGTGCATTGCAACAAGCGAAGATAGTGAAATGTTTTTATTTTTTTTCTCAAGAACTAGAAAAATGGGATGAATAATGTAGCCAAAATCACAGCATCCTTGTCATTTTCCCTTTTTTTTCTTTTTAACATTCTAATTGTTAAGGACAATAATTTCTTGTGCTTCTTGGGTCAGACCATCATTCTTTTCAGATTTTTTGGCACAATAGAATGCCCCAGCAGTTTAAGAGTTGGCGCCTCAGCAAAGCATTAAGTTGGAAAGGTGAACTGGAAATTCCATGGAACTTTCATGTCATCTACGGATGTATAGTGTCATACACGCCATGCAATTTAGGTACTGACACAATAGACGTGTATACACTATGATATTAAATGGAGAAAAAATAACAATATACAAAAGCACAATAAATGTTTCATTCATTAAAAATTTTGTGTGCCAATCAATTCTATTCATCCAATTTCAAATTACATAATATAAAATATAGATTGCATGGTGCAGTCAATTGCAAGAAGTAATTACGCGTTATCCATCTCAACTCATCATACTTATCATTGTTATCACCTTCGTCTTTGCATGCACTGTTTTCACTCTATCATTATCATCATTAGACAAATATATGGAAAAAAATGTTTATACTTATTCTAGTCAAGTTTTTATTTTACCAACCACCATTCTATCTCACATGCATTATATCAAATTACAAAAAATGTTACATTGTTAACCTAATTTTTTTTATTTAACTAATCCTCTATTCGACCACACTTTTATTTGACTAAAATGATACCTTTCCCCTTTCGGATCATTCGTGTATATTTTTATCTAGTTTTGCAATTAGACTGCACCAAATTAATAAATGTTTCTTGTTTTAACAAATGTATCATAGCTTTTGTGATTGTATTGCGGCTGATATAATTTTTTCCTCAACATCATTCGTTTACTCTGAATTGGTTTACAAATCTCCCACTTAACCCAAAACTTGTTCCAATAACCTTAGACGTACCCTTTTGTCTGCTAGCACACCAAACCTTTTGTGACTCGTATACATTTGCAACATTAATTTGAATTAGATGTAACGCTTACAATCACAGATTTTCAAGTAAACACCTTCTGAAGTCTTCTTTCGGGTTTAGACAATTTTCTATCATTACAACCCCATTTAAGTAAAACTTGTGCTCATATCACAGGCAAATAATTCAAGGATAAAAATCAAAGTCAACAAAAACATGCTCATTTCCTCCCTTCGAAACATCTAAATTCAATGGAAGTGTGTAAACATAGCGTAAGATAAAAGGTCTATTCCACTTCTAATTTCAATCCATTGTATATTATATACCAAAAAATAATAATATATAATAAAGAAACTGCTCAAATTTTCACCGCTTAAATTTCGTATATGGGGACATAAACAAGACTTTTTGCGTCAAAATGTGAGTTCTTAATTCCTTCTTTGTAAGTTCAAAGAGCTAGAAAACTTTTGGAAATGCGAGGGACTATTTTGACAATTTCGCAAATGTAAAGAGCTAAGAAGAGCATCCAGTTGCTGGACAATTTACATCGTTACATACCAAGTCTGCTTACTGATTCGACTTCAAATTTGAGGTATTTTCCGCAACCGAAGGCCCCAGCTGGCGTTCTTCAATCAGAAACAGATGAAAACTTCAGCTAAGCATTGATTAACAAGGCCCAGTGAAATTGCCAACTAAACTTCTATTGCAATTAATGGGATCCCAGTTTCTCAAAGATGTACTGCTGCAACACTTTCTACACTTTGTGGAAAAGCATAAAAGTTCAGGACTTTGAAGTCTCTGGACCGTAAATAAATTCAAGGATTTTAAGCCATAGTGTTAGCGTATTCCTTTGCAGAAAGCCAACAAAATAAGGTGATCCCCAAGGATCAGCAATTTAGATGAAATTAATACTATGTTTGTGTCCCAAGAATTATTTTGGACCTTTCATTGTTCGGCACTGGAATTTTCCACGACCAGGGGCCCCAAGCATGTGGAATGTGGATCAAAAGCAGATGTAGAATCCCGGCAACGACTATATTTTATTTTCAACTGAAAATGCCAAGCAACTTCCATTGCAAAAGCATCCGACCCAGTTTGTCAAAGAAGCGCTGCACTAAAAAATCCTCATAACTCTTGTCACTTCCGTTTGAGTAAAGAGCAGTTCCTTGCTGCTTCTAGCTACAGCTAAAACCTACCGCTGCAAAAGAGTATCCTAATCTGAAGACTCTGCCCAAGGAACAAAAAGAATGGCTGATGCACTTATTGCTTCCACAATAAAGGTGGCACTGGAGAAGACACTTTCCCTTGCCAATGAAAGGATTGGCAAGTTATTCCAATTCAAGGAGGATTTGGAGACCCTGAGAGGATCCGTTGCCATGATCCAAGCTGTCTTGGCTGATGCTGAGGAAAAGCAAACGCATGACCAGGCCGTGCAACTGTGGCTCCAGAGGCTGGAGGTCGTGGCGTTTGATGCTGAGAATTTGTTGGACGAGCTGAATTATGAAGTTCTTCGTCGCCAACTCGTGGGCAAGGTACGCTCCTTCATCCTGTCCTCTGACATTAATATTGTTTTCCGATGGAGAATGGCCTCTAAGATCAGCGACATCAACGAGAAGTTGAATAAGATCAATAAAGACGCCAATGATTTTGGACTGATCAGAAGGGCAACTTTCCCCTCTTCTACTACTGCTAAAGTCACTCTAAATAGAGAGACGGATTCTATTGCTGGCCATTATGTTGTAGGAAGAGCTAAGGATGAAACAAGGCTGGTGGAGACCTTGCTAAGCTTGTCAGAAAAAGCAGTTTCTGTAATTCCCATCCTTGGGATGGGCGGATTGGGAAAGACAACTTTAGCTCAATCTATATACAACAATCGTCAAGTTGATAGCCATTTTGAGAAAAAAATTTGGGTTTGCGTGTCCGACAATTTTGAAGTGACCAGGCTTTTGAAAATGATTTTAGAATCACTCACGGAAAGAAATGATGGAATGACCAGCAGGGATGTCATCGTCCGGAAAATTCGGGAACAACTTGTGGGAAAAAAATATCTTCTTGTTCTTGATGATGTCTGGACCGAAAACCTTACCTTGTGGGAAGATTTCTTACATTCGTTACGGGGGCTGAATGCATCTAATGGAAATTGGTGTGTTGTGACTACTCGTAAACAACAAACTGCATCCATTTTGGCCACACATGATCCTTATGTGTTAGGAAAGCTATCTGATGATGATTGTTGGTCTATCCTAACAAAGAAAGCCATTGCAGGTGGAGAAATTCCCGAACAATTGCATGTCATGAAAGAGGAAATTATAAAAAAATGTGGTGGTTTACCGCTGGCTGCAAGTGTAATGGGAGGTTTATTGCACGTGAAGAGAAAAGAGGAGTGGAAATTGATTTTGATGAATAAGCTTTCAAATTTGAGCGGAGATGAAGACAGTATCATGGAAATACTTCGGTTGAGTTTTGATAATCTACCATCACCAGCCATCAAGAAATGTTTTGCATATTGTTCTATGTTTCCCAAGGATACTGAGATGAAAAGAGATATGCTAATCGAACTTTGGATGGCAGAAGGCTTCCTTCAAGTAGATCTCAAGAACAAAACAATGGAGGAAATTGGAGAATATTACTTGGAAATTTTATTGCAGAGTTCTTTGCTGGAAGAAATAAGAGACAGTTGGAGAAGGTGTTATAAAATGCATGATGTGGTGCACGACGTCGCAAAATCAATAATGTCAAAGTCTACTAAACTCATTAATTCGGAGACTGGTTCAGGAGACAATAGTAATCAGGTTCGTTGTCTTGTAATAGACTCATTTGGAGAAGGCGCAATAAATCTTTTTGAGAGTCGATCAAATTTGCTTCATACATTGTTTCTAAGTGAGGGTAGCTTATCTGATGATATGCTAATGAAGTTGAAGAATTTGCACGTTCTGAATTTGTCCGGTAAAGAAAATCAGAATCTGCCAATCTCAATTGGCAAACTGATACACTTGAGGTACATTAACTTTGAGGATTCTAGAAGCGAAGCTTTGCCGGAATCTGTTTGCAAACTTTATAATTTGCAGACACTGAGGCTAAATAGTCACTTTCTTAAAGTTCTTCCGAAGGGGATGCGCGATTTGATTAGCTTGAGACATCTCCACAATTTTCAGTATGGTGCAGGTTTTCAAATGCCACTAGAGATGGGACGACTAACTTGCCTTCAGACGCTAGAGTTCTTTAACGTGGTTCGAGAGAGGGGTCGACGAATTGGAGAGCTTGGAAGCTTGAAAAACCTCAAAGGCAGTTTACAGATACGCAATCTTCAACTAGTAAAGGATAAGGAAGGAGCTGAGGAAGCAAAACTATCTGAAAAGGCAAATCTATTTAGGCTGCGCCTTATTTGGGCCCTTGATCGAGAAGGCGACAACTACAACAATGAAGATGTGTTAGATGGCCTTCGACCACACCCAAATTTGGAGGAGTTGGCAATTTGGCATTTTATGGGCGATCAATTTCCTCGATGGTTAATGGAATTGCCAACAACAACAACGCTCCCCGAGTCAACAACAACACTCCCCAAGTTAGCGCGTTTGGAATTTAATTGCTGCCACAGATGCAGAGAACTCCTTCCCCTGCAAAACTTTGCGTCTCTTAAAGAGCTGGAGATTTATGTTTGTGATGGGTTGACGAATCTACCAGGTGACATGCTACACTCTTGTGCCTCTCTCCAGAAGCTTCGGGTGCATTGTTGCCGCAATCTTATCTCCTTTCCGCTTGATTTGCAACAAACGCCTTCTCTGTTGGAGCTGCAATTAATGTGGTGTCCCAAACTGAAAACAAGCATGACGCCCAAAGGATTTGGTTTCCTAACCAGCTTAAGGAAGCTTGTAATTGGTCCCTTCTCAGATGATGGCGATGGTCATGAAAATTCTTCAATTTACAATGAGTTTGATTGGTCTGGGTTGATATCCTCCTCCTCCTCCTCTTCGTCATCCACACTCCGTAAATTACAATTAATTGGGTTGCCACACGTGGAGTCACTGCCACATCAGATCCAATACTTGACCACTCTGACGTCACTAGTGCTAGATGAATTTGGAGGTATAAAAGCTCTGCCAGATTGGTTCGGAAACTTTGCGGCTCTTGAAGAGCTGCAGTTATTTGGTTTCAAAGAGCTTGGACATCTACCCTCTGCGGATGCCATGAGAAGTCTCACCAAACTAAAATTTCTGGTGGTCCGGCATTCTCCTCTATTAGAAGAAAGATGCACTCCTGAGAGCAGCGGCCCCGACTCCCAGTGGTCCAAAGTTTCTCACATTCAAGACCTACGCATAAAATCCTCAAGGATCAGATACAAACATACACAAGACAATAGCAATTGTATGTGAGTGACATGCAACATATGGTTACTTTTACATTCTTGTAGCATTTACAGAAGAAGAAACGTCAGGATGCTCACAGAAGGCAAGAAATTTGAGCAAAACAAATATTAAAAATTTCAGGCTCCGTTTGGATTAGCTGTTTTTTGGGTTATTTTTTCAAAAATAGCACTGTAGCATTTCGTTTTTGAAATACAAGTCCGTTTGGATTAGTTGTTTTTGGGGTTGTTTTCCAAAACTATATGAAAAACTTACTGTAAAGGTTTTTTGGATTATTTTTAGAGGTATTTTTAAAACATATTTTTGAGTATTTTTATAATTTATAATTTTTATATTTATATACATTTATAAATATATAAATATATTTATTTATAAATATTTATAAATGTATTATATTATATATAAAACATAATATAAATATATTTATAAATCTATATTATTATAAATGTATAAATTATAAATGAATATTATATAAATGTATAAATTATAATTTTTATTTATAATTTTTATATTTTTATATAAATATAAACTTCCTCTCTTATCTTCAACTCAAAGCTGTCGTCAGCAGACGTGATTGAGGACTTTTGGGCTATGGCCCAGCCTCCTCAAATGTTTAGCAACCAAAAATCTAGTGTATTCTTTGTTCTGATCTTGGCCCTGCTTCTTTATGCTTTGAGAAGCTGACCATGAAGATTCTAAGAGAATGATGAATGAATTTAACAGGCATTAGGACCTCTTTAATAACATAAAAAAAAGTGTTGAAACAGAACTTTTTCAGATATTCATACATTTTGAGTGTTTAATAAATAAAAATCTATTTGCTGAACTTGTTAAATAGTGCTGAATTTGTATATATTTTTTTAACACAAGAATCGTAAGTTAATGCTTAATTCTAATAAGAATCAACAGATTTACTACAATTACCTTATCTTATCTACTAAATCTACTCTTATTTGTTAATTATGTTCAAAATTTTTATTTAATTAAACAACCTAATTTTCGACATTCAAAATTTTTATTTAATTAAATAACCTGATATTCTCTGTCTAACGATTTTCTACTTCTCTTTTCTCTCTATTTAATGACTTTAATATCTTCTCCATACTCCTCATATAATATATTTTATCTTTTATATTAATTTGATTTCAAAATAAATATTGACATTTTCATACATAACAATTTTAAGCTAATTAAATCATAGGTTCTATTTCTTTTTTAGATGAAAAGATAGAAGGGCAAAATTGTACAATTTAGCTAATTAAGCATTCAGTTATAAATGTTTATCAAACAGTACAAATAGGTTCAGTATTAAATTTCAAACATTCATATATTTGTTTTTAGTGCTTAAAATTTAACAAATTAATTGTTTCAGTATTTAGATTTTAAAATTCAGATTTAGTTTTATGAAATGGAACATAAAGGCTACTACACTTTGCCCTCTTAAACTTAGAAGTAAGACGTAACACTTTATCCTTTTGAACTCAAGATATATACACTTTGCTCCCTAAAAGGACTGTATAAAATGTTTAACACAAAAATTAGGTCCAAAAACTGGAAGAAATCACATTAATGCCCAGAAATGATAGCTATATGCGTGGCATGCCCCATTAGGTAGGGCTTTTGGGTGCCTATTGGCGCACTTAGTGCACATGACTCATAATGAAACTACGAAATTATTAAGGGACTTTTGTTTTTTACGCTCCCCTCTCCCCAGTTCCTTCCCACCCCAATTGCTTGGCTAGGATCGATCTTTTGACCAAGCAGTCGGGAAAGGGCTTTAATTCCCTTCCCTTGACCAAAAACTAAGAAGGGACTTGGTAATAGTTGCACGGCCAAAAACCTCAAAAGTGTCAAAAATAAACTAGTCCTGCAGGCTCCTCTTCTTTCAGTAAATTTGTATTTGTGAATAGTGCTTTCTCCTTTCTGGAATTTTGTAGAAATAATTAGGATAAACTGATATGCTGCGTTGCATTCATCTCTAGTGCTTTACGAGTTAGTTGCATTCATCTCTAGCGTGGAATGAAATATGTTCCCAAGGATCGGTAATTAAGACCAAATTATGTACTAATTAGTTCATCTTTCCAGGATTAACGAATGTATGAAATATATGTTAAGCAAACAGCAAATGTAATTGTCAGCCCTCAATGGAATAAAGATGAAGGCCCCAGCAAGAAAGTTAAAGTGAAAATCCCATGCCAGGAATTTCCATTTCAAAGCATCCTAGAAATTTAAAGTGAAGATGCCAAGCAAGGAATATATATTTCCCTTGCAAAGGAAGGCATCAAAGTTAAGAATAACTCTGCACTTTTAAGCGACCAAATACCAATGCTCTCCTCTTTTTAACCACTTGTAACATTACCAATTTCTGGCTCCTAAAACGTCCCATTTTAAAAAACCATCTTGATCTCAAGACTGAATCCAAGTTATTCCCAAAAAAAAAAAATGGCTGACGCTCTTATCAGCTCCACAATTCAGGTCACCTTGGAAAGGGCACTGTCTCTTGCCTCTGACAGGATTGGTTTGTTAGTTCGGTTCAAGAAGGATGTGGCCGGCATGACACGTTCTCTCCGCCTGATCAAGGGTGTCTTGGCCGATGCTGAAGCAAAGCAAAACCAGGACGGAGCAGTGCAAGAATGGTTGAAGAGTCTCGAGGAGGTTGCTTATGAGGCTGACAATTTGTTGGATGAGCTCCACTATGAGTCTCTTCGTCACCAGGTGGAGTCCCGAAACCGACACAAGCTCAAGGTATGCTGCTTATTCTCCTTCTCTAATATTAATCTCACTTTTCGCTGGAGAATGGCCTCTAAGGTCAGGGACATCAAACGTAAGTTTTGTTGATTTTTTCCACAGCCGCAATGTTTGACTGTGGCATAAGTTTTTCATCCCACGTCGCACAAAGCCAAGAAGAAGTCGGCTACTCGTTTCCTATAAATAAGGGAGCCTGCTGAAGGTTTTAACTCGCACCACTCAAGAGAGTTATATGGGCTATTAGCTTCTTAAGTCATCTAGCCCATTCAGTCAAATATTTTAGGCTCTCTTGTTTTGAGTTTAGGAATCTTTTCTAAACTCTTTTGTAAGTGCCTATTGGCCTAGGAACCACTTTCCTACGGTCCTTTTGTATTTCTTCTTCATAGTAGAAATATTGCTCCTCCCTCGCCCGTGGACGTAGGTCAATTTGACCGAACCACGTAAATCTTCTATGTCTTTTATTTGCTTTGTTATCTGTCTTTATATGGTCGGTTTTACCGCCTAATTATTATATGGCCGGTATCTACCGCCTATCTATTATATGGTCGGTTATACCGCCTACTTTGTTCTAACTTGAGTTGTCTATTTCCTGGCCCGATCCTAACAAACTGGTATCAGAGCTGGTTGTTATATTTTGCAAGACAGGTTCATCTGGTGGGGCCCGTTCATCTGGTGGGGTCCATCCATCCTGTGGGGCCCACTCATCCTATGGGGTTCGTTTATCCGTGGGGCCCACTCACCTTGTGGGGTCCGTTCATCCCCGTGGGGCCCGCTCACCCTGTGGGGCCCGCTCACGAGACTTGCATATTTGTTTGGCCAGTTTTTTGAGACAAATTTCAAGTTACTGATTTTGTGGCAACAATGACGATAACAAAGACGGTTGTCGAAAAATTCGACAGGAATGTCAACTTCGGAATGTGGCAGCTCAAGATGGAGGCCATTCTTGTTCAAGAAAGAGTTGATCTAGCGATTCACGGAATCGAGAACAAACCAGAAGATGTAAAGGATGCGGATTCGCCGATATGGATAAGAAGGCCAGATCCAGCATAATCTTAAATCTCTCCGATGAGATATTGCGTGAGGTAGCAACGGAGACTTCGGCCAAGGCTATGTGGGATAAATTGAAAGCCTTGTATATGAAGAAAACAGTCGAGAATCGGCTATATTTGAAGCAGAGTTTGCACATGCTTTGGATGTCTGAAGGTACATCTATACTCTCCCATCTTGATAAATTTGATTCCATTATTATGGATTTGGGGAATATAGATTCGAAAATTGATGATGAAGATCAAGCCCTATTACTTTTGTGTTCCCTTCCTCAGTCTTTTAAGCATTTCCGCGATACTATGATTTATGGAAAGGAAACAATTTCATATCGGGAAATTAAATCTGCATTAAAATCTAAAGAGCAGATAGATAGGGATATTACTGGGGAAACTAGTGGGAGTCAAGCCGATGGCTTGTTTGTTCGGGGTAGATCTGAAAAGAGAAACACAGAAAATAGAAGTAGATCCAAATCCAGACATAAAAATGTGGTGTGCAATTATTGTAAAAAGAAGGGCCATGTTATTTCTGATTGCTTTAAATTGAAAAATAAAGAAAAGCAAAAGGGGAAATTTGTTGAGAAAAATACTGAATCCGCTGAACCTAGTATAGCAGCTGATGAGAATGATGGAACCATTTTCTGTGCAACGGAAAATAATTTTAGGTCTAACAATGAGTGGATTTTAGATTCGGGTTGTTCGTATCATATGTGTCCCAACAGGGACTGGTTTTCAACATATGAATCAACTGAAGGTGGAGTTGTCTTAATGGGCAACAACGCTGTTTGTAAAGTTGTTGGCAAAGGCACAATCCGGATTAAAATGTACGATGGTATTGTGAGGACGCTCACAGATGTTAGACATGTTCCAGATTTGAAGAAAAATCTCATCTCTTTGGGCACTCTCGAGTCTATCGGGTGCAGGTATTCAGGTGGAGATGGAGTTCTCAAAATCACTCGAGGAGCTCTTGTTGTTATGAAGGCACACAGATCTGGTACTTTGTATATTTTGCAGGGATCTACTGTGACAGGTGCTGCTGCTGTTTCAACATCATCTTTGTCAGATACAGACATCACCAAATTATGGCATATGCGTTTGGGGCACATGAGCGAAAAAGGCTTGGGCATACTAAGCAAAAGAGGACTTCTGTGTGGACAAAGTACCGGTCCATTGGAATTCTGTGAACATTGTATTTTTGGGAAGCAGAAAAGAGTCAGCTTCAGTTCACCAGCAATTCACAAGACAAAAGGTACTCTTGATTACATTCATTCAGATCCATGGGGTCCTTCTCATGCTCCTTCTAAAGGTGGTGCCAGGTACATGTTGACTTTCATTGATGATTATTCAAGGAAAGTTGGGTCTATTTTCTTAAGCATAAAAATGATGTTTTCCTAACTTTCAAACAGTGGAAAGTTTTGATTGAGAAACAAACAGGAAAACATGTTAAGCGGTTGAGAACAGATAATGGCATGAAATTTTGTGAAGGTGAATTTAATGAATTTTGTAAGAATGAAGGAATTGTTCGACATCACACCGTCAGAATGACGCCTCAACAAAATGGTGTGGCCGAACGTATGAACAGAACGCTTTTGGAGAGAGCAAGATGTATGATCTCCAATGCAGGGTTGACAAACGACTTTTGGGCAGAGGCAATCAATATGGCCTGTTATATTGTCAACCGTTCTCCTTCTGCATCTCTTGATTTCAAAACTCCTGAGGAAGTTTGGTCAGGTACTCCTGCTGATTACTCCAATTTAAAAGTTTTTTGGTGTCCAGCATACATGCACGTGAATGATGGAAAATTGGAGCCTAGGGCTAAAAAGTGCATTTTTCTTGGGTATGCTTCTGGGGTGAAAGGATACAGATTATGGTGTCCTGATCCCAAATCCCCAAAATTTGTAATTAGTAGAGATGTTACTTTTGATGAATTGTCTATGTTATCTTCCAAGAATGAGTCTTCTAGTCCTTGTACTACTGATAGTACACAGAAGCAGGTGGAGCTTGATATTGGCAGTTCTGGTCCTTCTCAATCCAAATCTTCTATTCAGCAAGTGCCAGTAGATGCACCTGAATCTACTGTTGAAGATAGTTCTGAAGAAGAAGAGTATTCCATAGCCAGAGATAGAGCAAGGAGAGACATTCGACCACCACAAAGATATGCAAATTTAGTTGCATATGCTTTGTCTGTTGCAGAAGAAACCGATGCAGTTGGTGAGCCTTCCACCTATTCAGAAGCAGTTTCTTGTGATGATTCTGCAAAGTGGTTGATTGCGATGAATGAAGAAATTGAATCTCTTCATCAGAATGAAACTTGGGTTCTTGTAAAGCCGCCGTCAGCTAAGAAAATTGTTGGTTGCAAATGGGTCTTCAAGAAAAAGGAAGGTATTCCAGGGGTTGAAGATGCAAGATATAAAGCACGATTGGTTGCAAAGGACTATAGTCAGGTACAAGGTGTTGATTTTAATGATATATTCTCACCTGTTGTTAAACATAGCTCTATTCGTGTTTTGCTTGCTTTAGTTGTCATGTATAATTTGGAACTAGAACAGCTCGACGTTAAGACAGCTTTCTTACATGGCGAACTTGAAGAACAAATTTATATGAGACAACCCCAAGGTTTTGAAATTGAAGGTAAAGAAGACCATGTTTGCTTGTTGAAGAAATCCTTATATGGATTGAAGCAGTCTCCAAGACAATGGTATAAGAGGTTTGATTCCTTTATGTTGGGTCATGGTTATTCAAGGAGCATGTATGATAGTTGTGTTTACTTTCGGAAGTTAAATGATGATTCTTTCATATATTTGCTGCTTTATGTTGATGACATGCTCATTGCTGCCAAGAATTTGTCAGAAATTCACACTTTGAAACTGCAGTTAAATAGTGAATTTGAAATGAAAGATTTGGGAGCAGCTAAAAAAATTCTTGGCATGGATATCAATCGAGATCGAGGAGTAGGGAAGTTGTTCTTGACCTAGAAAAATTACCTTGAGAAAGTCTTGGAGCGTTTTGGCATGAAAGATGCTAAACCAGTATCTACTCCTCTTGCTAGCCATTTTCGGCTATCTGCTGCTCAATCACCAAAATCAGATGAAGAGGAAGATTATATGGCACGGGTTCCTTATTCCAGTGCAGTCGGCAGTATTATGTATGCAATGGTTTGTACTCGTCCAGATATTGCACAAGCAGTCAGTGTTGTTAGCAGATATATGTCTTGCCCTGGTAAAACACATTGGCAGGCTGTGAAGTGAATTCTCAGATACTTGCGAGGTACTTCAAATGCATGTTTGGAGTTTGGAAGAAATAATAACACTTTGGTTGGTTTTGTAGACTCAGATTACGCTGGGGATCTTGACAGGAGAAGATCGCTTTCAGGCTATGTATTTTGCATTGGCGGTTGTGCTGTTAGTTGGAAAGCTACTCTACAACCTGTCGTAGCTTTGTCTACTACTGAAGCAGAATATATGGCTGTGATCGAGGCAATCAAAGAAGCCTTGTGGTTGAAGAGTTTATTTAGCGAGTTAAGTCTATATCAAGGTGTTACTGATATTCACTGTGATAGTCAAAGTGCCATACACTTGACTAAAGATCAGATGTATCATGAGAGGACGAAGCATATTGATGTGAAGTATCACTTCATTCGGGATATCATTGCTGAGGGAAAAGTCCTTATTCAGAAAATCAATACTAAGGACAATCCAGCCGATATGTTTACAAAACATCTTCCAGTTTACAAGTTCAAGCAGTGCTTGGATTTGGTTGGTATTCGTTGTTGGTGATTTCGGCTCATTGGAGCTTATGTGGAGAAGGTGGAGCAGTTTTACTATTGTCGATGGTGGGATTCCAAATTATGCCAAGGTTGAGATTTGTTGATTTTTTCCACAGCCGCAATGTTTGACTGTGGCATAAGTTTTTCATCCCACATCGCACAAAGCCAAGAAGAAGTCGGCTACTCGTTTCCTATAAATAAGGGAGCCTGCTGAAGGTTTTAACTCGCACCACTCAAGAGAGTTATATGGGCTATTAGTTTCTTAAGTCATCTAGCCCATTCAGTCAAATATTTTAGGCTCTCTTGTTTTGAGTTTAGGAATATTTTCTAAGCTCTTTTGTAAGTGCCTATTAGCCTAGGAACCACTTTCCTACGGTCCTTTTGTATTTCTTCTTCATAGTAGAAATATTGCTCCTCCCTCGCCCGTGGACGTAGGTCAATTTGACCGAACCACGTAAATCTTCTGTGTCTTTTATTTGCTTTGTTATCTGTCTTTATATGGTCGGTTTTACCGCCTAATTATTATATGGCCGGTATCTACCGCCTATCTATTATATGGTCGGTTATACCGCCTACTTTGTTCTAACTTGAGTTGTCTATTTCCTGGCCCGATCCTAACAAGTTGAATGAGATAAATGAAGAAGCCAATGGATTGGGACTGGTCAGTAGGTTAGTGATGACAGTTGCCCTCCCTGTTGCTGTTGGAGACACAGGAAGTCGGCAGACCGACTCTGTTGTTGCTCCAATGATTGGAAGAACTGATGATGAATCAAAGATAGTGAAGATATTGTTGAGCCCGTCTAAGAAGGTTGTTTCTATTCTTCCCATAATTGGTATGGGAGGTCTAGGCAAAACAACTTTGGCTAAATCGATATACAACAATCAGCAAATTGACGGGCACTTTAACAAAAAGATTTGGGTTTGTGTATCGAAAAAAGTTCCAATAATGGAGCTTTTCAAACTTATTTTATTGCAATTGACGGAAGAAAAAGTTGATGTGGAAAATAGGAATGTCATCGTTGGAAAAATTGGGAATCAACTAGGGGGAAAAAGATATTTCCTAGTCCTTGATGATGTGTGGGATGATGATGAGGCATTGTGGGATGACTTTTTCACCACCTTGAAGGGGCTCAATCCAACCAATGGAAGTTGGTGTCTTGTCACTACTCGTTCGAGGATGATGGAAAATGAAGCCTATCCATTAAGAAAACTACCTGATGATCATTGTTGGTCCATCGTAAAAGAAAAGGTAGTTGGAGAGGAAGAAGAACCTGATGAACTAAAAGCAATTAAAGAGAGAGTAATCGAAAGATGTGACGGTCTACCATTGGCTGCAAGTGTAATCGGAGGTCTATTATCTTTAAAGAGAAAAGAGGAGTGGCGATCAATTTTGGAGAATAGGCTTTTGAGTTTGAGTGCAGGTGGAGATCGTGTAATGCAAATACTTAAGTTGAGTTTTGATTATTTACCATCTCCATATATTAAGAAATGTTTTGCATATTGTTCTATATTTCCCAAGGATAGTAAGATAGAAAGGAATATGCTTATTGAACTTTGGATGGCAGAAGGTTTCCTCCGAGCAGATATGAATAGCCAAATGATGATGGAGGAAATTGGAATGAATCATCTGAAAATTTTATTGCAGAGTTCGTTGTTGGAAGAAACAAGATTTTGTTGGGCATCGGAGAGGTCAAGGTTTGGGGAAATAACACATCATTGGAGAACATGTTATAAGATGCATGATCTGGTGCACGACCTTACCGAGTTAATGTCAAAGTCTACCAAAGTCATTATTGATAGGGATACACATACAGTAGACAATGGTAATCAGATTCGTTACCTTGCAACAGACTCATTTGGTGGTGGAGAAGACAGAGAAAAACTTTTGGAGAGTCTATCAACTTCGCTTCATACATTGTTCATTGTCAATGGTGACTTATCTGGTGATATGTTAATGAAGTTGAAGAATTTGTATGTTTTGAATTTGTCTTTTGCAACAGCTGAAGAGCTTCCAGTCTCAATTGGCAAACTAATACATTTGCGGTACGTTATCCTTGAGTGTTCTTTAATCAATATTTTGCCAGACTCCCTTTGCAAGCTTTATAATCTGCAGACATTGACGCTAAGCGAGTCAAGAGTTAAAGATCTTCCGAAGGGGATGCGCGATTTGATTAGCTTGAGACATCTCCACTATTACATAGATGATGATGAAGAATTTCAAATGCCACTAGAGATGGGACGACTGACTTGCCTTCAGACGCTAGAGTTCTTTAATGTGGGTCGAGAGAAGGGTCGACAAATTGAAGTGCTTGGAAGCTTGAAGAACCTCAAAGGCAAATTGAAAATACGCAATCTGGAACTGGTAAAGGATAAAGAAGGAGCTGAGGAAGCAAAACTATCTGAAAAGGCAAATCTATTTAGGCTGCACCTTATGTGGGCCCTTGATCGAGAAGGCGACAACTACAACGATGAAGATGTGTTAGACTGCCTTCGACCTCACCCAAATTTGGAGGAGTTGGCAATTTGGCATTTTATGGGCGATCAATTTCCTCGATGGTTAATGGATTTGCCAACAATAACAACACTCCCCAAGTTAGCGCGTTTGGAATTTCATAGCTGCAATAGATGCAGAGAACTCCTTCCCTGGCAAAACTTTACATCTCTTAAAGAGCTAGTGATTTGTGATTGTGATGGGTTGACGAATCTGCCCGGTGACATGCTACACTCTTGTACCTCTCTCCAGAAGCTTTGGGTGACTTCTTGTGACAATCTTATCTCCTTTTCGCTTGATTTGCAACAAACGCCTTCTCTCTCGGAGCTGTGGTTATGGGGGTGTCCCAAACTGAAAACAAGCATGACGCCCAAAGGATTTGGTTTCCTAACCAGCTTAAGGAAGCTTGAAATTGGTCCCTTCTCAGATGATGGTGAAAATTCTTCAATTTACAATGAGTTTGATTGGTCTGGATTGATATCCTCCTCCTCCTCCTCCTCTTCGTCATCCGCACTCCGTGAATCACACTTACGTGGGTTGCCACACATGGAGTCCCTGCCACCTCAGATCCAATACTTGACTACTCTCACGTCACTAACGCTACGTGACTTTGGAGGTGTAAAAGCTCTGCCAGATTGGTTCGGAAACTTCGCTGCTCTTGAAGAACTGTGGTTATGGGGTTTCAAAGAGCTTCGACATCTACCCTCTGAGGATGCCATGAGAAGTCTCACCAAACTAAAACGTCTGGAGGTTTATGGTTCTCCTCTGTTAAAAGAAAGATGCACTCCTGAGAGCAGCGGCCCCGACTCCCAGTGGTCCAAAGTTTCTCACATTCAACGCCTACGCATAACCGATTAATAACCAACTTTCATCTTCAGATCAAATTCAATCATGTAAGATTGCCTTCAATAACCTCTTTCTTAATTTGCTTTACAATCAATCTCCCCTTCTCTTCACCTCCCCCTCTGATTAACCTTCTCGTGAGAAAACCTAAAAAGCTGCGGCATTAGCATTTCTTATTAGGTCCAAAATAATGGTGCTCTTCATTGACTCCTTACAACATAATACTCTTGTAACCATCAATTAGAATGACCCCAAGCACCTATCTCTGTTCTATTCTTTGTTTTTGTAGGATTGATAGAAGAATAGCTTCACGAACAGAGGTCAGAATTTTGAAGCTTCTTAAGCACCGTCTATATGGCTAGAACTCAATAACTTTTGGCCTGCATTTCCTACAAATAGCCTATCAACGTTTAGAACAACTAGCAGTCTATTTTTGTTTATTTTACGTGCTCTGCTTCTGTGGATTTTAAGTTATTAAAACTAAGTAGTCATCTCACTCTGTTTAAAATTGTGATTCTAAGGGGACTGAACTTTTACCTCTTGATAATGAACTTGTGACAGGGTGTCGAACCTGTGCAATAATAAATACCTGCTTAAATAAAATATAATTTCTGTAGATAGTGATAAGCAGGGTCGAATCCACAGGGACTGGGGATAATTTATTTCTTTTAAAATCCGAAGTATGGGGGGTTTTTTGAAAATGAGAGTAACTAAATTGCTTGGAATAAATTAAAATAAAATAAAACAACTACAACTCAAATAACTAATTATCACAATAAAAATAATAACAGACGAACTCTAGCCAAGAGACAACTTCGGAGATGGTTCACGTAATTCGATCACAGATGCAAGGATTATTCCAGTTACTATCTGATAAATTAGTTATAGTTGTCATACACGCGATAAACAACCAACTCTTCCTCAATTTGTCGATAGCCAAGGTACGACCGTTGACTATTTCTCTAATCAGAAAATAACCCTAGGTACGACCATAGAAGTTCAATTCCCTAATTGCATGAATAATTAGAAGAGTCTAATTCTAACCAATCAACACGTTACGAGGGTCTCTTTAAGTTAGCCTGTCTATCTCCCTGACACAAACCCAATCATGCCAGTTGCCACCAGTTTAGAATAATTAAACAATTACGGATTTAACTACCCTAATTGGCTTCAGGTTATTGAATTAATCTAGAATCCGGGCCCTGGATAATCGAATAATAGAACAACCATATGAACATAAAGCAGAAGATAGACGAATACCAGTGAATAATGGAAATAAATAAAAACTAATTCGATCTCACAAATTTAGTAGAACCAAGTCCTCCGTTGTTCCTCGACTAGACGAGAAACTTAGCCACTCCTCATGAGAAAATCTCCAAGTAATTTAACTGAGGTCCAGGCCATCAAAGGAACCAAGAAAGAATAAAACTAAACTATGCTAAAAGGTCCCCCATAGCCTTTCTTACGATTGTCCTTATATAGCCAAAGGGAAATGACTAAAGCTATCTATCCAGTGGTCCCCACGAATAAGGAACAAAAACAACTCTTTGCACGTTTGTTTCCTTTCAATTCAAATGACTAATGCCTTTCTTCTCTCCGTGGTCCCCGCACAAATTGAGAAAGGAGTGTACATAAAGTGAAGTTCTCTGAAGTCCTTCTTTCTTTAGTTTCCTCTTGATAGTCAAACACTTCAACACTCCAAGATACTCCTAATCCGCAAAAAAGAAATGCAGTCCGCGTATATCACCATGTGGGCCAGGTCTGTGGCTTATTTGAAGTCTCAATTATTTTCAGAAAATCCCTCATTTTTTTGTAGTTTTCTGCTTCACTCCCTGAAATTGGGTCCAATACCAAATATAAGTAAATATTAATAATTAAAACAATATTTGGCAAGGATAAAAGGGAAAATTAACAATAAAATTGCTAACAATTAACACCCTATCAACTTGCATAGTTATCTGAACTATTTGACTAGTAATTGCTCCATCGGAGACATATATGATGGTTTTCTGGCTCACTTCTTCTTGATTTTGGCTTTTTAGCCATGAAGACAATGGTCAATTGAGGAGTTTTCGCAGCTGTTGGTCACCACCTTCATGTTTTGGTTCAAAATTCTGGTAATTTTAGATATGCTTCTCTTCTTTCACTGCTCAATTTTGACTTTTAACCCCTGCAATATCTAAAATATGAAACAAAAGAAATCTTGTCGTCATGAAGATATTTTTGAGGTAGCCAAGGAAGGTGTGCACTGTTTGAGCAATGAAGTCGCACAAAACTTGGTGGAGTATCTTCCAACATTCAACTCAAGTCTGCTTGTTGTGACTTGCTGATCTTAATGAATCCACCTTGATAGAGGCTTTTAAGCTCTCTCTGCTTTTATGATTGTTGGTTGCTTCTTTTTTTATGGTAAGTTTCTCCTTTTGGGGCTTTAGTTTCAATGACAGAAAACCTGCAATTATCTAAAAATTTCCATTAGCTTTATTCTATTTTGAACGCCATCTTGAGTTTGAGTTTTTGTGCTTTGCAGTGATTTTAGGGACAAAACTTAACTGGGAACCTCATCGATGGCTCTTATTCACTGTCTTTACTTTTGCAAAGTCCTACAATTCCTTTCTGGATGGCATTCTTTTTTTCTCTGTGCCTCAGATGGCCAAAGTCTGAGATATCCATTGGGGTATGGTTCTTTTAAACTGTCCAAAGGATTCAGTGACGTGTAGTCATGATAATGAGGTGCTGATTTACATGTTTTAGAACTCAATTTGCATATTCGGCTTACTGCTCATAGTTAGAAGTTAGAACTAACTGGTGTCTTGGTAGCAATTAAATTTTAGAATGACCCCAAGCACCTATCTCTGTTCATATTCTGTTCTATGCTTTGTTTTTGTAGGATTGATAGAAGAATAGCTACACGAACAGATGTTAGAGTTTTGAAGCTTCTTCAGCACCGTCTATATGGCTAGACCGCAATAGCCTATCAACGTTTAGAACAACTAGCATAGCCTATCAACTTTTGGCCTGCATAGCCTACAAATAGTCTATTTTTGTTTATTTTACGTGCTCTGCTTCTGTGGATTTCAAGTTATTATTGCTAAAGTCATCTCACTCTGTTTAAAATTGTAATTCTAAGGGGACTGAACTTTTACCTCTTGATAATGAACTTGCATATTTATCTGAACTATTTGACTAGTAATTGCTTTATCAGAGTCATAAATAAACTTTCATATTTTTGGGGTAGCCAAGGAAGGTGTTTACTGTTTGAGCAATGAAGTTGCACAAAACTTGGTGGAGTATCTTCCAACATTTAACTCTAACCGCAAAGTTTTGAAGTATTCCGGTAGTTGGTCAAGTCTGCTTGTTGCGACTTGCTACTGTTAATGAATCCACCTGCTTGTTGCGACAAGCATTGCTACTGATAAAAGCTTTTAAGCTCTCTCTGCTTTTATGATTGTTAGTTGCTTTTTTTTTTAAGGTAAGTTTCTTCTTTTGGGGCTTCAGTTACAATGACAGAAAAGCTATACTTATCTGAAAATTTCCACTAGCTTTATTCTATGCTATTCGCCGTCTTCAGTTTGAGTTTTTGTGCTTTGCAGTTATTTTGGGCACAAAGCTCAACAGGGAACCTCATCGATGGCTCTTACCTACTATCTTTACTTTTTGAAAGTCCTACAATTCGTTGCTGAACAAGATCCTGCTTCGGCTGAATAACAACATCTAGGATGGCATTCTCTCTTTCTCTGTGCCTCAGATGGTCAAAGTCTGAGATATCCATTGAGGTATGGTTCTTTTAAACTATTGAAACAATCCAGTGATGTGTAGTCATGATAATGAGGTGCTGATTTACATGTTGTAGAACTCAATTTGCATCTCCGGCATACTGCTCATAGTTAGAAGTTAGAACTAAATGGTGTTTTGGTAGCAGTTAAACGTGGTTGTGCCTTAGTAGCCTACAGCTCTGTTGTTCCTCAATGCCTCAATGTGAAATGCTTTGCATGCGCTACAAATTGCCCATTATTATTTTCAGTTTATGAGTTGTAATTACTTGCTTTGTGGTTGGAACCAAACTACTGTAATTATAAACACGACTCAGCCTCAAATGTCAACCAGAATCTTCAATTGCTCTTACTTACTCATTGAATTGCCCAACTTGTAACTTTTGAAAACTTTGTTGAATCAAATCCAGTTTCAATTGGACAGATATGATTAGGATGGCACAGTACAGGCACACTTTTCTTTCTTCCTAGTGTCTAAAACCTGATAAAATGCTCTATCTTCGTCAACTGGCCTCTATAAACTGCTCACCAGAGTTTCTTTCCCCAAGTTATGTAATGTCTCTCAAGATCAAAAGTCATCATTACTGTGAATTTCTGCTGATGATCATGGGCGGTTTGGTTGGTGATAGAGAATGTTTTAGAGAAACCGACTGACAATGAGACTTTTCTATAAGACTTTAAACCCGCAATTCTCTACTGCACTCCTCCGCCTGCACTTAACAAGCAGATTTTTATGGTCTCTCCCCTAGATGAACTTAGATTAGATTTTTATAGCTGGTATTAATTAATTTTTGTTTTGCATTTCCTACAAGTTACCCATCAATATGAAATAAGCACTAGGAGTTTTCGTTTTGTTGATTTTATATATCTGCTTTTGTGGATGTAAGATGTGATTGCTAAAGTGGTCAGCTCCCTAACTAATGATTCTAGTGGGAGTAAATAGTTGCTCCAAAGTTTAATCACCTCGTGAAGGCGCATTTATCAAGCTTCTTGAACCATTTGATTAGTGATTTGTTCGATAAGTTTCGTAGATAATGGGTTTCTGTCTCACTTTTCCTTGGTTATGATTTTCTAGTAGTAAAGATTTGAGGAGTTTTCAGAGCTGTTGGTCATCAAATTGGTGTCTGGTTCTAAGAGTCTGGTAAGTTCAGATATACTACTCTTCTTTTACTACTCAAATTTGACTTTTAACTACTTTGATTCTGAACATATTACAACCAAAACTTGAGAAATCTTCTCATAATGAAAATGTTTTTGGGAGCAGCCACGGAAGATGTACTGTTCATGCAGTGAAGCTGCACAGAATTGTTAAGAGTATCTTCTAACACAATCAAGTCTAAGCTGCAAGTTTTGAAGCATATCGCTGTGGTTAGTCGAGACTGCCAAGCATACTGCAATTATTTCATCCACTGTGATGAAGGCTATTAAGCTCATTCTGCCACCTATACATGTTGGTTGCTCCTCTCTTCATGGTAAGTTCTTATTTTAGTGTTTCAAATACAACAAAAAATGTCATGCAACTAAGTGCTGGCTTTATTCTTGACTACATGCTGTCTCGAGTTTCTTAAGTTTGAGTTTTGTGTGTTTTGCAGTGATTTTGCACTCAAAGATCAACATTAACCCTGATAGCTCTTACTTACTATCCTTGGTACTTTTAATATGATCCCTTGCTGAACAAGATCCTGTTTCAGTCAGATCAAATGAAAACATCCAGGATGGAAATCCCTTTTGCTCCCTGCCTCGGATGGCCAAAGCCTAAGATCTTCCCTGTTGGCGTGGTTCTTTTAAACTGTCCAACCGATTCAGCAATTTGTAGACATGTTAATGAGGTGGCTTTTTACTTCTTTTGGAACTCATTTGCCATATCTTCCTTATTACTCGTAGTTCAAAGTAGCCGGTATTTTGTCGCAGAAAGATGTGGATTAGCTGAACCCTGATAGGTGCTTGCATCCTTCTTGCAGTTGTATCTTAGCTCTGTAACAGGCAACGTATTTTTTCTCAATGTTCTGCAGTTGACTGCAGGTTGTGTCCAGTGATTCTTTTCCATTGCTCATTGTATCTGTAAAGCTCAGCACAGGACTCAGAGCACAAGAATCAGTCAGCTTGAGCCCTTCTACTTTATGTTAATCAGAGAGTAGTTTAGAAAACTGAATTGCTAAGGCACAATTTTGTATTCAAAAAAGGATCCCAGTTGGTGGACGGGAACGTTGGAAAGATAAAATTATGGAAATCAATTTTACAAGAACTAAATGGGAACATATAAGGTCAACCTTAGTTCATCAAACTGACATTTTACATGGTATTTTATTTGCAAAATTGCTTTCATGCAAACTAGTCCTTGTGCATCAATGTTGTTCCACGAAGCGGCAATGTGACATCGATCTTACACATCTTGGCTTCAAATCTTTTTCCTTGATAGCTCAGCGGTATGTTGCAAGAAAAGCATTTCTATATTTCCATGCCTATAAGACTTCGAAGGCCAATATAAGTAAATCCTCTTATATCTATAACAGTATAAAAAGTAGTGATAATAATAGCAATAACTAATTAGTGATTGTCTAAATATTTGTCTGGATTAATGTTTTAACATTTTCTATGATCACATTTTCTATGCATACCTTTTTATCTCACTAGTAATGGACCACGTGCTTTGCACGTGAACCTGATACTTTTAGATACTTCTCCTTTAAAATTTTTAGAAAATCAATTATTTGGGATAATTTCAGAAACCTACCTTGAGGTTTCTAACAATTTCCCTCAAATCCCCTCAAGTTTAAGAAATTACACTTACCTCCCTTGACATAGTAAAATACCTATAATGCCCTCCACTTGACAAACAATTTTAAATTTAAGGCAATATCTTTACAAAACCCAAAAGAAATAATCTATTTTTTTGTGTCTTGTC
Organism: Coffea canephora; assembly: GCA_036785865.1. Lineage (NCBI taxonomy): Eukaryota > Viridiplantae > Streptophyta > Magnoliopsida > Gentianales > Rubiaceae > Coffea > Coffea canephora. The sequence continues at coordinate 4,631,791 of CM071913.1, forward strand.
TATTTTTGCTCCTTTATTTTCTAGTTAATATAACCTATTTTTATTATCTTCAGTTTTGTTAATATTAGCAAATTAAAATTACAAAATCACAAAGGGAGCAGATTATGTGTCAAATTAGAAAGAAATGAAGAGACTTGCAATGATAGAGAAATAAATAATGAAATTGATGATTGAAATAGGAAGAAAAACTAAATATGTGAAATTTGTCATATTTTGCTTGTTGTCAAAAAACTTTTATAAAATATCAATAATTACATAAGGATCTCTTTCATTGAATTAGAATTTGTTATTATGATTTTATTATGGAGGTAGAATTTATTCTCTATTTTTGAGACATTAATATTTTTAAGACCATATGAGTGTTGTAATGGTGGTTCTAAATCAAATTAGCTTGTATTTAAAAGATATTTGAGCATTGATATTTAATTTTGGAGTAAAAAATTGGTTATCAATGGGGCTTGTCTTTTTCTCTCTCTTTTTTGTTTTTGTTTTTGCGTGACAAGTATTGATATTGTATATGCAATTTGGAATATTTTGAAGAGTTATTTGATTTTAGAACTTATGCTTGGATGGTTGTTAGGGATTAGACTTGTTGATTTGTGCAAAGTGTGGAAAAAAATGATTGAGTACACTATATTTTCTTTATTAATTTTGTATAGAAGGGCAATTTAGAATTTTTAAGAGAAATTTAGTTTGTTAGACCTACATTGTTACTAAATAGTAAAAATAGGGGAGGTATATGTAATTTTTAAAACTTAAGGAGAGCTCTCTGTAATTGTTAAAACTCTCAGGGGAGATTTGTAAATTTATTCCCAATTATTTTGAAGGAATAAATGTAATTGAGACAAAAAAAAATGTGATTTTTAATACTTATGTTATTTTATACTTTTTCTGAACTTAGTTTGCCTTAACCAATACAAATGCACAAACAATAAATCATTCTTTGTTTCAAGAGTAATGTTTTAGTTAAATTTAGATGACCTAAATGTTCATTTTTATGCCATTTGAATTTAAACTTTTAATTTTTGAATAATTCGTTGCTCCCTTTTAAGTATTCTATGAATTGTTTATTACTTTTAGTGAGATTTTCTTATTATTATTATTATTTTGCTAACAGTGGATTGTAAAATGATCTATAATGTTATTGTAAGTATAATAGTATCTGAATATATTGAAATTCCATTGTTCGAATTTAAATAGCTTAACTTTGAAGAGAAATGCTTTGATTTGGTGAAACTTATTTGTATTTCTCCTTGATGGCATGCTTTATAATATAGAGCTAATATGATTAAAAATTGTAACATGTTAAGATTATTTATTATATAATAGTCAAACTAACTTGGATATATTTTTATTACCATAATTCAAAGGATGTTTCACCTTTGTAATTATTATTATGATTGGCATTGATGAATATAGTATTCATTAATTGTAGTTTAACACTATAGTTGATACAAGAATATGATTGATAAAGTTCATTAAATATAATCTTTATTGCAATTTAAATAAATAAATTCCCAACATCAAACTTTTTGCCTACCTTAGTACTCCATTTCCTATTATATTTTGAATTAATTTTTTTACTCAATAATATTGTGCACATATTAAAAAGGTGCTCTAAAGGCTTAGTTTATTTGTACCCAAGAAATAAAAGATTCGTGATACTTTTTGAGAGATTCATAGTACCAATTTATTATATTTTGTTTCATGTTTGAAGTACTCTTTAAACTTGGATTTTGTAAATAAAATTTGTTCTTCTTTCTTTTGGTAAATAAAGAAGTATGGAACCTTTCATTTTTTGGAACCACCCGCATGTTTGATATTATTTATTAATGATGAAATGCAACAATTTGTCCATTTATTAAACAGGAGTGTATTTGGTATCATATAAACTAATATCATATTTTGCTTCCAGTATTAACAACTAAGATTGACCATATTTTTTATAATTTATAAATAAAATTTGTTCTTCTTTTTTTTGATTTAATTCATTATACCTGAAGGGAATGTTTTTCGTTCTTATAATTGTTGGCATATAATTGATATTAATTATTGATGAAATGCAATGAACTAGTTGTTCTTTTTTCGGTTTAATTCACTAGAATCATCACAATTCAAAGTATATATATTGCTGGACATGATAAATTCTATCACCACCAATCTAGAAGGGTGTGTACGCACCCACCGACGAAATTTTTTCAGGAAATTCGAGATTTATAGTACATGAATAGTTGAACTTTAAAGTTTTTTTGATGGCCAACTACTCTTGAAATAGTTGATTAAAGAAGGTTTCTTTATAACTATTAGCATAATTCTTACTAATTATTATTAGGGAAATACAATATAATCTGCCCATTTATTAGTATCAAGACCCATATTGATATCACAAAAACTAAGATCAATTTTTATTTACACTCACACTCACACTATTTACACTCACACAATTTTTATATATTTACACTCACACAATTTTTATATAGTGATAGATAATAGATATACATCAATCCAAACAAAGGAAAGTTATTTCAAAATTTTCGGATGAACTTCTATCCACGCACAAAAGAAAAATAAAAGCTGGGGAGGCCTAGTTTCCTCTAATAGAATAAACAGCAAACCAAACAAAGATGTAATCGACTTTCCGCACAAAAATTTCAGATGAACTTATTTCTGCACAAAAAAATAAGCGGCCTTTTTTTTCAGGTGAATTTAGAAAATAAATAGTAAATAAATAGAGGAAACGATACCGTTTGAAGATTTATATATGCGATTTGGACCTCCTCCTCTTCCATTTGAATTTCTTCGAAACTCTATTCCTTTTTCTCCTCCGCAGCTGCTGCTGCCATTTGCCGGCAATCGCCATCCACCTGCTGGAGTTGTCCCCGCCGTTTAGTGCTGGTCTCGGAAGTCCCTCTTCTCCCTCTGATTCTAAGCAATTCCTTTTTCCCTTCTTTTTTTTTTTGTTCTTTTTAAATTTCCGAGCAATGTAACTGGTTTCTGGAATTTCTACTTAGATCTTAACTGCGTTTGGAAGAATTTTTCTAGCCTATCTCGTGGTGGTATCATTTGATGGTTAGAGTTGTAGATTATTCGCTCTTTTCACTTGACACTGGCAAACTTACATTAGGTCAAGACACTGCAGTAAATATACGTTTATGAAGTTCAAGTTTTGATCACTGATTCGTTATGAAATTTCTTTTTTTTTTTTTTGCTGAAATGTTGTTTTGTGTTTTCTACTTATTATATGCACTTTTTTTTTTCCTCTGGAAAGTTATGGAAAGAAATTAGACAGAAATATAGAAAATTTCAGACATATTTGAAATGAAAAGGTTCCAAAAACCTATTTAAATGAAAGAAGATCATCATCGGTAGTCATTAACGTTATTTTAAATGTATAGGTCTTGAAATTGCAAAGATTGTAGCTTCGACCTCTCTGTTTTAATTTGGCCAGATTTCTTTTGTCTCTGTTCGGACCAATTAGGACACAGAAAATGTGCTGTTATCCGTATAATCCAAAGAAACGGATTAAATCAGTTAACAATTTCTTTTCCTTTTTCTATGGTAACACTTCCCCAGGAATTTCTTAGAAATTAGCCTTGTAATTGGGAGTTTATGTGAGGGCTTGTATTGGAAGTTTCATGTCTATTGCCTGTTACTGTGTGACATTGTAGCTGGCTCTGAATTAGCATATAATTTGTTTGGATTGAGAATTATTTGTCAAAATTTATTTATTTACATCGTCATTACAATTTCCAACACACCTTTTTATATTTCTAATTACCTTTTTATCTCACATACATCACATCACAAAAAGTGCTACAGTAAAAATATCTCAAATAATTTACAATCCAAACAGAGCCATGAAAATTTTGTTCCAGACTGATCATACTTGTGCTGTTGCATTTACTGCAGTCTTTTGGAAATGTAGCCCCCATTTCATTGCTATTGCATAAGTATGATGATTGCTGCCTTTTCTCACACCTTGTGTCCTTTCCCTCATACATACGGTCCATTTGATTTCTTCAGCCATCCCCTCATACATACGGTTCATTTGATTTCTTCATTACTTTCCATTTCATCACCGATTTACCATTCCTACGACTCCTCGGGCGACCATTATTGAAATGAGAAAATGGGGCAATAAATTGGCGGTGTTAATTATTAATTGAGCCATTCATGCTCCATAAAAGGGCATAAATCAAGATTCTGTGAAGAGTAAAGCTAAAAAAAAAAAAAAAAATTGAATTGCATAAGAAAAAATGCCGTATCATGTTCATGATAAAGGACGATATTGTGAGATTGGAATTCGAAATCGGTTCTACTGGTGAAGCAAAGGAAAGTTTGAATTTGGAACTTCGACTTGCATGTACTTGAGAACGTAATTGGAAAATCTTAAATTATTAATTTTAGCTTCCCCTGAGTTTTCCTATGCAAATATATGAATTTGGAGCTTCCTAGCTAACTGACTATACTATACCAAACCAAGGAAACCCAATTAAACCAAAAAATATTCAACAAACAATATCCTCAACAGGGTAGTCTTCTGAAGCCCTCACCAGAAATGACCCCAGAAAAAATGTAAATCTTGGTTTCCATAGGAAGATTATCCATCTCCCAATCACTTAAACATGAATACATTTGCACTATTATTGAAGTGTAAAATTCTTACTGTTTTTGACCAATGTCAGAACAAAAAGAAAGAATGGAGTGAGATACAAATTGCATTATCAATCACAATAATGTTATTGAATCTCGCTTGCAGCCATAATAATGACGTCACTTTTCTTTCTTGAGTCCAACTTAGTTAGACTAAATAACTAATATTCTCCTCAAAACTGCCTCCTATTCTTGTATAAACCTCAATCAAGAAATTCTCCTTCAATTTGGCTTTAAAAGTCTTCCCATAATACTATCATACGAAAAGGATATAAATGAATTCAAATTATTCATCTTTGAGAAATTTGTTCCCGTAACATACAATGCCTTAATTCTATTTATTGGGTTCTTCACACCTTCCATCCTCTCCACTTTGAGAGAGATACTAATCTTTTCCGCTGGTGGTTATTAGTTGCTCATGTCCATTCCCCTTAATTACACAGTAAGAAGACCAATAAAATCCAATGTGTCTTGCACTATTCCCCTTCGCAAACAGAAAAAAGAAAGGGGCGACATAATCTGCTTTGTAATGAGTTGTTATAACATAAGGAATGAGGTCTTTTTAAAAGTTTAGGGGGAAGATAAGGGTACTTAAACGTGAATAATAAGAAGAAGAAAAAGTGTATTTAAACATACAATTCATTACTTTAATTGCCCTTGTAGACTTACCATCATGTAATTCGGAGTATCCTATCTCACAGGTAGCTCTAAGATCAGGAATTGCATTAATACTAAATAAAAACTTGGAAAAAGGCTGTTTTAAGAGAATTAACATGGAATAGTGGGGTTGTGATCTATTAGTGCTTTAATTATACAAAAGATAATACTTATTTAACGTCCGATGTTTATACATAGATGTTTGATGATCATTATGATGATAAACAAAAAGATAATCATCCGAACTAATTCAATAGTTAAAGGAGAGCTTTTGTTGTCTTCCTACTATTAGATTCAGATTCTGGGCTTTTAGAGGTGATAAAGGCCTCATAAAAAAGGATGATAAACAAAGCATGCTTTAAATTGTAGAAAGCAGGACAACAGTTTCTTGTGCTTCTTGGGTCAGCTCACTATTCCAACAACCCTCTGAGACATTTTCCACAACTCAAGGCCCCAACAAGTAAGATCTGTCGATCATAAGCAAGTGTAGGCCTCAGCAAAGCATTGAATAAGTAAGGTCAAGTCAAAATCCCAAGCAACGTGCATGGCAATTAATAGAATAGCATCCAAGTTTCATTAAAGGTGGACACGGGTCGGATATTCATCCCGTGCATCATTTAACTGATCCGATTCGCATTTTGCAAGTCAACTATTTTCTGACCTTTATTCGCACTGTATATTAGTAAGTATCCATTTATAGGGTAACCGTTGATATAGGATCGGGTCAACGGGTATCCATTCCGCCACACTTATCATTAAAATTAAAAAAAAAGATTTATACTAATTTAAATTTATATTTTACACATTCATTTAAAATTTAATAAAGATTTTTTTTTTCAAAAAAAACTCTCACCAAGAAACAAACATGCAAAGAGAACACAAGATGAAGGAAAAAAATTAAAAGTATTCAAAATCAATAAAAAATTGAAATATATGTTTCACATTAATTAAACTCTTTTCTATAAAACATAAAATCATGACCTATACAAATGAATCTTGTAAACAAACTATAGTCTCTCATATTTATAATAAAATTTGTTCAATGAAATTATTTATTTAGTTCTGAATTATTATTTTATAGTATGTATATAAAAATAACAAATAAATATATATATGTTGGACGGGTCGGATATATGATCCTAATCCGTCCCGTATCTTAGCGAGTATCCAATCCTATCCGATCAAATAATATAAATAAGATATCTTAATTTTCGGATCGAATCAAATCGAATACGACAGGTTTTCAAGTTAACAGATAATTTTGCTGACCCTTAAGGTCAGTTTCATGGCAACTTTCTTGCCCACTGGCGGGTCCATGAATAAATGAAATGTACATTTCCAAACGGTGCAATATCTCTATTCATGAACATGACTCAAGGTGATGGTAGCCCTTTAAATTTCAACCACTCACTGACAGCAAGAGGCACACCTTCTCTCACCACAGTGCACCCATTCACCCTATCATAATTACCCCGTCCCAAGAAACATGAACAATAAATTCACACTAATGGGTTTGTTTGGATTGACCTTTATGACAGGTGCCGAACCTGTGCAATAATAATTACTAAAAAGTCCTAATTACCACCTCAATTAAATAATTATAAAACGAATCCAAGTACTGGAGCAGGGACCCTAGGTGTGCAATGGGTTACTTGATTCACCCTGTTCCCGAAGAGTTTGCTTGATCCGATATACCAGATTCGTCTATAAAAATACTAATTTTGCGTACAATGGCAAGTAGGGTCGATTCCACAGGGAGCAGGTAGGAAATTATTTCTTTCCAAATCAGCAGAGCAAAATTGGGGGATTTTCAATGGGAGAGGAATAAATAAAATAAAAGTAAAATAAAAACAAAGCGAACTAAATTCAAAACCAACTCACAAAGCACAAGTCACTAAAAATAGCAATTAATAAGATTCCACCCAAAGGATCAACTGCTCAGGCACGGTCCAATTAAATGATCATCGATGCAAAGATATTTCCTCCATTTATCACTAGGTTGGTTATAGCTATCAATAAGCTCTGACAACCAGCTCTTCCTTACCTTTTCGACAGTCAAGGTACGACCATTGACTGCTTCCCTAACCAGATAACAACCCTAGGTACGACCGTAGGAATTTAATTACCCAATTGCATTAAAGCTAGAAGAACCCAACCCTAACCAATAAACACGCTAAGAGGGTTTATTTAAATTAGATCTTGCGTTTCCCCATCATAAAGCCAATTATGGTGGTCGCCACGGGGTGTCAATTAAATGAACAATTACGGATTCTATTTAATTAACGTGGCAGTAGGATATTAAATTAAATCAAATACCCGGCCGCTGATATTCAATTAATCAAATACCCATGAACAATTAATTCAGGAAACACACGAATAGCAATAAATTGGGAGAAATAATAAAGATTCGATTAGATCTCACAGATATTATGGACCGCGCCCTTGCGTCACCCTTTGGGTAGAGGAGGAAATTAGCCGCTCCTCATCGTGTCAATCCCGCGTAAATTAATTGAATACATTCAATTGATTGCCGAAGAATTGGAAAAGCGCAAGAGTAATCTGACGGAATTTTGAAGAGTCAAAAGCAAAAAAAGTAAAAAGGGTCTCCGTTCTACGGAGCCCAGATGCAATCCGCGAGAATCTCTAATGTCTGGCCGCTAGCCGCTAGCCGCAGGCGGAACGAAAGTCAAAAGAAAAAAAAGCAGGAGCAAGCGTCTGACAAGGAGCAAAAAAAAAAAGGAAAATTAAAGCTAAGCCTAAAAGTTGATGTTTTTTTCTTGCTTTGTCCTTTTTCTCTTTATAGTCGCCGCAATTCCAAGGAGTCCAAAAGCCAAGAAACGTCTGGTGCAAATCAATCCCCAAAAGCCATTTCCCCCTTTGAGTTTTGATCCCATGCGCCTGGTCCACATGGACCACGGTCCGTCTTTCGGTTTCGTCCACCGTTCAAGGCGTGGTCGCGCTCTGGGACGACAAGTCTTCTGGAAATTTTTCCCCGCGATATCTTTTTAATGCTAACCACCTACAATTCACGCAAATGTCAAATATGAGTGAAATCCCCTTTCTTAGCACCATGAATAGCCAAAATTAGGACAAGATGACAGTGCAAAACGTGCCAAATAACGGCTCTATCAAATCCCCCCACACCTAGACAATGCTTGCCCTCAAGCATTTCGAAGCTCAGACGTACAACCACGAGAGCGGAGGTCATGCAGTAGTCTATACTAACACAAGTATCTAGGGTCCCTGACAATATCACCAAAGGTAGAACACACTGGACATGTTGTAATTTGAATCGAAGAATATATAAGGATACTAGGAACGCTCAAATCAACATCACGGAATGTCATTACCATAGGCTTGCACATTTATCACATCTCCACCACTTAAAAGTGAACCAAATGCATAAATCAAAGGGGCTTTAATAGGGTTGTAACGGGGCTCAGGTGAAAAGCGGGTTGAGAAAGTATAGATGGGGGGTAAAGTGTCGAGAGAATGTCCGAAACTTACTAATAACCATAGTGCTTTACTGGAGGAGGTTCACTAGCTAGGCAGTTCCCATTTGCTGTACACACTATACAAGTGCCCAAAATTTAAATTTTTTTTTTTTTTTAGACGAACTGCTCGCAAGGCGTGGGCACGCCTTGTAACCCTTAGTCCACTGGTCACGAGGGCTTCTTCAAAAATTTATTTTTTTATTTTTTTTTATTTTTTTTTTTTTGCAAGGCGTGGCCACGCCCTGTAAGCCAAAGTCCACTGGTCAGTGGCCCCCTTCCAATTTCTCATTCTTTCTACAAGGCTAATATCATATGGCACCTAATCTAAGACCACTTGCAACCCCCAAATTTGTTTGTTTTCGCACAAATGATGGAATTCAGGCATCCCTTGACAACACAGGGGTAAACAAGAAAGTTTAAAGAGGTCTTGGGTTAACAAATACGGAAAACAACCAGAAACGAAGGACAAAAGCTCAAATTGGTTTACTATTGGAAGATAAGGTGAGGGCTTGATTCTTTTAGATAGCTAAAGAGGGTTAAACCTTAAATGCCCTTATCATTTCAAATGCATCCAATTCAATAAAAATGTGGCCTTGACATGTATAAACTAGCAAGTTCTAGAATGTCAATACCATGTGTGATACCCACTCAATCAAGCAAAATAGAGCAAACATGAATAATATGCTCAAGCAAGGCTCAAAAGCTCCCCAAAAGTTACAAGAATGGGTCAATTCCAGCATATTCATCATTCAACAACATTGCCAAGGGAAACAAAATGCATAGCTAGCATACTTAACCACATAACCACTTACGTTGATTGTGTCATTCATCACAGCACATGCTCCAACATTGACAAGCATAGACATAATTAACGAATCGACTAACTACAATGACTTCCATTACTATCTTTTCCTTCTTTTTCAAAATTTTTTTTTTTCAGCGAAGCAAAAAGCACAGAACTGATGAGACAAAGCTAAAAGGACTAATTTTTTTTTTTTCAGCGAAGCAAAAAGCACAGAACTGATGAGACAAAGCTAAAAGGACTAGTGAAAACCACTCCCCCCACACCTAAGACCGACATTGTCCCCAATGTAGGAAAGATAAATGAGGTATTAGGAGAACTGAGAGGAACTTCCCTGATCACCGGGGAGTGAAAGCGAGACACTAAGGTGGAGGGGGGTTGAGGCGGCGTGAATCCAATGTGAGCGTAGAAGGCCGCCTGATTTTCTGCCTGAATGCGGGCGAAGACCTGGAGCGCCATAAGACGGCCATCTATCTGTGATAGCTGGGTGTTGAGCTCATGTACACCCTCCTGGAGGTCCGGGTAGCGGGGGTCTCTAGCAGGAGGAGGATGCAAGGAGGACGGGCCCGCCGGATCCGGATGCGGTGGCAAGTCAGTGGAGGGTGCAGTGGCGGGCATCCGAGGCTGTGGCCCGTCTTCGCCAGGATCCGTAAACTGATAAACATCGCCCACCTTGCGAATAACCCCCATTCGCTCTAAACTGCGAAAATCCAGTGGCTCAATTTCTCGAGTTAGGGCGAAGTTGTGCTCCCTGTCAAGGTCTAGCAATCCCAATCGGATGGCCAAGTGGGTAATGAGCGAGCCTAGGATAATCGGTTTATTTTGCTTATGAATGACTGACTCCATTTGAGTGGCTATCCAACACCCAAAATTAACCTTAACATTGTTGCGCATGCACCAAAGGAAGTAGAATTCTGCTTTGGTAAGGGTGCCGGAGGAATCCTTCCGCCCCGAGAAATTGTAAGCCAAGAACCTGTGGATGACCTTTAAAACCGGATCCTTCAGTTCAGAGGCCTTGGACTGACTCGGATTATAAACCTGCCGATCCGTGGACCACTCCCTCCAGATGTCAATATATTCAGTTCTGAACGGTCTGGTGTAGTCAATAGCACTATTAATATACTCTCCGGAGGCAATGGTGTCCTCACTAACAAACCCCAAAGTCAGATTAAACTCATTAATCGAAAAATCAAAATGTTTGCCTTTTAATCTAAACCGAATAATCTCCGGCTCATCCAAAGTGATGTACTGATTCCTGATAAACTCAAAAGAACAGTAGAATTCACCACAAAGCTCCTCAAATGTGGGGTAGTTAATGCTCAAATACCTTGCCCAGCCAATCGCCGAGAACAACTGCTCAACCTCCCGAGCAATTCGCAGGTGGTCCAGAGTTGGGGCATGGAAGCATTTACAAGGGGCAACAGGTCGATTCACCAAAGTGTTAAACCGGTCCTGTTAGGCCCTTGTAAGATTAGTTATCGGTTCCCCCCACTCTCCAGGAGACATGGTGCTCTTATTCAGGCCCAAACGGGACCGAATGGTGGGTTGTACCGGGGCTCGTCTCTTCCGAGGTTGGGACCCAGACGGTCCAGCAGTAGTTGTCTTCTTAGGGGGCATTGAGGGACCACAGACAGAGTAGATTAGCTTAGATATAGCCAGCCAATCACCAAGAGCAGATATGGGACCACCGTCAACAAGAATTATTAAATACTCAGCAGCTCAACCATAACAAGGGACACAGTTACCCCACCAACCGACAACTAGACAACACACACCAACCAATTCCCCACTGCTGGCAATTAGCCGACAACAATTAAGAAGACCGAGCCAACTCCCCTCAAATCAAGATATTAGTCAATAAAAAGCAGCACTCAGAGGGCTACCAACCACGTGTTCCAAATAACAAATTCACTAAAGCCCACAGATATCTCAAGTATATATTCACAGGGAGGCAGATATAAGGTCTCTCCCTTCAGATAATCAAATAACTGGTCCCCCCCGACAATACCAACAATTATCGCAACCCAAAAGGAGGCAAAGTTCAGCAATAAAAAGTCCCAATCGAAGTCACCAGTTTAACAAGAAAGGCAAATCGGGGTACCATTTCATTCCCTTTGTCCACGCTGAAGAAGAATTTGGCGGAGAAGGAGAGCTGGTGTCGCACGGCTTCGAGGAGGGCCGCGCGCTGCGCGTGGGTGCTAGGCGCGCGCGCGGGCGTCGCGCGCTGCTGGGCTGCGTCGCCTGCGCGGTTGGAAGTCTGCCCGCGCTGGGGTCTGGCGCGCTGCTGCGTCGATCTGCTGCTGGGCTGGTCAGATCTGGGGCTGTGGTGGGCGGATCTGGAACGCACAGGCTGGGCAGGCTCGCGCGCGAAGGAGCTGGGCGCTGATGCACGGGCTGCGCGCTGATGGTGCGCGTCAGCGCTGGGCGCGGCTGTGCAAGCCGCGCGGGCAGGTCGCGCGCTAAGGCAGCTGCGCGGGAGGAGGCGGCTGGGGTGCTGGGTCGCGCGGATCTGCTGCGAGCGGCGGCGGCGGCTATCAAGCACAATGGGAGAAGGAAGTGACCTAGCTATTAGAGCAAAAACAAAGGAAACTTTCAGCGTGGGAGGACTTTAGACAGAGGTGCTGGGCAAAACTATGCAAAGAAGAAGACAAAGTGACGAAGTATGGTCTTGGTCAAAAATTGTCTTTCTTCTTTGACTTTCGTTATCGGAAGGGTTGGAAGGCGTGGGCACGCCTTGGAGGATCTAGTTCTCTGTCCAGCGCATCCTAAACGATACCTAAGCGTCTTTTTTTTTTTTTTTGGTTTTTCGCTATCGAAGTGGTTGGAAAGCGTGGGCACGCCTTGGAACCTCTACTCCTCTGTCCAACACCACAAAACAGTCAAAACATTAAGATAAAACAGAAAAATCGCAGAGTAAGTAAAAATCATCACAACTAATATTGTAATCCTTGGGTTGCCTCCCAAGCAGCGCCTTTCTTTAACGTCTTTGGCTAGACATGGCCTTCCATTGTTTAAATCTCTCCACTTGGATCATCAAGGAATAAAACCTCCATTGGCTCATTATTAAACCCTTCGTAATAAGGCTTTAGACGGTGACCATTGACTACGAACCTTTTCTCCGTCTTAAGACTTTGTATTTCCACTGCACCAAAATGAGAAATGTTAGTAACAACAAATGGACCAATCCAACGGGAGCGCAACTTACCAGGAAAAAGCTTAAGTCGTGAGTGATAAAGTAAGACTTTTTGCCCTAAGACAAACGACTTTCTCGAAACTTGTTGATCATGAAAAACTTTGCTTTTCTCCTTATAAATTGCGGAATTCTCATAGGCTTCCTTCCTTAGCTCTTCCAACTCTTGTAATTGGAGCTTTCTGTGTCCTCCAGCCTCCATGAGATCCATGTTACACCGCTTAAGTGCCCAAAATGCTTTGTGTTCATATTCCACCGGGAGGTGGCAAGGCTTACCAAAAACTAACCTGTATGGGGACATCCCAATCGGCGTCTTATACGCTGTGCGGTAGGCCCAGAGAGCATCTTCCAATTTCACACTCCAATCCTTCCTATCAGGCTTCACCATCTTCTCCAGGATCGACTTAACCTCTCTATTCGATACTTCGGCTTGACTATTCGTTTGGGGATGGTAGGGAGTGGACACCTTGTGGAGCACACCATACTTACGAAACAAAGCAGTGATCGTCTTATTACAGAAATGGGTGCCCCTGTCACTCACTATAGCTCTTGGCATTCCAAAACGGACGAAAATGTTAGATCTTATAAAATCTGCAACCACTCTAGAATCATTAGTCCGGGTGGCTTTTGCCTCCACCCATTTGGAAACATAGTCAACAGCAAGTATAATGTACAAGAAACCAAAAGACGAGGGGAAGGGACCCATGAAATCTATACCCCAGACATCAAAAATCTCAACAAATAATATGGGGGTTTGACTCATTTGATCTCTTCGAGAAATATTCCCCACCCTTTGACACTTATCACAAGATTTGCAAAACAGATATGCATCCTTAAACAGAGTAGGCCAATAAAAACCACTTTCTAACACTTTACGAGCCGTCCGCTTTGGACCAAAATGCCCACCACATGCAAACGAATGACAGAAAGCTAAAATAGAGTGAAACTCACCTGCACTTACACACCTTCTTATCACCTGGTCTGAACATTGCCTCCATAGGTATGGGTCATCCCAAAGGTAATGTTTGGCATCACTCTTTAGCTTATCCCTTCTAGCTTTTGACCAACCTGTAGGTAATTGACTTGCTACCAAGAAATTTACAATATCGGCATACCATGGTGCCGACGAATCAATGGCCAGAAGTTGCTCCTCAGGGAATGACTCCCTGAGCGGTAGATCTTCTTGATTCGTGAGCAACCGGCTCAAATGGTCAGCCACCAAATTCTCGGCTCCACTCTTATCCTTAATCTCTAAGTCGAACTCCTGCAGGAGCAGGATCCATCTAATGAGCCGCGGTTTGGCATCCTTTTTCGCCAACAGGTACCTCAAGGCTACATGGTCAGAGAAAACAATTACTTTTGCACCCAATAAATATGACCTAAATTTCTCTAGTGCAAAAACAACAGCTAGTAATTCCTTCTCCGTCGTGGAGTAATTAAGTTGGGCTCCACTTAAGGCTCTCGATGCGTAGTAGATCGCATGTGGCGCTCTTCCCATTCTTTGTCCCAACACGGCCCCCACGGCATAGTCACTTGCGTCGCACATAATTTCAAACGGAAGGCTCCAATCTGGGGGTTGAATGACAGGCGGCGATGTCAGTGACTCCTTCAATTTATCAAACGCCACCTTACATTCACTTGTGAAATCAAACGGCACGTCCTTCTGCAGTAGTTTGAACAGGGGTGCTCCGATCTTCGAAAAGTCCTTGATAAATCTCCTGTAAAAACCTGCATAGCCCAAAAACGAACGCACTTCCCGTACACATACGGGGTAAGGTAGAGCAGAAATAAGGTCTATCTTAGCTTTATCTACCTCTATGCCCTTAGCCGACACAACGTGTCCTAAGACAATGCCATGATCTACCATAAAGTGACACTTTTCCCAATTAAGTACCAAATTCGTCTCTATGCACCTTTTCAGAATTAAAGCCAGATTTTCCAAGCATTCATCAAAACTGTCCCCATACACACTGAAATCATCCATGAATACCTCAATTATTTTCTCTACATACTCGGAGAAAATACTTACCATGCACCTTTGAAAGGTCGCTGGAGCATTGCAGAGTCCGAAAGGCATCCGGCGGTAGGCAAACGTGCCAAATGGGCATGTGAAGGTAGTCTTCTCCTGGTCTTCTGGTGCGATCGCGATCTGAAAGTAACCTGAAAAACCATCCAAGAAACAATAGTAAACACGACCTGCCAATCGTTCTACCATCTGATCAATAAAGGGGAGGGGGAAATGGTCCTTTTTTGTCACGGCATTTAGCTTCCTGTAGTCGATGCACTGACGCCAGCCAGTAGCTTTCCTGATCGGGACCATATCACCCTCCTGGTTTTCCTCCACCGTCACTCCCGCCTTTTTCGGGACTACCTGGACAAGACTCACCCATGGGCTATCCGAGATAGCAAAAATGATCCCCACCTCTAGAAGTTTGAGTATCTCCTTTTTCATAACTTCCATCATCAGGGGGTTCAACCTCCTTTGAGCCTGTCTTACTGGTTTCGCATCTTCCTCGAGCCGAATTCGGTGCATACATAAGGATGGACTTATTCCCTTGATATCTGCTATACTCCACCCAATTGCCTCCTTATGCTCCCTCAGGACTCGCACTAGTTTGTCTTCTTGACTTGGAGACAGGTGCGCAGAGATGATTACCGGCAGTGTCTCCCGGTCTCCTAGGAATGCGTACTTAAGATGCTTTGGCAGAGGCTTTAATTCTAAATCTGGTGCCTGCACCACTGAAGGAAGCAGTTTCGTTTGAGCCTCTGGCACAAAAAGAGAAGTAAGCTCATACCTTGGAGATACGGGTGGAAGTGAGTGTAAGGCTTCCACTGCATGGAGCAAATCTCCCCTTAGGTCCACATCATGAGTTACACCCAACTCCAAGTGCTTGGCTAGAGCCACTTCCAAAACGTCTTCGCCATCTAATTCAAAAATTTCCTGCACAAAAGGCTCAATAACACTCAAAGCAAAGACCGAGTTAGATTCTTCTGGGTACTTCATCGCCTCAAAAATATTGAAATTCACAGTTTCACCATCAAATTCCATTGACAAGGTACCCTCATTCACATCTATCTTAGTCCTGGCAGTGCTAAGAAATGGTCTACCTAACAAGATAGGTGATGGGCTTAATGATTTCTCATCTCCCATGTCCAAGATATAAAAATCTGCAGGAAAAACCAATTCATTTACCTGTACCAAGACATCCTCAACTAGCCCCTCTGGATATGCATTTGTACGATCAGCTAGTTGGATTATGATGGCTGTTTCTTTAAGTGGCCCAAGATTTAGAGAAGCAAAAATAGTCTTGGGCATCACATTGATTGACGCCCCTAAATCTAACATTGCTTTCCTAATCGGTGTATTCCCTATCTTACAGGGGATCGTGAACATACCTGGATCTCCACACTTGGGTGGAAGCTTCCTTTGGAGCATTGCTGACACATTTTCTCCCACCGCTACTCTTTCGTCCCCTCTCAGTTTCCTCTTATGGGTGCACAGATCCTTGAGAAATTTAGCATATTTTGGTATCTGCTTGATTGCATCCAGTAAAGGAATGTTAATCTCCACTTTTCGGAACACCTCCAAAAGCTCTTTTTCCTTCTCTACCTTTTTTGTCTTCTCCAGCCTACAAGGAAAAGGAGGTAAGTTAGACTTAATAGTGGGCGGAAAAGTGAAGGTTACCTCAGGATCCTTGCGAATACGCCCTTCCTCTTCAATTTCCTTCTCTATCTTCTCCTCACTCTTGCTTTTTGAATTTCCCTCTTTTGGCCCTTCCAGTGTCTTGCCACTCCTCAGGGTCATGGCACTTACATTCCTGGGGTTTATTTCGGGTTGTGAAGGTAACTTTCCATAAGCGTGGGACTCCAAGCGATTTATGGCAGTTGCCATCTGGCTTATTCGAGCCTCCATATCTTTCATGCCTGATTTTGTGTCCTGCTGGAACTGATTGGTGCTCATGGTTAAAGCTCTAGTTTCTTGCTGGAGTTGAGCCATATTTGTGGTCAATGACCTGGTCTCCTGCTGGAACTGTCTAGTCTCTTGCTGGATCTGGGCGGTAGTTGTAGCCAGACTCTTAACAATATCCTCCAAGGAACTCCCTGTGTTGGAGGATGATGGTTGTGATTTCGGTTGCCATGGTTGCTGAAATCCTGGTGGACGATTCGGAAATGAGTTTTGTTGCCTGTTCCCATAGCTGAAATTGAGATGATCTCTCCAACCCGGATTGTACGTGTTGGAGTATGGATCATACTGCCTACGAGGCGCGGGCACGCCTCCAACCATGTTCACCTGCTCCGCCCCGTCCTCTTGCAACATGGGGCACGTGTCCGTGCAGTGGTCCATGCTAGTACAGATCCCACACACCTTTGCTCGCGGTGTGTCTCTCATGGCTAATTGCCTAACAACCGATGTCAATTCTGACATTTACTGCTGTAGGGATGAAATTTCTACCTCGTTGACTTTACGGGGAGGGTTGCTCTCACGGAAGCCAAATTGCTGGGAGTTCTCTGCCATGGCTTCGATGAGCTCCCACGCTTCCCTCGGTGTCTTGTTCGCTAGTGCTCCCCCACTCGCAGCATCAATGATACTCCTATCTGTTGGTTGGAGCCCTTCATAGAAGTACTGGATTAACAGTTGTTCACTAATTTGATGCTGCGGGCATCTAGTGCACAACTTGTTAAACCTGTCCCAGTATTCATACAAGGACTCACCGGGATATTGTTTAATACCGCAGATTTTCTTCCTCAAACTCGCAGCCCGGGATGCAGGGAAGAATTTTTCTAAGAATTTCTTTTTCAGCTGCGCCCATGTGGTAATACTACCTGCTGGTAGGTAGTACAGCCAATCTTTAGCTGCATCTTTGAGAGAAAACGGGAAGGCTCTCAGTCTAATTTGCTCTTCAGTGACCCCAGGAGGTTTCATACTAGAGCAAACTATCTCGAACTCCTTGACGTGCTTGTGGGGTTCTTCACCAGAGAGACCATGGAAAGAAGGTAGGAGGTGAATCAACCCCGACTTCAGTTCAAAAGCAGTATTCTCAGCCAAAGTGGGGAATGTGATGCATAAGGGCTGGTGAGTCAGCTCCGGGGCAGCCAGCTCCCTCAATGTTTGGTTGTTGGCCATGCTTACTTCGTCTTCCGCTGACTCGTTTGCAGCAAATAAGTGCCCTTGTTTTCGTCTCTTAGTCTCTTGCCTCCGCTTACGCGCCGCCTTCTCAACCTCTGCGTCGTATATCAATTCACCTGTGCGAGAAGAACGGGGCATAAACTAGCAAAAGTATCAAGAAGAATAGAATAAGATAAAATAAAAACTGAGTTTGAAAAGAAACAAATAATCCAAATGCCAACTCCCCGGCAACGGCGCCAAAAATTGACAGGTGCCGAACCTGTGCAATAATAATTACTAAAAAGTCCTAATTACCACCTCAATTAAATAATTATAAAACGAATCCAAGTACTGGAGCATGGACCCTAGGTGTGCAATGGGTTACTTGATTCACCCTGTTCCCGAAGAGTTTGCTTGATCCGATATACCGGATTCGTCTATAAAAATACTAATTTTGCGTACAATGGCAAGTAGGGTCGATTCCACAGGGAGCAGGTAGGAAATTATTTCTTTCCAAATCAGCAGAGCAAAATTGGGGAATTTTCAATGGGAGAGGAATAAATAAAATAAAAGTAAAATAAAAACAAAGCGAACTAAATTCAAAACCAACTCACAAAGCACAAGTCACTAAAAATAGCAATTAATAAGATTCCACCCAAAGGATCAACTGCTCAGGCACGGTCCAATTAAATGATCATCGATGCAAAGATATTTCCTCCATTTATCACTAGGTTGGTTATAGCTATCAATAAGCTCTGACAACCAGCTCTTCCTTACCTTTTCGACAGTCAAGGTACGACCATTGACTGCTTCCCTAACTAGATAACAACCCTAGGTACGACCGTAGGAATTTAATTACCCAATTGCATTAAAGCTAGAAGAACCCAACCCTAACCAATAAACACGCTAAGAGGGTTTATTTAAATTAGATCTTGCGTTTCCCCATCATAAAGCCAATTATGGTGGTCGCCACGGGGTGTCAATTAAATGAACAATTACGGATTCTATTTAATTAACGTGGCAGTAGGATATTAAATTAAATCAAATACCCGGCCGCTGATATTCAATTAATCAAATACCCATGAACAATTAATTCAGGAAACACACGAATAGCAATAAATTGGGAGAAATAATAAAGATTCGATTAGATCTCACAGATATTATGGACCGCGCCCTTGCGTCACCCTTTGGGTAGAGGAGGAAATTAGCCGCTCCTCATCGTGTCAATCCCGCGTAAATTAATTGAATACATTCAATTGATTGCCGAAGAATTGGAAAAGCGCAAGAGTAATCTGACGAAATTTTGAAGAGTCAAAAGCAAAAAAAGTAAAAAGGGTCTCCGTTCTACGGAGCCCAGATGCAATCCGCGAGAATCTCTAATGTCTGGCCGCTAGCCGCTAGCCGCAGGCGGAACGAAAGTCAAAAGAAAAAAAAGCAGGAGCAAGCGTCTGACAAGGAGCAAAAAAAAAAAAGGAAAATTAAAGCTAAGCCTAAAAGTTGATGTTTTTTTTCTTGCTTTGTCCTTTTTCTCTTTATAGTCGCCGCAATTCCAAGGAGTCCAAAAGCCAAGAAACGTCTGGTGCAAATCAATCCCCAAAAGCCATTTCCCCCTTTGAGTTTTGATCCCATGCGCCTGGTCCACATGGACCACGGTCCGTCTTTCGGTTTCGTCCACCGTTCAAGGCGTGGTCGCGCTCTGGGACGACAAGTCTTCTGGAAATTTTTCCCCGCGATATCTTTTTAATGCTAACCACCTACAATTCACGCAAATGTCAAATATGAGTGAAATCCCCTTTCTTAGCACCATGAATAGCCAAAATTAGGACAAGATGACAGTGCAAAACGTGCCAAATAACGGCTCTATCACTTTATTTCCCCAAATATATTTGCTTACATCATTATTACAATTTCCAATACACCTTTTTACCTTCCCAATTACCTTTTTATCTCACATACATCACGTCATAAAAAGTGCTACAATAAAAATATCTCAAATAACTTAATGTTTGTTTGTCAATGTAAAATTTTTCGCCAGACAAATATTTTCATGCTAAATTTTTCACTAAAATAATTGGGCATTTTAAGAAAATTTTCTTGTGTTTGTTAAAATTCTTTTATAACATATTTCCTCTTAAATAGTCTGTGTAATCACTCCACTACCCGAAAAAAAAAAGAAAAAAAAAAGATTTATCTAATCTAGTAGTTGGCTCACATCATACCGCCCTGTTATTTCTCTCCCTTCTTCCAACAGCGCACATGCTAAAAGGGTGCTGCACGACTCTACCTAATACAAGTAAGTGCGTGGACCAGCCAATCACTTTCTCATTATTTCTTGGCTTCACCAAACGCGGGTACTCAGTATTTTTTTTTCCCTTGGTTAGCTATTAGACTGCACCAAATTACGATATTAGTCTAAATTTTTTGTTCAAGTAAACCCCTATCCATTCATACTTTTATTTAAAGTAAAATGACATTTTTCCTCCTTACGGATCATTCATATTTTTTTCCCCTTGGTTTGCTATTAGACTACCTCAAATTAATAAATATTTCTTATTTTAACGAATGTGTCAGGGGCTTCATGATTGTATTGCAATTGATATAAATTTTTATTCAACCTCATTTGTTTACGCTCAATTGCTCTACAAATCTCCCACTTTAATGCAAAACTTGTCCTAATAATTTAGATGTTCCCTTGTGTTTGCTAGTGCACCAAACCGTTTTGTGACTCTATACCTGTACAACATTAATCTGAACTAGCATTATCTTGCCTGTGCCTTGGCATGGTTTATTTTTTTTAAACTTTATTATGAATTCGTGCAAAGCATGGATAATTTTACTAAAAAATTAATGATGATCTTACAAGTTCATTCATATTAATTTTCAATTTCCACCTTTTGAAGCCTTCTTTCTATTTTAGACAATCTTCTATTATCACAACTCCATTTAAGTTAAACTTGTGATATATCATAGGCAAATAATTCAATAGTAAAAATTGAAATATACAAGAACACGCTCATTTCCCCCTTCCCAAAACACCCAATTCAATCAAAGTTTATAATTATATTGTGAACTAAAGGTCGATTTCACTTATAATTCAGTTGATTGTATATTGTGCTCCAAAGAAAAAAGAATAATAACAAAGGAACTTCTCAAACTTTCACCACTTCAATTTTGTATAGTATACTAAAACAAGACATTTACGTTTTTAAGTGCTAGAAAACATGTGGAACTGCGAGTGACTATACTGGCAATTTCACAAGCATAAATGCTAAAAAAGCACTCAATCATTGTCCAATTATGTTACCACATGCCAAACCTGATTACTAATTCCACTCCATGTTTTTGATAAGTGAATCAGCGGTTATTTTTTCAGTTTTTCCCCTACAAAATAACGTCTTAGTCTATTAGGATTAATGACAGAGGTAATTAATGCTGCAAAGTCACCAGGTATGGTTGTTATTTCCCTTTCTCTTTTACATTTTGAGCGTTGAACATTTCTTTTTTGGCGTGCTTGGGCTTTTTTTTTTTTTGGGGGAGGAGGGGTAGGGGTGGCGCAGTATTTGGATCAAACCACAACTCCGACAAATCATTGAGATATTTTCCACAACCAAAGGCCTCAGCCAGCTTTCAATCAGAAAAAGATGAAATACCTAACCAACCGTTGATCAATAAAGGCCAAGTCAATAATGGCATGCAAGTTTGTCAAAAGATGTACTGCTGCAGCACTTTTTCCGTTGGCTGAAGAGCAAACAAAAGCATCCACTGTAAATTTCTAGCTATTCCGAACTAGACAAAAAGGGAAAATATATAGCTAGCATGGAAATAGAGAACTCCGGGGTCTTTGAATATCCAATTATTTCAAATAATATTTTATTTATATTGTATGTATATTTTTTAATTTATTTTTTTATATTTTTAATTATTTTTTTATTTCATATATATCATATTATAAAAAGTAGTATAATAATTATTTCATAGCATAATGCCCTGCAGAAAGCAAACAAAATAAGGAGTACTGAAATAATTTTCAAATAAGTATAAGCAATTTAGATGACATGATTAATTGTACGATGATGTCCAAAGAATTAAGGAGTGAGATTAATTAGTCTCAATGATCAATGATGATTGCCATTTTCTTTTCTTCACCATTCAACACACACAGTGTCTTGTCCTTCTTGGGTGGAATTTTTTGCATCCAAGGGCCCCCGCGAGCATGTGGATCAAAATTCAAAAGCATGTTGAATCTGAGCATCCAACCGCATAACATTAGAATCTGAGCATGTTACACAAATATCCTCAATAACATTAGAAACGGCATTCAAATTTAGAGTAACAGTGTAGTTTTGTTACGAGTTGTTAAATTCCTTTAAGTTTGATGTGCTTGAAAACTTCCAAATATAATAATATATGTTCTCATTTCATT
The DNA here is from genome assembly GCA_036785865.1 of Coffea canephora. Taxonomy (NCBI): domain Eukaryota; kingdom Viridiplantae; phylum Streptophyta; class Magnoliopsida; order Gentianales; family Rubiaceae; genus Coffea; species Coffea canephora. The sequence goes on from CM071913.1 coordinate 4,654,117, forward strand.
TCTCAAGAACTAGAAAATGGGCGGAACAATGTAGCCAAAGTAGATTGTCATTTTCCTTTTATTTATTATTATTATTATTATTTTGGTACATTTTTATCCTTAAGGACAACAGTTTCTTGTGCCTCTTGAGTCAGATCAGTATTCCAACAACCCTCTGGGATTTTTTCCACAACTGAAGGCCCTGACAATCAGCAAAACATTGAATTAAGAAAGGTCAAGTCAAAATCCCAAGCAACTTCCATGGTACTTAATATAAATGGCTTAAAGGTTAATGTGAAAAAAAAGAAGCCGAATGAAATATTAATGAAAGATTCAGAATCAATCAAGTCATTGGAACACAGCAACCTTCTAAATCTGTTCATGGCTAATAGAAACCAAAACGAAAACATAAGATGTATTTTGCTATTAAGTCAAAAACATAAAAAATCTAAATAGTCTGATGTATGTTGCATGACGTGAACTGCTGTATGACAATGAACTTGATGCCTTGCCATTTATGTAATCAGTGACACTTTCTTGTTCTTTAAAAGCTTTCTACCAAAGTCTAAAAGAAAACATCGAAAACTGTACAAAATTTTTTTAACCCCAGAAACCTAGAAAATAAAAGAAATTAATACGTTGTTGAAGATAATTAATAAATTATCAAAGGCAATTAAAAAATCGTGTGAAAACACATAGTTCAAAAGGCCACTTTTAAATCACTAACCAAAAAAGCAATATGTGTTCTACTTGAATTGAAGAGTGAATCCATAAATTGAAATAACAAATTAATTACAAAAACCTTGCCAGAATAAAAATCAAACTGTAACTTTTGAAGACTTAGAAAATTCAAATTACAATGACCTAGTTATGAAGAAGGTGTAAGAAATTACAGACCACATACAGCGAGCATAAACAAAGTCCAAATGCGGTCCTTGCATTGAAGGGAATAAAAACGAAATTTCAAATCCGGTCCTTGCATTGAAGTAAAAAAAAAAAAATTCTAAAAACATTGTGGAAAAGTGTAAACATCTACACTGCTTGATAAAGTGATGAGTAATAGATCGATAACTATATATATGAGTAAAAATGTAGAGCATTTTCGATAGCGATAATCTGATAAAAATAATCTAATATTTGAATTGATATTTCGAACTTTTGAGTTGAAAATGAGAGAGAGTTAAAAAAATAATTCAAAACTATTTATACTAATCCCTATGAAATTTAGGATTGACGATTAGGGTTAAGGAAAAAAAAAGGGATATTAGACCTTACCTCCAAATAGAAAATTGAAAAGTACAAATATTTTGCCTATCTAATGGTAATAAGGCAGTAGTAATATGCGGCAATATGACATTATTCATTTGTAATCAATCGCTCCACTTTCTTGATCAATTTGGTTGCCTTCCTCTCTTTGTTGTGATTACTAGGGAGTGCCAGTGCATCGTGCTGATGTTTGGTACTTGTGATTAGAGAGAATTTTTTATTGGATAAATAATTATATATTTCGAAAGGAAATAGTCATTAAATATGACAAAACTAATAATGTTTGGTGCTTGTGATTAGAGAGAATTTTTTATTGGATAAATAATTATATATTTCGAAAAGAAATAGTCATTAAATATGACAAAACTAATAATAGTACATTCTAACTGCAGCACACACTTGTATATTTTACTTTATCAATACTTTTATAATTTTACCATTCTTAAAAAGCCCCTACAGATGTTAGTTGAAAATTGCCCAAGAGCAGATATAAATTGTTTCAAACAAAGAAATATCCTCTAATGGCTAATTATAGCAACGTTTTAATTGCATAATGTGTTAATATATCTTTGTGTTAATTGTACAACAAAAATCACACTTTAATTAAATATGTCAATAATATTATTTCAGTAATTATATCAACACATAAGTTTATATGAGTTGTACTCGATGCAAAAATGATTGCAAAATAATTACATATTGCAGAAATACCTGAATGTCCCCCGTAAATCAAAGTTTTAAATGTACCAAAATGACTATATTTCGGTAAATGTATCTAAATATATGCTGCTCTCAATTGTACCAAAAGATTTTTAAAAATTGCACAATATTTCATATTTTCAAAAAGTCCCTATCCATACAACTGAAATTCAAATCTCTTTGCCCACAATTTATTCTTATACAGTAGTATAAGGATTTGTTCCCTTGTTTCTGAATGACGGGAACAATAGAACAAATATAGGGAAGCGTTGAATAGTGACCAAGCAAAGCTACCAAATGGCATTGGGATATGATTGGCATATACATATAATATATATATACACCTCAAATTATAGAAAAATAAAAAAAGGGGTCACAGAACTGAATCGAATTAGAAAATGGGCGTTGAACGTCTATTTTATTTCTCAAGAACTGGAAATTGACTGAACAATGTAGCCAAAGTAGATTGTCATTTTCCTTTTATGTATTATTATTTTTGGGTACATTTTTATCCTTAAAGACAACAGTTTCTTGTGCGTCTTGTCTTGGGTCAGAGAGTTTTTTTCCACAACTGAAGCCCCAGCATTTAAGATCTGTCAATTAGAAACAGCTGTAGGCCTCAGCAAAGCATAAATTCCAAAACTCTACCCACATTTTTTTGACGAAAATCAAATCGATTGCCTTATCTTTTGAGAAGATAAACTTGCAGCAAAATTCCAAAACCTGTTTGAAATATTAGCACAATATAAGATGATTTATATTAGGATAAACATACAATATGTGGAACCCATATTTCAAGCAGACATCCGTCAGACAAGGTATTCCACGTAGCAAAAGTAGTAACGATATGAACTCCATGCAAAGGATAACTCTCTAATTTTTGTTTTCCTATGCATTTTTTATTTCAAGAAAATCAGCAAATACATCACAATCGAATGAATTCGTCTGCTAGATGAAAAACTTGTCCTAATACTTTAGATGCCCCCTTTCGTCTGCTTGTGCACCAAACCGTTTTGTGACTCCTATACGTGTACAACATTAATTTGAACTAGCATCTTGCATGTGCCTTGGCATGGTTTATTTTTTTTTATTTTACTATGAATTCTTGCAAGCATGAATAATTTAAATAAAAAATTAATGATGATCTTACAAGTTCATTCATATTAATTTTAGAAAATTAATGGAATAATTATACTTAACTGTCATACTAATTTTTAAAAACTTCTTTACATACTTTTACTATAATATAATAATATTCATCAAATATTATAACACATATAAAAAAATCAATAGATATTCTACCTTTTTGTGTACGGATATTTTTTAGATAATTACAATTTTTATAATAACCATAAACTTAGTTACATTTTCCTACTTAACTAAGTACAAAAGATTTTGCGGCTTGTTTTCTACATCAACAAATATTTAATTTCCAGCAATATTGAAAAATCTATCAGCTAACATTTAAATTTTTTTAACACTAAGTTAATCCATATGGATAAAAAAATTTATACAAATTAATCATATTGTTAGAAGAGAGAGGAACCATAAGAACAAATAATTCAAGTATCCAAATAACTGGTTAATTCCCCATTAATTTCCACTCATTTTCAATTTTCACCTTTTGAAGTCTTCTTTTGAGAATCTTCTATTATCGCAACTCCATTTAAGTTAAACTTGTGATCATATCATAGACAAATAATTCAATTGTAAAAATTGAAATCCACAAGAACATGCTCATTTTCCCCTTCCCAAAACATCCAATTCAGTCAAAGTTTATAATCATAGTGTGAGTTAAAGGTCTATTTCACTTCTAACTCCAGCTGATTGTATATCGTACTCAAAACAAAAATAGTAATAAAGAAACTCCTTAAACTTTCACCACTTAAATTTTGTATACTGTACATAAACAAGACATTTTTGACACAAAATGTTTGAATTTTTAAAGTGCTAGAAAGCTTGTGGAATTACGAGTGAATATTTTGGCGATTTCACAAGGGTAAAAGCTAAGAAAGCACCCAACCATTTGGCCAATTATGTCGCTACATGCTAAACCTGATTGCTAACTCCATTTCATGTTTTTGATAAGTGAACCCCGGATTATTTTTTAAGTTTTTCCCCCACAAAATAACGCTTTTAGTCTATTTCCCAAGGATTAATGGCTGAGGTAATTAATGTTGCAAAGTCACCAGCTATGGTTGTCATTTCCTCTTTCTCCTTTACATTTTGATCGTTGAACATAGGGTTTTTTTTTTTTTTTTTTTTTGTGCGGGGGTCAGTCTTGGGTCAAACCACAGCTCCGACAAATCATTGAGATATTTTCCACAACCAAAGGCCCAGCCAACTTTCAATCAGAAAAAGATGAAATACCCATCTAAGCATTGCTCTGTTTTGATTGTAAATTATTTGAGATATTTTTACTGTAATACTTTTTGTGATGTATTGTATATGAGATAAAAAGGTAATTGGGAAGATAAAAAGGTGTATTGGAAATTATAATGATGATGTAAGCAAATAAATTTTGATAAATAATCTTCTATCCAAACAAAGCCATTGATCAATAAAGCCAAGTGAAATTGCCAGGCAAACTTCTCCATGGCAATTATTAGAGTCTCAATGATGATTGCCATTTTCTTTTCTTCATCATTCAACACGGTTTCTTTTCCTTCTTGGGTGGAATTTTCCACATCCGATGGCCCCCCCAAGCATGTGGAATGTGGATCAAAGGCAGCTGAAGAATCCCGGCAACTACTATGCTACAAAGAAAGGAGATTTGGCTTAGCAGTAACAAAAAAGAGATTAATTTTTTTTGGATTGTAAATGTGGAGTTCGAACTCTACGTAATGAAAAAAATTTAAAGAAAGCGTCAAAATACGATCTAATTAGTTCTGTATACCAACTCCCTTATATAGTCATTTTAGGCTCCCCTCCCTGTAGAATAGAATAGATTAGGCTCCCCCTTTCTATAGAATAGAATAGATTAGGTTATAGGTAAGTTATTGTTGCTATAAAAAAAAAACACTTCCATTGCAGATTAAGTACTGTAAGTTTGCAAAATTTAAAGAAGTTGTTAAATTACCTTTTTGATTTAGTTAGGTCCGTATACTAACTCCCTTATATAGTCTTTTTAGGCTCCCCTCCATATAGAATAGAATAGATTAGGCTCTTCTTTCCTGTAGAATAGGATAAATTAGGTTGTAGGAAAAGTTATTGTTGCTATAAAAAAAAACACTTCCGTTGCAGAAGCATCCGATTCAGTTTGTCAAAGAAGCGTTGCACCAAATTGGATCTAAATTCTTTACTAATTTCTTGTGTTTCAGGAACCAAATTAAATAATTAAACAAGAATACACATAAGGAATGAGAAATTTCTTGTGTTTCAGGTATCAAAGAAATCGATAAGACATATCTTATAAAGTTTGGCAAGATTTGCAACAAGGAAACATAAGTTGGGAGAAATTCGAAATAGAAGAGAAAAGTGGTGTTTGGATTGCATTTTTCTAGATTTGTTATAGAAAAATTACTGTAGCAATTAGATATACATGAGGTAAATAGGTGATAGGGTAATGTGTTTACGAAAAACATAATAATTTTTCTACGAAAAATCGCTGTCAAAAATTGTAAAGCAATATATTATTTGTATGAAAGTAGTTACAAAAAAAAATTGTATATTTTTTCGTAAATATATTTTTCAGTCACCTTTTTACCTCATATACATCAAATCTCTATAGTATATTTTTTTTACAAAAAATCCTAAAAATAGGAATTTAAATGGGACAAGTTGCGAGGAAAACTATTTAATTGGTGGTGAAATTTTGAATTCTTACATGCAAAGTGATGCGCAAGCCAAAAAAGTTTGCAACAATTCTGGAACTCAAATTGGAAAATGTTGCTTTAGGAAAGATTCAGAACATTCCACAAGAAACTGAAACTATATATTAGTAATAATTACTTCAAAAGAATTCTTATACACTGACACTTTCTGGATTATGCTGTGAGACAGTAATGGAATTAAAGAGAGTTGATATAGAAAAGAAACACTAGAGGAAAGAAGAATTGAGGTTTGTGATAAATAAATGTCAAAGATATGAACTTTAATTCTTTAAGTGCAAACTTGATAATGGCAAAACGAAATTCATCTTAAAGTATGTTGAATTCTGTAATGATATCACTGATTTTGATCAGAGTTAACTGGAGGTAGGGAAAAGTGACCGAGAGAATTGGGAAGGGAAGAAACAGAGAGGGAAGGTATATTGAAAGGGATTGAGAAAACTGAACTCGTTCTGTTTGATAGCGTGCCCCATCCGTCCTCTTTTAGGCTTATTTATACAAGCTTCTTCCTCTAGATCCTTCTGCGTTCTAACCTCCTAACTGAATGAGCATGCATGCAAGCATGCTATTTTTGGATGTCTAACAGAGTAACTAACTTCTGGATCGCTAACTAACTTCCTAATAAGGAAAGCATAGCAGATACATTTCTGCTAAAAGTATTTATAATATCTAGGGTCATTACAATACCTTCCCCTTAAGAATCCTAGTCACTAGGATTGAGCTGGAAATTTGGAAACTGTGATTGTATCACCGTGACATCCTCCCAAGTTGAGTCTTCAGTGCCTAGGTTCATCCACTTGATCAGCACTTGAGTCATCTTCTGTTTTTTTCTTATGATTTCACGAGTGGCCAGTACACTTTCTGGTGCAATCTTGATCTGTCCCTCAGCCGTAGTCAAAGGTAACTCCTGAGTTATAACATGATTCTTTGCAGATGGTTTGAGCAAGGAAACATGGAAGGTAGGATGTATCGCAGAGCCAGCCGGTAACTCTAGTTTGTAGGCTGCATTTCCAACTTTTTGAAGGACCTTATATGGCCCATAATACTTGGAAGATAACTTCAGATTCTTCCTGATTGCTACCGAAGTTTGTCTGTAAGGCTGCAATTTCAAGTATACCCAATCACCAACCTGGAAATTCCTTTCAATTCTGCCCTTATCCGCGAACTGCTTCATACGATTCTGAGCCCTGATGAGATTTCCCCTCAGCAATTCATTCCATTTCCTCCTATCTCCCAACCACTGTTCCACAGCAGCTACTGGAGTCTCTAAGGCATTCAGGCCTAATTGAGAGGGTGGATAACCGTACAGAGCCTGGAAAGGAGTCATTTTCAAGGCTGTGTGATGGTTGGTGTTGTACCACCATTCAGCAGCTGCTAATAAGAACTTCCATTTATGAGGTTGTTGGAAACATAAACACCTCAAGTATGTCTCAACGCACCTATTCAGCCTCTCCGTCTGCCCATCTGTCTGAGGGTGGTAGGCAGTGGAGTAGTGCAGCTCAGTACCTAGCTTCCCAAATAATTCCTTCCAGAACATGCTAGTAAACAGCCTATCCCTGTCTAATACAATGCTCAGGGGTAACCCATGCAATTTGTAGACATTATCAAAGTACATGTTAGCTACTGACTGTGATGTATACTTAGGAGGTAATGGTAAGAGGTGGCAGTATTTGGTGAACCTGTCAATGACTACCAGCATTCCTTCATATCCCTGAGACTTGGGCAATCCTTCCACGAAGTCCATTGAAACATGCTGCCATGCCTGCTCGGGTACAGGAAGTGGTTGCAGTAGGCCTGGTGTTTTGCAATGTTCTACCTTGCTTCTTTTACACACGTCACATTGCTGCACCCAACTTTCTACCTCCTTCTTCATTCCTGGCCAGAAAAATGGCCCTTTCAACCTCTGATAGGTTCCCAGGTTGCCTGAGTGCCCTCCTAGGTGCGAGTCATGAAGGCAAGTTATCAGCTTCTGTCTCAAGCTCCCTGATGCTCCAATGTAAACCCTGCCTTTATACCTGAGTAATCCCCCACTCAAAGAGTAATTGGGAAGAGAGTCAGGTGTAATGGTCAAGGCTTAGGTTAGCTTAGTTACGGCACTATCCCCCTGGTAACTCTCCAGGACTTCAGATAGCCATGCAGGTTTCATGACCGAGAGGCTGTGTGTAGAGCTGTCTTCTTCATAGCTTCTTCTAGACAGTGCATCAGCCACAAGATTTTCCTTACCTTTCTTGTACTGTATTTCATAATCCAGTCCCAGCAACTTAGTAAGCCACTTTTGCTGTAGGGGAGTGGTTATCTTCTGCTCTAGTAGGTACTTTAAGCTCTGGTGATCTGTCTTGATAATGAAATGATTCCCCAACAAATAATGCCTCCACCTGGATACAGCTGTGATAAGGGATAACAACTCCTTCTCATATATTGACAACCCCAAGTTTTTAGGCCCCAAGGCTTGACTGAGATAAGCAATAGGCCTTCCTTGCTGCATGAGTACAGCTCCTATAGCCTTATGACTAGCATCTGTTTCCAGAACAAATGGTAAGGAAAAATTAGGAAGTGCGAGGACAGGTGTGTTACTCATCAGTTGTTTGAGTTTTTGGAAAGCTAGTTCAGTATGTTCACTCCAGTGGAAGTTTTCTTTCTTCAGCAACTCCGTAAGTGGCTTGGCAATGAGCCCATAACCTCTCACAAACCTCCTGTAATAGCCTGTGAGTCCCAAAAATCCTCTCAAAGCCTTCACTGATGTAGGTGCAGGCCAGTCCATCATGCTTTTGACTTTTGAGGGGTCAGCCTGTACTCCATTACTACTGATAATGTGTCCCAAATACTCCACTTGGGACTGTCCAAAGATGCATTTAGAAAGCTTGGCAAATAAGGAGCAAGATCTGAGTGTTTCTAGGACAGTTTTGAGGTGTGAAAGGTGAGTGTTTGGGTCAGGACTATACACAAGGATGTCATCAAAAAATACTAGCACAAATTTTCTCAAGTAAGGTTCGAATACATGGTTCATCAGGCTCTGAAAAGTTGCTGGTGCGTTAGTAAGGCCAAATGGCATGACTGTGAATTCATAAAGTCCAAGGTGAGTTTTGAAGGCTGTTTTTGGAATATCATCTAGGTACATTCTGATTTGATGGTAACCGGCTCTTAGGTCGATCTTAGTGAAGATCTTAGCACCATATAGCTCATCGAGCAAATCATCAATGATTGGTATTGGAAATTTATCTTTGATAGTCAAGTCATTTAATTGTCTGTAATCAACACAGAATCGCCAAGTTCCATCTTTTTTCTTAACTAACAGAACTGGAGATGCAAATGGACTATGGCTGAGCTGAATAATGCCACTACTAAGCATGTCTTTTACCTGTTTCTCTATTTCATTTTTCTGGTTGTGAGGATACCTATAAGGTGCTAATTTGAATGGTTTGGCATTGGGTATTAAAGGAATTTGGTGGTCACAATCTCTGGAGGGAGGAAGGGATTTTGGCTCCCCAAATACATCTTTGTAGTCCGCAATTAGAGCATCTAGGGGCTGTTGAAAAGCAATATCCAACTGAGTTACAGAGTGTACCTGAGTTCCACTCATCTTCAGCCCACAGGCATGCTTCCAGATTTTGGTGCTTAGTCCTTCCTTCTCAGCGTTATCTTTAGGAAGCTTAAGTACCGCCTCCTTCGACTCTCCTTGTAGCCAGATCCTTTCCCCTTCCTTATCAAATGTCATGTTCAACTGCCTGAAGTCAAAGGTGATGGGGCTGTGTGCAGCCATCCAATCCACTCCTATGATCATATCATAAGGTTCTATGTTAATGATAAACATGTCATGAGTGAATGGTTTACCTTGCATTTCCCAGTTCATGTTTGGAATCATCCTACTACAGGTCAAATACTCCCCATTAGCCACCTTGACCTTGAAGGGCTTGATTGACTAGACCATCTCTGGAAAGAGTTGAGCCACAGTATTTTTGACAAAGCTGTGAGTACTTCCCCCATCCACCAAGATTGACAGGGGGGTTCCTTTGAGCAGCCCCTGCAATTTGATGGTATTGTAAGTCATTTTCCCCGTCAGTGCATGTATTGCCATTTCCACTCCTCTGGCCGACTGAGCCCCTTGGTACTCAATTACCTCCCCTTCCTCCAGATCCTCAGGCCTATCTTCTACTGCGACCATCAAATGAATCTCCTTCTGCTTGCACTGGTGACCTGGACCAAACTTTTCTCCACACTTGTAGCAAAGGTGATGTTCCCTTCGGTACTGCAGCTCTTCTGGTGTGATTTTCTTGAAGTGTTGGGGTGTTTTTTTGACAGCATTGGCAATGACAGGTTTGGTAGGTGCCATAGTTTGCTGAGCAGCAGCCTGCGTGGAGTTTCCCCAACCCATGGCCCTTTGATGAGGTTTGTGCTTCCTGTGGTAGGCTTCAAAGGCATTCTCCTGTAGTCTGGCCAACTCAAAGGCTTTGGACAGTGTCCTAGGGTCATGAGCTTTCACCATTGATCTCAATTCATCTGGCAATCCACTCAAAAAACAGGAAATGTAGTAGTTTTCTGGAAGGTGTGGGGCTCGAATCATTACCTCTGATAACAGCTCCTCAAATTTTTCTTGATATGCTAGGACTGTGGAAGAGAGTTGCAACTTGTTGAATTCCTCCACTGGATCCATCTGTCCTAAGGTTCCAAACCTTTTACACAGCTCTTCAGAAAACTCCATCCATTCCACCTTGTTACTCCTAGTAGATCTGAATCCTTGATACCACACTGCCGCCTTCTCCTCCAAGTGGAACTCTGCCAACTCCATCCATTGCTCCTTGGGAATGTGCAGAAGCTGGCAATATTTCTGCAGTTTCCTGATCCATTCCCTAGGATTGTTTCCCCTAAATGCTGGAATTTCCAATTTAGGCGTACTAGCGAAGAAGGCACTCCTAGTGTTCCTTTCTCCTTGATCTCTACTCCCCAGGTCGGAGCTTCTGGAGTAACTTCCTTCTGGAGATCCTAATATGCCTTTCTCTTGATTTCCACGGTTTAAGCTGGAGAGCTGCTGCGAGATGGCTGACATGAACGCATCTAGCTTATTGCCCAGCTCAGCACTCACTGCATCCAGCCTCTCCTCCATGCTTTGCTTGTCTGCCGCCAAGGATTCCAGAATTCCGTGAATCTTGCTTTCTTGCCTGCGGAGCTGTTCCTCCATCGTCTTCATCCTTGTTCCATCCGCCATTGTGATATGTCGATCTAAGCTTCCTAGTCCAAGGACTGGAAGCTCTGATACCACTTGTAATGATATCACTGATTTTGATCAGAGTTAACTGGAGGTAGGGAAAAGTGACCGAGAGAATTGGGAAGGGAAGAAACAGAGAGGGAAGGTATATTGAAAGGGATTGAGAAAACTGAACTCGTTCTGTTTGATAGCGTGCCCCATCCGTCCTCTTTTAGGCTTATTTATACAAGCTTCTTCCTCTAGATCCTTCTGCGTTTTAACCTCCTAACTGAATGAGCATGCATGCAAGCATGCTATTTTTGGATGTCTAACAGAGTAACTAACTTCTGGATCGCTAACTAACTTCCTAATAAGGAAAGCATAGCAGATACATTTCTGCTAAAAGTATTTATAATATCTAGGGTCATTACAAATTCCCACGAGAGAGATTGAGAGACATCCAGTTTGAGGAGAAACCAATATACACGTGAGCAAAAGCTAAAGAAAAAAGTTGGAAAAGTAATAAAAAAAAAGATCCAAAATGAACTAGAAAAAGAAAGTAATAAGAAATAATATAACAAAAAAGATTAATATGGGGAGTAGAAGACTAGCAGATTTTAAAGAGAGGAGTAGAAGGCTAGGGACTTCATACCGATCATGTTAATTTAAAATCTCAAGCCTGATTAGTGATTACTATGCCAAGAAGCAAAATGCATCATAGCTAGTGCGAAAACAGAGAAAAACATTATTATTGCTTCCCAGCGTGGTCGCTTCCCAAAACCGAACAAAATTCATACCAAATTACTATATGTCATAAATTCATTTTCCTAGGATTAACAATAATGACGTGCATGTAACCAAAACAGAATCCCACTCTCCTTTTTACGATTTGATCGTGGACAAAAACCAATATGGTCCACAACCAAAAATTCTGAAGGCCCCACCATTTAATCAGAAAACACGATGCCCCAACAACTACAATAATTGAGAAAGTTACTCTGTAAACATGCCAATGCAAAAGCTTACAAATTTGTCAGAGAAGAACTCCACGTCTGCGCGCAATAATTATTAATGCTCCTTTCTTCATAACCAATTATACTAAGCCTAGATAAGATTACCAGTTCCTCGCTGCAAAAAACCATCTTGATCTCAGAGCTGTATATCCACGGAAGAAGAAATGGCCGACGCCATCATTAGTGCCACTATTCAGGTTGCCTTGGAGACGGCAGTATCTCTTGCCTCTGACAGGATGGGTATGTTAGTTGGCTTCAAGAAGGATGTGGCCAGCATGAGACGTTCTCTCCGCCTGATCAATGCTGTCTTGGCTGATGCTGAAGCAAAGCAAAACCAGAACGAAGCAGTGCAAGAATGGTTGAAGAGTCTCGAGGAGGTGGCTTATGATGCTCAGAATGTGTTGGATGAGCTCCACTATGAATCTCTTCGTCACCAGGTGGAGTCCCGAAACCGACACAAGCTCAAGGTATGCTGCTTCTTCTCCTTCTCTAACATTAATCTTGCTTTTCGTTGGAGAATGGCTTCTAAGGTCAGGGACGTCAAACTGAAGTTGAAGGAGATAAATCAACAAGCCCGTGATTTTGGACTGGACAGTAAGTCAGTCGTGCCTGCTGCCCTCCCTGCTGCTCCTGCTGTTGGAGGCACGAGAGGTCGGCAGACCGACTCTGTTGTTGCTCCAATGGTTGGAAGAGCCGATGATGAATTAAATATACTAGAGATGTTGTTGAGACCATCTGAGAAGGTTGTTTCTGTTCTTCCCATAATTGGTATGGGAGGTTTAGGCAAAACAACTTTGGCTAAATCCATATACAACAAGAAGCAAATTGATGGGCAATTTGAGAAAAAGTTGTGGGTTTGTGTATCGAAAAAAGTTCCAATAGTGGAGCTTTTCAAACTCATATTAGTGCATTTGACGGGAGAAAAGGTTGAAATGGATGTTAGGGATGTCATCGTTGGAAAAATTCGGAATCAACTGGGGGGAAAAAGATATTTCCTGGTTCTTGATGATGTGTGGCATGATGATCAGGCATTGTGGGATGACTTTTTCACCACCTTGAATGGACTCAATCCAATCAATCCACCCAAAGGAAGCTGGTGTCTAATCACTACTCGTTTGCATCTAGTAGCAGGCAATGGCTATCCCTTAGGAAGACTACCTGATGATCATTGTTGGTCTATCATAAAAGGAAAAGTAGTTGAAGGGGAAGAAGTACCTAATGAATTGGATGCAATTAAAGACAGAGCTATACAAATATGTAATGGATTACCACTGGTCGCAAGTGTACTTGGTGGTTTGTTGCGCTTGAGGAAAGACAAGTGGCGATCAATTTTGGAGGATAGACTTTTGAACTTGAATGGAGTCATGCAAATACTTCAGTTGAGTTTTGATAATCTACCATCACCAGCAATCAAGAAATGTTTTGCATATTGTTCTATTTTTCCCAAGGATGCTGAGATGGAAGGGGATATGCTGATCGAACTTTGGATGGCAGAAGGTTTCCTCCATGCAGGTCTCGAGAACAAAACATTGGTAAACAAAACAATGGAGGAAATTGGAGAATATTACATGGAAATTTTATTGCAGAGTTCTTTGCTGGAAGAAATAAGAAAATATGGGAGAAGAAGTTGTTATAAAATGCATGATATGGTTCACGACGTCTCAAAATCAATAATGTCAAAGTCTACTAAATTCATTAATTCGGAGACTGGTTCAGGAGACAATAGTAATCAGGTTCGTTGTCTTGTAATAGACTCATTTGGAGAAGGCACAATAAATCTTTTTGAGAGTCTATCAAATTTGCTTCATACATTGTTTCTGAGTCAGGGTAGCTTATCTGATGATATGCTAATGAAGTTGAAGAATCTGCACGTTCTGAATTTGTCTGGTGTAAAAAATCAGAATCTGCCAATCTCAATTGGCAAACTGATACACTTGAGGTACATCAACTTTGAGCGTTCTAGAAGTCAAACTTTGCCGGAATCTGTTTGCAAACTTTATAATTTGCAGACACTGAGGCTAAACAGATTCGCTCTTAAGGTTCTTCCGAAGGGGATGTGCGATTTGATTAGCTTGAGACATCTCCACTATAACACCATTGATGAAGAATTTCAAATGCCGCTAGAGATGGGACAGCTGACTTGCCTTCAGACGCTAGAGTTCTTTAAAGTGGGTCGAGAGAAGGGTCGACGAATTGGAGAGCTAGGAAGCTTGAAGAACCTCAAAGGCAATTTGAGGATAAGCAATCTGGAACTAGTAAAGGGTAAGGAAGGAGCTGAGAAAGCAAAACTATCTGAAAAGGCAAATCTATTTAGTTTGCAACTTTGGTGGGCCTATGATCGAGACGGCGACAACTACAATGACGAAGATGTGTTAGATGGCCTTCGATCCCACCCAAATTTGGAGGAGTTGGTAATTTCGTATTTTATGGGCGATCAATTTCCTCGATGGATAATGGATTTGCCAACAACAACAACACTCCCCAAGTCAGCAACAACACCCCCCAAGTTAGCGCGTTTGGCATTTAATTTCTGCAACAGATGCAGAGAACTCCTTCCCCTGCAAAACTTTGCGTCTCTTAAAGAGGTGCAGATTTGGGGTTGCGATGGGTTGACAAATCTGCCAAGTGACATGCTACACTCTTGTGCCTCTCTCCAGAAGCTTCGGGTGATTTTTTGCGACAATCTTGTCTCCTTTCCGCTTGATTTGCAACAAACGCCTGCTCTCTTGAAGCTGGACTTATCCTGTTGTCCCAAACTGAAAACAAGCATGACGCCCAAAGGATTTGGTTTCCTAACCAGCTTAAGGGAGCTTACAATTGGTCACTTCTCAGATGATGGTGATGATCATGAAAATTTTTCAATTTACAATGAGTTTGATTGGTCTGGATTGATATCCTCCTCCTCTTCGTCATCCGCACTCCGTCGATTAGAATTATATGGGCTGCCACACATGGAGTCACTGCCACATCAGATCCAACACTTGACCACTCTCACGTCACTATTCCTACTTGACTTTGGAGCTATAAAAGCTCTGCCAGATTGGTTCGGCAACCTCGCTGCTCTTGAAGAATTGCATTTATGGAATTTCAAAGAGCTTGGACATCTACCCTCTGAGGATGCCATGAGAAGTCTCACCAAACTAAAATTTCTGAGGGTTTGGGGTTCTCCTCTGTTAAAAGAAAGATGCATTCCTGAGAGCAGCGGCCCCGACTCCCAGTGGTCCAAAGTTTCTCACATTCAAGACCTAGACATAACCGATTATTAACTAACTTTCATCTTCAGATCAAATTCAATCATGTAAGATTGCCTCTTTCTTAATTTGCTTTACAATCAATCTCCCCTTCTCTTCACCTCCCCCTCTGATTAACCTTCTCGTGAGAAAACCTAAAAAGTCCCCATGGTTATTCTCACAAATTTCTCTTCTCCCTTTTTATCATCCTATTTATTATCTTTCAAAGCTGCGGCATTAGCATTTCTTATTAGGTCCAAAATATTGGTGCTCCTCATTTACTCCTTACAACATAATAGTAATACTCTTGTAACTATCAATTAGAATGACCCCAAGCACCTTTTCTGTTTCGTGCTTTGATGTTTTACTGTATCTCTGTTCATATTCTGTTCTATGCTTTGTTTTTGTGGGATTGATAGAAGAATAGCTTCACGAACAGAGGTTAGAATTTTGAAGCTTCTTCACACCATAACTTTTGGCCTGCATTTCCTACAAATGACCTATCAACGTTTAGAACAACTAGCAGTAATTGCTCATTCAATTGCAAACCCAGTATCTTGTACAGAAATGTTTATGATGGCCCTCTTTTCTTTCATATTGCTGCCTCAAATAGCCAAATATCCTTATTGTCGAAGCTTGCACACTGTCAATCTGCCATTTCAGTCACGAGGTCTAGCAATAAGAATTTACCTGCTATGTTACTACAAATTTTCTCTTTTTTTCCTGACTTCTTGTCCTTGAAACTAGTTGTTACCTAATTGCAGAAAGTTTCAGTCTATGTTTTTGATTGCTCAAGACTGTCAGCTGGCCTGTACTAGCTGCTCGGAAAAAATTCCTTGCCCCAGCTTATTGGATGTTTTTGAACAGCTATCATCACCAGGACTTTTTGATGAAGATTTGCCTTCATTAAGATTCTTGAGGTAGTAATTGGTTGCTACTCTCTAGGAATTTGCTTCATGAAGATTCTTGAGCTGTCTCTGCTTGTCATGTTTTTTGGTTGCAACAATTTTTTTTTTTAAATTACTCAACCGGTCATTTTTTGGAGTTTTGGGCACAAATTGGAACAATTTTCATGACAATACTTGGTTCTTGTAGACTGACCAGAAAGATTTTGTATCTGCTTACTAATTTAGTTCGATATCAATGACAAAATCTCTCTCTCTCTCTCTCACTTTCTGTAAGATTTGTTGAACAGAAATGTCTTGCAATTACCCGAATTTTCTAGTTAGCTTTATGATTTTCTATACACTGTCTTGAGTTTTGAGTATTCTATTTTGCAGTGGTGTTATGGTCAGAGCTCAAGGGATACCTCAATGGCTTAATTACTGCCATACGTATCAATATCCCATTATTCCTTCTTCAACCACATCACATTCAAATTGGAGACAACATATAGAATGACACTCTCTTTCGCTTCTAAGTGACTGAGATGGCCAAAGCCTGAGATCTACGGTGTGAATGTTATGCCTTTAACCTGTTGGCCATGACATGAGGTAGTAATTCATCAATTATGGACCTCATTTGCTATTCCGTCTCATACTGCTTGCCTCTCAAATTTGCTGCAATTTAGTTGCAGAAAATTGTTAGTCTGTCTTAATCTGCTTATTGTCTGTTAGTCGGCCTCTGCAAGCTACTCACCACCCTTCTTGAAGTTGTATCTTAGCTCCATTAGATACAACATGATTTTATGAGTTTGCCTGTTCTCTTTTTGCAGTTAAAAATCGTATGTCTAGAATGATGCTCTTACTTTAAGATTCATAGTTATTCCAAAATTAAATTACGGGGTCTATATGATGTTGAGTAAATCTTATGTTGGTAGTCGCTTGACCAAAAAATGAAGAATAGCATGATGTTGTTCTTTTTAATTTTGTCTGGCGTCTTTTTTAGGTTTCTGTATCATGATTGAAAGTTATTGGTAGTCCATAAACATTACCATAAATAGGCGTTGGTTACATGTCTTCAATGGAAGCTTGACTTAATATCTTGTTTCTGTAGTGAATAACCAAAGGCAAAAGATTTTCTTGGGTGACCAAAGCAAGTTCTGCATAAAAGAGAAGTGAAACAAATCAACTAATCAAGTAACAGTGTGAAAAATTATTTCTAAGATTAGCCCTTGCTTTAAACTCACAATTTGCATTAGGGTGAAATGAGTTCTCTGCACCTTTGCCTGTGGAAAATGTATTTGCATTCTATATTCCATAGCATATGCAGAAAATTTGTGAAACTTTTTCTATATGTTTTTAGATCAGCAATTCTGACGAAACTCCTCTCTTCAGAACTTTCCAAGCTGATTTTTGTGGTCTCTTGCTTAGATAAACAGAGGTCAGAATTTTGAAGCTTCTTCAGCAACATCTATATGACTGGACACTCAATAACTATTGGCCTGCATTTTCCTACAAATAGCCTATCAACGTTTAGAACAACTAGTAGTCTAGTTTTGTTTATTTTACATGTCTTCTTCTGCGAATTTTAAGTTATTATTGCTAAAGTAATCTTTTTAAAATTGTGATTCTAACAGGATAAAACGGTTTCTCTGAACTTTTACCTCTTGTTAATGAACTTGCATACTTATCTGAACTATTTGACTAGTAATTGCTCTATCAGAGTCATATATGATGGTTTTCTGACTCACTTTTCCTTGATTTTGGCTATTGAGCCATGAAGACAATGGTCAATTGAGGAGTTTTCGCAGCTGTTGGTCATCACTTTCATGCTTTGGTTAAAAAATTCTAGTAATTTTAGATATGCTTCTCTTCTTTCACTACTCCATTTTGACTTTTAACCACTTTAATATCTAATATATTACGTATAAAATGAAAGAAATCTTGTCATCATGAAGATATTTTTGAGGTAGCCAAGGAAGGTGTACTGTTTGAGCAATGAAGTTGCACAAAACCTGATACAGTATCTTCCAACATTCAAGTCTAAGCGCAATGTTTTGAAGCATTCTGGTAGTCAGTCAAGTCTGCTTGTTGTTACTTGCTGCTCTTAATGAATCCACCTTGATAGAGGCTCTTAAGCTCTCTCTGCTTTTATGATTGTTGTTTGATTCTTTTTTTATGTTAAGTTTCTCCTTTTGGGGTTACAATGACAGAAAACCTGCAATTATCTGAAAATTTTCATTTGCTTTATTCTATCCTGAACGCCATCTTGAGTTTGAGTTTTTGTGCAATGCAGTGATTTTGGGCACAAAGCTTAACAGGGAACCTCATCGATGGCTCTTACTTACTGTCTTTACTTTTTGAAAGTCCTGTAATTCCTTGCTGAACAACATCCTTCTTCAGGTGAATAGCAACATCTAGGATGGCATTCTCTTTTTCTCTGTGCCTCGTATGGCCATAGTCTGAGATATCCATTAGGGTATGGTTCTTTTAAATTGTCCAAATGATTAGGTGATATGAAGTCATGATAATGAGGTGCTGATTTACATGTTTTAGAACTGAATTTGTCATCTCCGGCATACTGCTCATAGTTAGAAGTTAGAACTAAATGGTGTTTTGGTAGCAGTTAAATATGGATCTCTATTGTGTCTCAGTGGCCCACAGCTTTATTGTTGCTCAATGCCTCAAGTGAAATGCTTTCCATGTGCTACAAATTGCCCATTGTTAGTTTCAGTTTATGAGTTGTAATTACTTGCTTTGTGGTTGGCACCAAACTACTGTAATTGTAAACACGACTCAAGCTCAAATGTCAAATAGAATCTACAATTGCTCTTAGTTACTGCCGAATTACACAGCTTGTAGCTTTTGAAAACTTTGTTGAATCAAATCCTGTTTCAATTGGACACAAATGATTGGGATGGCACACTACAGGCACATTTTTCTTTCTTCATAGTGTCTAAAACCTGATAAAATGCTCCTCTATCTTTGTCAGCTGGTCTCTACAAACTGCTCGCCAAAATTTCTTTCCCCAACTTATGTGATGCCTCTCAAGATCAAGAGCATGGGGGGTTTGGTTGGCGATAGAGCTTGTATTAGAGAAACAGAGAAGTTTGCAAATTTTCAAGTACTGTAAGTTTAGCAATTTTGTTTTAAATGGCTTAATAGATGTACTTAGTATCAAGTCTTATTTCCTGCTCATTAGTTTTAGAACAAAGGCAACAAAAAGAAACCCTTTCTTTCTGTAAGATTTCCAGCAAAAAAATGACATGGAATTTGCTCTTCTATCTTTACTGTAAAGCAGGCAAACATGCCTTCCTGAGATTTTCAATCTGAAACCTTCTCATCGAACTACGTACTCTAAAAGTTCATTTGGTTATGAATTTGCTAGAAAAGAATGATAATGTGTTTACATTTATGAAATAGATTGTTAAATCAAGGTTTACAGAACACAGAAAATTATAATAGGCAATGATGGACAAAGATTTTAAAAGTCAATTTCTAGCTTTTTTGTCTCTTCAGGACAACATACTCCAGTGAAAACATTACTAAATTTTTTAAAATCCATCCAATATCAGGTGATATAAATTGTACGGTAAGATGTTTTAGTTGCAAAATATCTGAAGTTTTAAAACATCTGCTTCCAAGATGCTGTCTAGTAATGTAACAGTAAGGACTGAAGAATTATCATTTAGCAAGTTGATTGCAAGTTGCAATTAGAGATCTCAATTGTTAATTGTGCTACCTTATAAGCTGTGAATTATGGAAGTAAATCGGCGATTTTGGAACTTTAGTTTGTTGAAGTTCAGTAGTCTTCTTTGTTGAACTTATCTTGGCCTTTTCAGTCTGATTCAGAAAAACTTAACAAGTGCTGTATCAGGAAGAAAACAATATCGCTAACCATGTATTAAATTCAATTATGGAATACAGGTCTTCAAGAGCAGATTATTTGATGTGGGCAGTTAAGCAATGTCAAAGCTGAAAACTTTTGTATTTACATCTACGGTCCAAAATTCTTTGTGTTAAATAAGAACTAGCAGTTTACTTTTGCTCAGCTCATATGTCTGCTACCTCCAATTGTATATCATGATTGCTGAAAGGAGCTAATTCTCTTTAAACTTGAGATTCTATGAGGATTGAAATGCTTACTCTGAACTTCCGCCTCTTGGGAATGTATTTATCATCTTTCTCCAAATTATCTGATTATTGGTATTCTTATTATGTCTCTTAAATGATGGGATTCTACTTTCTTCAGCTGTGATCTCTTTACATAAATCCAATGGTCAATCAACTTACTCTGACTGCCCTTGGTTGTGAGATTGGTAGTCTGATAATTTATAATACCATCTATCTTCTTCCACTACTTAATATTGGGTTTTAAGCAGTTTAATAACCAATGCATTAACTAAAACCTTAAAAAAAATTGTCATGTTTAAGACAATTTCTCAAGCAGGAGAGACTTGGTAGACTATCCTCTTCTGAAGTTTAAGTTCAAATGCAATGATATGAGATTTTAAGAGCAAAATAGTTGAAATTAGCTCTACTTGTTGCATCTTGCAGTCTCAAACAGTTCGCTTTCATGGCAATTCTGGGACTCTCTGCCTCTTGTGCTTGTGGGTGCCAGTCATTAGTGTTATAGAACTTTTCTTTTTTCAGCGTTTTGAACAAAAGCTAATATAGTTTTTGTGATGCTTCTGGTACTTGTGGACTGAACAGAAAGATTTGATATCTGCTTACTGATTTACGTTAGAAAAGAACAAAAAAAACAAATATTGATTTAGCTTTCTGAATAATTGACTAAACAAAATTTTCATGCAATTTCCTGTTTGCCTCATGATTTGCCATGTGAAGTCCTGAGTCTGAGTTTTCTGTTTTGCAGTGACTGTAGGTTTATAGCTCTGTAGGGAACCTAATCACCGCCTTTACTTTTCAAAGTCCTTTCTTTCCTTTAAAGTATATCAAGTGATAATTGGAGCAACAACAGAGTAGGTCTGCCAAGTTGGATGCAGAGTCGGTACTTTCTCTCTCTTCATCTGGAAAGTTACACGTAACTCTTATCATGAATAAGCACAATATTCCATACCAATCTAAACTAACGGAACTAAACAATCATTTTGGTTAATTTGAAATGTCAAATTGGTATTTCTCCAGTTGTGTCACATCTCATTTGCTGTTGCAAAGATCAAATATGGCTAATGCTGGTCCAATTCAATACCATCCTTGTTTCAGTACTGCATTTAAAGCTTCAGTTGCATTTTTTTTTCAGTGACCAAAATGAACGAGATTTTCTTGGGTTAACTGAATAACGTTTTGGATGAACCAGCACTAAACAAATCCACTAATATGGGTGGAATTAAGAATTTAGTTTTGTTTATGATGTATGTCAGTTACTGTCCTTTGTAAGTCGTGATTGCTAACATTAGAGCACTCCCTTTAAACTTGTGATTCCACCAGGATGAAATGATTGCTCTCTCTGAAGTTTCACCTGTTGAAAATGCATTGGATATTTTAGATTTGATACCACAAGCAGCAATTCTAGAAACCTTTTCTGTAAGACTTTAAACCAGCAATTCTCTACTGCACTCCTTCCTCCTGCACTTAACAAGCAGATTTTAGTGGTCTCTCCCCTAGATGAACTTAGATTAGATTTTTATAGCTGGTATTAATTAATTTTTGTTTTGCATTTCCTATAAGTTACCCATCAATATGAAATAAGCACTACAAGTTTAATTTTGTTGATTTTATATATTTGCTTTTGTGGATGTAAGATGTGATTGCTAAAGCAATCAGCTCCCTAACTTATGTTCCTAGGGGAGTAAATAGTTGCTTCAAAGTTTAATCGCCTCTTGAAGACTCATATGTCAAGCTTCTTGAACCATTTGATTAGTGATTTGTTCGATAATCTCGTAGATGATGGGTTTCTGTCTCACTTTTCCTTGGTTGTAATTTTCTAGCCGTAAAGATTTCAGGAGTTTCCAAAGCTGTTGGTTGTCAAACTGGTTTTTGGTTCTAAGAGTCCGGTAAGGTCAGATATACTACTCTTCTTTTACTACTCAATTTTTACTTGTAAATACTTTGATTCTGATTATACTACAACTAAAACTTGAGAAATCTTCTACTAATGTAGATGTTTTTTGGAGCAGCCACAGAAGATGTCTGTTCATGCAATAAAGCTGCACGGACTTGTTAGAATATCTTCTAACACAATCAAGTCTAAGCTGCAAGTTTTGAAGTATACCGCCACAGTTAGTCAAGTGATAGGGTGTTAATTATTGGTTATTTTATTGTTAATTTCCCTTTTATTCTTGCCAAATATTGTTTTAATTATTAATATTTACTTATATTTGGTATTGGACCCAATTTCAGGAAGTGAAGCAGAAAACTACAAAAATGTGGAACTTTCTGAAGATAATTGAGACTTCAAATAAGCCACAGACCTGGCCCACATGGTGATATACGCGGACTGCATTTCTTTTGCTAATTGGGAGTGTCTTGAGTACTTGGACTCTCAATTTCGATGGGGACCACGGATAAGAAGCATGAGTCATTTGGACTCTTGGAAAAGAAACGTACAAAGGCTTTGTGAAATGTCAATTGGACTTTGAATTGGTGTGGGGACCACTAGAGATAGCATTAGACTTTCCTTTGGCTTTAAAAAGACAAACGTGCAGAAGGTTTCTGATTCAATAGTTTTAGCTTAGTCTTTAGGATAGTTTTAGTTTTCTTTTCTTTTCTTTTCTTTCCGATTGTGAGGCGCACGCCGACTTTCGTCAGTATCATGTTGGGAATTTCCTCAACAATGAAGAACTGAATTCTTATTTTCTAGTCAAGGGGACAACTGACGATTTGGTTCGACAATTACTGTGAGATCGAATCTGTTTTAATTATTTTCTTCATTTATTGGTATATATATGTTCCTTGATTTTAATTGCTATGGCCTTGTGTATGATTGATTAGTGCGCAATAATTAATCATTCATATAGGCTATTTTTGCTAAATATGGGTAATTGAATCCGTAATTGTTCGTTATCTCTATCTCAGTAGCAACTGGTGTAATTGGGTTTATGTCAGGGAAGCATATGATCTAGTTTAAACAAACCCTCGTAGCGTGTTTGTTGGTTAGGATTGGGCCTTTCTAATTATTAATGCAATCGAGAAATTAAATCATACGGTCGTACCTAGGGTTATTTTTGGGTTAGAGAAATAGCTAACGGTCGTACCTTAACTATCGAGAAATTAAGGAAGGGTTGGTTGTTTATCGCGTACATGACAACTATAACTAATATATTACTAAATGTTGGAATTATTTCTGCATCAATAATCAGTGCATGAACCATTTCTGAAGTGTATCCTTGGCTAGAGTTTCTCTAATTATTTCTTTTAATTAATTATTTTCTGCATTTAATTAATTTAGTTAGTATTTAATCCAAAAAACCCCCATACTTTGGACTCTAGAAGAAACGAATTATCCCCAGTCTCTGTGGATTCGACCCTACTCACCGCTATATACAAAATATGTATTTTTCTCGAGTAGGTATTTATTATTGTACAGGTTCGGCACCTGTCAATTTTTGGCGCCGTTGCCGGGGACTGGTGTCAGATTAATTTGTTTCTTTTTTAGTTTACCTTGTTTTCATTTTTAATCTATTTTTCTCTTATTTATTTATTTATTTTTTTTTTATGGCTGCTAACATTCCATATTTTGATGATAGACCGGACTTTGTTCCTGAATGGGGTTATGAGACTCATGTTTTCCCTAATGATCAATGGGCTGTTGCAAATTGTGAAACTTATTTTGACTCAGGTTATTCAACTGACACATGTCCCGCATTTCAAGATAATCTAAGTGCTCCAATTGATACTTTTGGAGATTTTCCACCCCAATATCAAACGCAGTATGACCCTTATTCAAACGGGTATGATCAAGGATGGTGGAATAATTCCAATTTTGATTATGCGACCGGGCCAATGGATTTTCAACAGCAAGAGTCTCAACAACCATCATCCATGTCAGGTATGTCTTTTCAGGAATTGGGTGAATTATTTATTAATACATACCAATTCCAACATGAGACACAAATGAGGAATGAGATGATGAAGGATGTAATGAGTTATCTGGCAGATCAACTATGTCTATTGACATCCAGAATGAATCGATGGGCTTCTCAAATGGAAGAATTGCCCCCGAAAACCATTGTTGATCTAGAAGAAAATGAGAGTGTAATTTGCTTGACTAGTGATGAGGAGATGCAAGAGTGTCAAAATGAGAGATCTACAGATGCAGTTGAAAAAGAAGCCGAAAAGGAAGAAATGGAACCCCAACCGCAACTCATTCAAGTGAATGAATCCAGTGAACAATCTCCAAATGCGGTGACATCTCCTCCATTCCTTCATCAATATTCTCCTGACTCTTATTCTTCAATTCCTGTTAATGACATTGACCTTATTATACCAGAAAATTTTGAATTTCATGACAGGAATAAATTGAGAGTGGCGATGGCAAGATATCTTGAACCAATAAATGCAAGTGAGGGAGAAGTGAATGGAGAATGCAAATTATCATCGACTCGTTTGGCGCCATTCACTAGTCCATGGAAGCCCGTAGCTCGTATGCTCAAGGATTATTCTATTTACGAGGGTTATCAGGACTATATAGAGGATGAAACATTAAGACGAGCCACACGATTTTATCCTCCATGAACAAAACATGATAATGTCTAGCCAAAAACATTAAAGAAAGGCGTTCATTGGGAGGCAACCCAATTTTTTCTTTTAATTGTTTGTTTTGATTTTGTGTGATAGTTTAAATATGTTTTCCTTGAATTCGACTGATTTTGGGTTTCAGTTTTCGTTTTTGCTGATTTATAGGTGTCCTTCAGTCATGACGCGCCCGCGTGGTGACGTGCTGGAAGCTCACGATCAGAAACTTCTGGGAGCTCTCTTGCCTTCATGACGTGCCCGCGTCGTTCGCGGGAAAGGTAAGGATTAAAAAAACAAAAAAAAACAAAGAAAGTTTTTCTTATCACCGTAGTTTTAGTTTCCAAAATTCAAAAAAAAAAAAAGGAAAAAAAGGGACATATTTTTCACCGCAGCTTTGGTTTCCAAATTTAAAAAAAAAAAATTTTAATTTTATATTACAAAAAAAATAATAATAATAAATTTTTTTTAAAGTAATTTCCAATTTGGACGATTTACGTTGGAGTAACTTCGAAAAAAAAAAAATTTCCCTTTTCTCTTTTCTTCTTTTTCCTTCTTTTCTTTCTTTCTTTCCTTCTCTTCTTTCCTTCTCTTATTTCTTCCTTCTTCCCCGCTACCCTGCTTTCCTTTTCTTTTATTTCTTCTTTCGGCTGCCCTCCATCCTCCGCACACCACCGAGCACGACTGCCCACACAGCGGCGAGCTCACTCCGCGCGTCTCCGCCACCACCTCGCACCACCGCGCGCCACGAGCTCCACCATGCGCGACCACCATCAGTTCTCCTCCAGTTTCGTCCGCGACCAGAGCCACCATCGCGCGCTGCTCGCGCGCACGAAGTTTCGCCCACCGCCTCTTCCTGCCAACCGCCGCCACCTCCCTCTGCTCTCTCTCCACCTCGTCACGAGCTCACGGCCAACAGCTCCTTCACTGCTCCACTGCTCCACCACCCATGGCCATCTGCTTGGTGTCTCTGGTATGAGGCGGAGGTACTTGTTTTTCCCAATTTATTGGCCAACTTTCTAAGGTAAATTACTTGTCCTATTTCTGGAATAGATTTCTAGATTGAATTGGGCACAGACTTTGGGTTCTATGTTGAATTTTGGTTTTCGGACCCCTACTAAATTATTTTGCTGAATTCTTGATGCCCTATGACCGTTGATTTAAGTAGCTAAGGTATTCGGGCCTCTGCTGAATTGTAGTTGGCAGAGTTGTGCATTTATTTGTTCAATCCAGCAACTATAATACTTAGTGCATTGATTGTTGATTTCATGGCCATAGTTACTATCCCAATTCATTTGGTTGGTTGAGTTGTGCAATTGACTGTCCAATTGGAGACAGTTGTTGAGATTTTGGGTGGAATTCAATTTATTTGCTACCCCATTTGGGGGTGCTCTCTGGTATTGATTATATTGTTGAATATTATTTGGGCTTTGACTACTTGAGATTTCTATTGCATCTGGGGGATAAAATTGGATGACTTTTGTGCCAGTTTATTTGTTTGGAAATTGTTGGGGGTAATTTGGGAGTTACTTGTCAATTGGGTCCCGTGTTACTCTCTGCCATTCAGTGATACTGAGTGGTGTGTTTGGCGTTATCACATGTCTTGGGTTGGCCATTTGATTTCAATTTTCCTTATGCATGCACCAGTGGTACTGGTGAGGGTAGTTTACATAATATTTGTTACTCCTGTGTTATTGGTTGCCTAATCGACTACTGGGCATTTGTGGTTGAGTTGTTTCTGTCCAACTTCTGAACTGTTGTTGCTGGAGTTGCCATTTTCTTGGGTCAATTGCTAATTTTAGCAGGTTGAAGTGGGTAATTGACTGTCCAATTGGAGACAGTTGTTACGATATTGGGTCCGATTGTGTCTAATTGCTGAAAGTTGTTGATTTATTAAGACACTAGCACAGTTCCTAGTTTGTTCGAGTTGCTGTTCTGTTGCATTATTGGGAGCTGTGCTCTAGTATTGTGGCTACTTTTCTGCGTTTATTTGTTGAATTGGGGCATGAATGTGTCGTTTGCATTTGCTTGTTGAAGTCGGTTGCCTTTAATTGACTTGCTTGGGGTATTTGGAGCAGTTGTTGCACTTTGGATGACCTTAATTCTGAATTTGACTACATGGGGTCCATAAGTACTTATTGATTGCATTTGCTATAAGTGTTGGGGTATTTGTATGACCTCTGGGTGGTTGAATTGCGCATTTTATTCATTGGGTTGGCTTTTCAATTCTTATTGCTTTGAATTTCCTGTTTCCATTATTTGTTGGCCATTGTTGTCTCTTGTCAAGTGGAGTGATCTTTAGAACCAATGGTGAGGCCATGGTCATCTTCTAGGTCTAGGACACCTAGAACCTCACATGGCGCAGAATTTGGCAGTATCTATGCACCATGCAGGTCCTGCTCCTCAGTTCCCGCCCGATCCGCCCCTATTTTGACGACTTCAGGGAAGTTCCGTTGCCTTTCGCCTTGCTATTACTATTTATTTATCACATTGAGGGCAATGTGTGAATTAGGTGTAGGGGGGATCGTTGTGGTGCTAGTATTTTTATTTTTAGTTTCTAAGGGCTTTTCCTTTATTTTTAGTTTGATATTTATCTTTTTTTCGTTTATTTTCTTTTCTTCTTTTCTTCTAGTGGTCAGTCTTCATATGAATACCAAGTTTTGATACCGGATTGTTGTCTCTAATTCTGCTATTGCCAAGTTTATTAATAAAAAGGTATCAAGTTGATGTGGTTGAGTTCAGGAATATCTCTTTGGTGAATATCAATAATTGCTTAACTTTTCTTATTTTTGGTTAACTTCTCTAGGCATGGGGAATGATTGTTAGCATTTTTCATGTAAATTGGTCCATTTATTAATTTTAGTTCTCCATGTCTGGAAATTTGAGGCTGGCTGCTATTAATCTTGTGTTGCTTTTAGATATCGTGCTATATGATTGTAAATAAGGGGTGACTGTACTCTGCTAGTTATCACTACTGAATAACCGGGGATCTTCACCTAAAGTGTCGATTCTCGCGTCAAAAGGTAGTAATTGCTATGAGTGCGTGGTCCCGTAGCGATTGGAGCTGAGTAACCGGGCTCCTCCATCTATCAAATGTTGGAGTTCGCGTCAAAAGGCTCTAATGGCTAGAAACTAAGTCTTTTGTCATTTATTGAAAAAAAAAAGAAAAAAAAAAAGAAAAATGGAAGAATGTGAAAAAGAGTAAAGTAAAGTTTGTGTTGGTATTAAAAAAAAAAAAAAGTCAGCTTGCCTATTTGTGATCTTAATGTCGAGATCTTGGTTAGTAATTGGACCGTTTGCTGATAAATGTGAGCAACCATTCAGTTTTCTTGGATTAGTTTGCTTTAAATTGGAGGAGTTGGTAGTTTAGATGCTAACCGGGGTGATTTTTCTTAGATCTTGACCTGTGTCGCTTGATATATGATTTTCTTGGTGTCTTGGCAATACGGTAGCTGGAGCAACAGCCATTGTCAAATTTTGGTATTCAATTGCTGTTCTAATGCTTGAGGGCAAGCATGATTTAGGTGTGGGGGGAATTGATAGGGTGTTAATTATTGGTTATTTTATTGTTAATTTCCCTTTTATTCTTGCCAAATATTGTTTTAATTATTAATATTTATTTATATTTGGTATTGGACCCAATTTCAGGAAGTGAAGCAGAAAACTACAAAAATGTGGGACTTTCTGAAGATAATTGAGACTTCAAATAAGCCACAGACCTGGCCCACATGGTGATATACGCGGACTGCATTTCTTTTGCTAATTGGGAGTGTCTTGAGTACTTGGACTCTCAATTTCGGTGGGGACCACGGATAAGAAGCATGAGTCATTTGGACTCTTGGAAAAGAAACGTACAAAGGCTTTGTGAAATGTCAATTGGACTTTGAATTAGTGTGGGGACCACTAGAGATAGCATTAGACTTTCCTTTGGCTTTAAAAAGACAAACGTGCAGAAGGTTTCTGATTCAATAGTTTTAGCTTAGTCTTTAGGATAGTTTTAGTTTTCTTTTCTTTTCTTTTCTTTCCGATTGTGAGGCGCACGCCGACTTTCGGCAGTATCATGTTGGGAATTTCCTCAACAATGAAGAACTGAATTCTTATTTTCTAGTCAAGGGGACAACTGACGATTTGGTTCGACAATTACTGTGAGATCGAATCTGTTTTAATTATTTTCTTCATTTATTGGTATCTATATGTTCCTTGATTTTAATTGCTATGGCCTTGTGTATGATTGATTAGTGCGCAATAATTAATCATTCATATAGGCTATTTTTGCTAAATAGGGGTAATTGAATCCGTAATTGTTCGTTATCTCTATCTCAGTAGCAACTGGTGTAATTGGGTTTATGTCAGAGGAGCATATGATCTAGCTTAAACAAACCCTCGTAGCGTGTTTGTTGGTTAGGATTGGGCCTTTCTAATTATTAATGCAATCGAGAAATTAAATCCTACGGTCGTACCTAGGGTTATTTTTGGGTTAGAGAAATAGCTAACGGTCGTACCTTAGCTATCGAGAAATTAAGGAAGGGTTGGTTGTTTATCGCGTGCATGACAACTATAACTAATCTATTACTAAATGTTGGAATTATTTCTGCATCAATGATCAGTGCATGAACCATTTCTGAAGTGTATCCTTGGCTAGAGTTTCTCTAATTATTTCTTTTAATTAATTATTTTCTGCATTTAATTTATTTAGTTAGTATTTAATCCAAAAAACCCTCCATACTTTGGACTCTAGAAGAAACGAATTATCCCCAGTCCCTGTGGATTCGACCCTACTCACCGCTATATACAAAATATGTATTTTTCTCGAGTAGGTATTTATTATTATACAGGTTCGGCACCTGTCATCAAGGCTGTCAAGCATACTTCTTGGCTGCTGCTACTTGCTGCAATTATTTCATCCGCTGTGATGAAGGCTATTAAACTCATCCCGCCTTCTATACTTGTTGGTTGCTCCTCTCATCATGGTAAGCTCTTATTTTAGTGTTTCAAATACAACAAAAATGTCTTGCAACTATGTGTTGCCTTAATTCTTGACTACATGTTGTCTCGAGTTTCTTGAGTTTTTGCATTTTGCAGTGATTTTACGCTGAAAACCTTCATAGCTCTTACTTACTATCCTTGGTACATTATTAAAAGTCCTATGATCCCTTACTGAACCAGATCCTGTTTCAATCAGATCAGATGAAAACATCCAGGATGGAATTCTCTTTTGCTCTCTGCCTTGGATGGCTAAAACCTGAGATCTTCCTTGTCGGCCAGTGATTTTAAACTGTCCAACCATTCAGCAATTTGTAGACATGTTAATGAGGTGTTCTTTTACTTCTTTTGGAACTCAATTTGCCATATCTTCCGTGCTGCTTGTAGTTCAAAGTAGCCAGTATTTTGCAGCAGAAAGATGTGGATTAGCTGAACCCTGATAGCTGCTAGCATCCTTCTTGAAGTTGTATCTTAGCTCTATAACAGGCAACATATTTTTTCTCAGTGTTTTGCAGTTGACTACATGGTTGTGTCCAATGATACTTTTCCATTGCTCCTTCTATCTGTAAAGCTCAGACAGGACTCAGAGCACAAGAATCAGTCAGCTTGAGCCCTTCTATTTATGTTAAATCAGAGGGCAATTTAGAAAACTGAATTGCTAAGGCACCCATTTCTATGCAAGAAAGGATCCCACTTGGTGGATGGGAACGTTGGAGAGATGAAATTATGGAATCAACTGAACAGGATTATATAGGAACATATGAGGTCAACCTTAGTTCATCAAACTGACATTTTACATAGCATCTATTTGTAAAATTACTTGTATGTGAACTAGTCTCCTTGTACGTCAATATTGTTCCATGAAGCAATAATGTGACATGGATCTTACACATCTTGGCTTCAAATCCTATTCATTGCTAGCTCAGGATATGTAACAAGGAATGTATTTCTACTTTTCTATGCCTCTAAGACTTTGACGGCCAATACAAGTAAATCTTCTTATGTCTGTACCAGTACCGAAAGTGGTCCCCCCTTTCATTGCTAGCTCAGGATATGTTCCATACTGATCATATTGCTATGCCTTCTTTTGGATGTGTAGTCCCCCCTTTCATTGCTGTTGCTTGACTGCAGTGATTGCTGTCATTTCTCAAACCCTGTGTCCTTTCCTCAGATATTTGGCTATTTGTGTTGAATGTCGTTATGTTGGACTAAATGTTGTTTTCAAGCCTCCCTGTGTGATGCCCTTCTTGAAGGGTATGTGGCTGATTATGATTAGTTGGTCATCTTTATAATCTCTCTGTCTCTTTGGCATTTAGGAATGGCTCTGCTCTTCACTCTTCACTATCTTCTCTGTTAATTTAATGAAACTAACAGCAACTTCCTGAATAAATCGTAAACATAAACTCAGGTTTGTATGGCATTAATCACAGCTTGTCATGCCTTATTTGTTGGATTCACTGTTTCATTTGAAGTATATTGACGTCTTGTGTCAAATAACCAAATATTCAAGATTTTCTTAAGCAATCAAGAATCATCATATCTGATTCTTATGAGTCCATGTTGCAGTCCAGTTTCCTTCATCATATTTCTATGGATTGAAATGGTAGCCATTTTCGATTCAGGGCATTACATGCAGCCAGTAGTACATTCATTCGCCTCAAATTAGCATCTCAATTCATTTTTTATGCGGATTCAGATCAGCAACTCTTGCTGCCATATCTATAGCTGGATTTGAACATCTTATTGCTTTGCTTGTGCTACAATTGCCAATGCGTAAAGGCCTCTCGGAGAAAAAGTAGAGTTTTATTGCTGATTTGCTAGAAAAGGGAAGATAATGAGTTTATATAAAAGAAATGAAACTTTATGCCGAAGTATGTCTAAGCACAGAAAATTGTTTCAGGCTTAAGCAATAGAATCATTGCTTCTACTTCCAGATTCTCAAGGATCTGACCATTTTAGTGAGTGAACATTCAATTGCTATGTACTCTCCTCAGGCTAAAATCAAATCGATTGACATTGTTTTTTTATTGTCAGTTAGCCTGATTCTTAGTCGGACCTCTCTTTTTTTTTGTAAAAAATAAAAATAAATAAATACAAAAGTCTACCGTGTTTCACCGTGGTGATAACTAGAGTTGAAATCACTCAAATTCTTTCATTGAAAAGCAAAAAAAAAAAAAAAAAAAAAAAAAAGAAATTGTCAAGGACCTAGAAATCATATAGAGAGTTTGAGAATGGTAGAACATGGACTATATTATCTACAAATGAAATTTCTCACTCATTAATAATCAGGAAGAGTTTATGTGTTTTTTGTGTCAATTAATATGTAATTTGAAGTCACAACGCCTGATTATTTATCCAAGAATCAGAATGCAACACAGTTAGTGCGGAAAGGAAGAACTTTGACCCCTAGCAAAGAAATTTTATTACAGTCACCGTCAATTATTTGGCAAGTTCAATCGTTAGCATATGAAATTAATTAAACAAACAAGGAGTTCATAATCTTATTTGGATTCTATATGAAATTAATTGATTTCGCAATCTTATTTAGAATATTTTCATTAGTCAAAACCTGACCATTAGTTGATCCGATAAAAATTCTTGCTCTGACGCTCGAGGGAACCAAACAAAATAAGATGCGCGTTCTAATTCTAATTCTTGAGGATCAGTAATTAAGACCAATTTATGATTCCAGTTGGGGGAGAGTTGGGTGTGGGTGATAAGGTGGGAGGTGTTGTAAGTAAGGGATCCCGAGTTCAATTTTATCTTAGACATAAATGATTCTCCTTCAGAACTGCAACAACCATTGAGATATTGTCCACAATCAAAATAGTTGAGAAAGTTAAAGTAAAAATGCCAATACAAAAGCATCCAAATTTGTCAAACAACCACAGCCATTTCAAAACATCCAAATAATATGTTTTAAGGAATCGATATGACAACACAAACAATCGATTGGAATTTAAAAAAAAAAAAAAAAAAAGAATCCCAGCATTGACCTTGGAAATTTTTTCAGTAAAAACCAAGCAACTTCCCAACATTTAAGTTTGTACTTTAGTTAAACTAACTCCTCAAATTTTTAACACTTAATTAAATCTTGCACATAAAGCGTAAACAACACATATTGAGCGTGAAAACTAATCATAAATAGGATAGGAGGTTAATAGAAGAGTTACGGTCTAAGATATGAGTTGTTAAATTCCTTCTTTCAAGTTTGATTGATGCGCTAGAAAACTTCCTAAAGTATGAGAGAATATTTAAACAATTTTCACAAGTTAAAATGCAAACAATTTCTGGCCAATTACGTGATGTATGAAATGATCACTTTGCGGTCTCTGGATTTTGACCAAATTCTAAAAGTTTTTAAGCAAATTCTAAAATATTACTCCAGTTATGCTGTTAGTCTAATTCCCAAGGCCAATTTATTATTCTTTTCAAATTTATTTCTGGATTAATAGATGACATGATTAAATGTTGCCCATTTTGGCAGTTGAATGTAGCTATCCAAGTTTGTCCAAGATGTAAGCCTCATGGATTGATTAAGAGAGGCCAAATAGTGAAATTGCCAACATCTTCTATGGCAATTAATAGCATCCAAATTTGTCAAGGAATTATTATTATTTGGATGAAGTCAGATCTATCCTCATGTCCCAAGAATTAGCAAATTAGATAAAAAAAAAAAAAATAAAAATTGGTTGCCCGAGCTGCAATTATGATTGCCATTTCCCCTTCCTTTTTCATCACAAGTCCTACTATTAGTATGTATGTTATAAGTAAGATAAGTAGTGTTATTTTAAAATTGAAAGGAGAAATTTTACTTCAATGCCGACATGTGTAACGCACGCCCATTTTTTTAGTGAGATGTTAAATTTATGAAAGTTTGAGGTGATGGAAAACTTGCAAATATATTAGAGACTCTCCTTTTAACTATTTCCACAAGTGAAAAATGCAAAGAATTCCAACTAGAGGTGACAAAATGGGCGGGATTTGCTTGGGTTTGAGATGGAACCGAGTCATATGGGTTTGGGTCCAACCTTACCCATATATGTTTTGGGACTAACTTGGGCGGGATCACTTTGGGATGGGTTTAGATTGATCCCGCCCAATACCCAAATCTATTTTCTACATATTTTTTTTCCTTTAATTCATTTTTTATTTTTTATATAATTTTAATATTTTTTATTTATTAAATTTCTTTTAGTTTTATTAAATAAACATGCAAGTGCTTTATACTCAGGATTTCCACCAAAAATTGGATTAACAAATAAAGGAAAAGATAGATATACAGCCATATTCCAACATATATCAAGATGGCCAAGGTACTTAGGGTGTTGAATATTTATCCTCATCATTGTCCAACGATGACAGGTCTAAACTGACTGAAATACTGAAAATTCTTGTGGATAATGACTAGGGAGACTACTAGATTATATTCGCTGGTATGACTATAAAAATTGTTAAAGATAATTTTTGAATCTAAGACTCCGTTTGGATTGGTTATTTTTTCAAAAAATAAGTTTTCCAAATACAATGTTACAGTAATATACAATAACTCAAAAAACATCCCATCCATATTAGTATATCAAATATTTCAAAAAAAAATTTATTGTAAAAACTTTTCATATACATTGCTACAATAAAATATTTCAAAAACAACTCCCAAAAATAGCTAATCCAAACGGAGCCCTTGCTATTTGAGCCCAATGGGTACCCAAGTATTTCCCAAAATTTTCCATCAATTAATGGATATAATTGGGATTTGTCCCATTTTAAACCCAATATCAAATTTCAGTACCCATCCCATCCAAAGTCCCCATGGGCATGGGTAGCCCATTGGAACTTGGGACAAATTGCCACCTCTAATTCCAACCAATCTCTGGCCAATTTACGTGATCAGATTTGCAATCTTGATTCTTAAAACGACAATCCACGTGTGTATATATATATATAATTCTGCATAGTATAATAGAACCAAACAAGAAGCAAAATAAGTAATTCTGGAAAATGGACAATTTAACGGACCCCAGATTCTAGCAAAAAATGGGGCATTTGATAAAGCCCAGCGCGGTACACTGCGAAAAGCAAACTTAGTGAAATCTTTTTATTTTGTTTCTCCGGAACTAGAAAAATGAGATGAATAATGTAGCTAAAATCACAGCATCATTGTCAATTTCCTTTTTTTTTTTTTTTCTTTAACATTCTAATTGTTAAGGACAATAATTTCTTGTGCTTCTTGGGTCAGACCATTATTTTTTTGAGATTTTTTGCACAATAGAAGGCCCCAGCAGTTATAAGGTTTCTCAATCAGAGTAGAGGCCTCAGCAAGGCATTAAGTAGGAAAGGTGAACTGGAAATTTAGTGCCATACACGCCATGCAATTTAGGTGCTGACACAATAGACGTGTATACACTGACATATTAAATGCAGACAAAATTAACCTAATGCAAAATTAACACAAAAGCACAATACATGTTTCATTCATTGAAAGTTTTGCGTGCTAATCAATTCTATTCATCCAATTTCAAATTTACCTAATGTAAAATATAGATTGCATGGTGCAATCAATTGCAAGAAGTACTCACCACACTTATCATTGTTATCACCTTTGTTTTTTTACCCGGTCACTATTATCATTAGATAAATATATGAAAAAAACAATTTATACTTATTCCATCACTTTTTTTTTTTAAATTTTACCAGCCACCATTCTGTCTCACATGCATTATATAAAAATACAAAAAGTATTATATTATTAATCTATATGATTGCATTGCAACTAACATATTTTTTCCTCAACATATCATTTGTTTACCCTGAATTGGTTTACAAATCTCCCACTTTAACGTAAAACTTGTCGTAGTAACCTTAGATGTACCCTTCTGTTTACTAGTGCACCAAACCATTATGTGACTCCTATACATGCGCAACATTAATTTCAATTAGAAGAAATTATCTAAAAAATTATTTTGGACCTTTCATTGTTCAGCACAGTTTCTTATCCTTCTTGAGTGGAATTTTCCACGATCAGGGGCCCAGGCATGTGGAATGTGGATCAAAAGCAGATGTAGAATCCCGGCAATGACTATGTTTTATTTTCAACTGAAAATGCCAAGCAATTTCCGTTGGAAAAGCATCCCACCCAGTTTGTCAAAGAAGCGCTGCACCAAAAAATCCTCATAACTCTTGTCACTTCCGTTTGAGTCAAAGCAGTTCCTTGCTGCTTCTAGCTACAGCTAAAACCTTCCACTGCAAAAGAGTATTCTTATCTGAAGACTGTACCCAAGGAACAAGAAGAATGGCTGATGTACTTATAGCTTCCACAATAGAGGTAGCATTGAAGAAGACACTTTCCCTTGCCAATGAAAGGATTGGCAAGTTATTCCAATTCAAGGAGGATTTGGAGACCCTCAAAGGATCTGTTGCTATGATCCAAGCTGTCTTGGCTGATGCAGAGGAAAAGCAAACGCATGACCAGGCCGTGCGACTGTGGCTCCAGAGGCTAGAAGCCGTGGTGTTTGATGCCGAGAATTTGTTGGACGAGCTGAATTATGAAGCTCTTCGTCGCCAACTCGTGGGCAAGGTGCGCTCCTTCATCCTGTCCTCTGACATTAATATTGTTTTCCGACGGAGAATGGCCTCTAAGATCAGGGACATCAACAAGAAGTTGAATAAGATCAATAAAGACGCCAATGATTTCGGACTGATCAGATTCCAAAGGGAAAGTTTCCCCCCTTCTACTACTGCTAAAGTCACACTAAATAGAGAGACGGATTCTATTGCTGGCCACTATGTTGTAGGAAGAGCAAAGGATGAAACAAGCCTGGTGGAGATCTTGCTAAGCTTGTCAGAAAAAGCCGTTTCTGTAATTCCCATCCTTGGGATGGGCGGATTGGGAAAGACAACTTTAGCTCAATCTGTATACAAAAATAGTCAAGTTCATAGCCATTTTGAGAAAAAAATTTGGGTTTGTGTGTCCGACAATTTTGACGTGACCAGGCTTTTGAAAATGATTTTAGAATCACTCACGAGAAGAAATGTTGAAATGACCAGTAGGGATGTCATCGTCCAGGAAATTCGAGAACAACTTGTGGGAAAAAAATATTTTCTTGTTCTTGATGATGTCTGGACCGAAAACCTTACCTTGTGGGATGATTTTTTTGGTTCATTACTGGGGCTAAATGCAACTAATGGAAATTGGTGTGTTGTGACTACTCGTAAACAACAAACTGCATCCATTGTGGCCACACATGATCCTTATGTGCTAGGAAAGCTATCTGATGACGATTGTTGGTCTATCCTAACAAAGAAAGCCATTGCAGGTGGAGAAATTCCCAAACAATTGCATGTCATGAAAAAGGAAATTATAAAAAAATGTGGTGGTCTACCGCTGGTTGCAAGTGTAATGGGAGGTTTATTGCGCATGAAGAGAAAAGAGGAGTGGCAATTGGTTTTGAAGAATAAGCTTTCAAATTTTAGTGGAGATGAAGATGGTGTCATGGAAATACTTAAATTGAGTTTTGATTGTTTACCATCTCCATCCATTAAGAAATGTTTTGCATATTGTTCTATATTTCCTAAGGATACTATGATGAAAGGAGATATGCTAATCGAACTTTGGATGGCAGAAGGTTTGCTCCAAGCAGATGTCAACAACCAAATGATGATGGAGGAAATTGGAATGAATTGTCTGAGAATTTTATTACAGAGTTCGTTGTTTGAAGAAACCAGAAGTTATCGGGAAACACATTATTATAAGATGCATGATCTAGTGCACGACCTCGCAGAGTCAATGTCAAAGTCTACTAAAGTTATTAACAATATTCGTTACCTTGCAGTAGATTTATCAGGTGGCAGAGAAGACAGAGAAAAACTTTTGGAGAGGCTATCAAGTGCACTTCGTACATTGTTTGTAAAAGGTGACCTATCTGGTGATATGTTAATGAAGTTGAAGAACTTGTATGTTTTGAATTTGTCTCATGCAACAACTCAAGAGCTACCGATCACAATTGGCAAATTGATACATTTGCGGTATGTTAACCTTTTGAGTTCTAGAATCCGTATTTTGCCAGACTCCCTTTGCAAGCTTTATAATTTGCAGACATTGGCACTAGATAGCATGTATGTCAAAGATCTTCCGAAGGGGATGTGCAATTTGATTAGCTTGAGACATCTCTATTTTTACACCTTTGATGAAAAATTTCAAATGCCGCTAGAGATGGGACGACTGACTTGCCTTCAGACACTAGAGTTCTTTAATGTGGGTCGAGAGAAGGGTCGACAAATTGAAGAGCTTGGATGCTTGAAAAACCTCAAAGGCAGTTTAAGTGTACGCAATCTTCAACTAGTAAAGGATAGGAAAACAGCTGAGGAAGCAAATCTATTTGAAAAGGCAAATCTATTTAGGTTGATACTTGCGTGGGCCCTGGCTTGGGATCGAGAAGGCAACAACTACAACTACGACAAAGATGTGTTAGATGGCCTTCGGCCTCATCCAAATTTGGAAGAGTTGGTAATTCAGCATTTTATGGGTGATCAATTTCCTCGATGGTTAATGGATTTGCCAACAACACTCCCCAAGTTAGCACGTTTGGAGTTTTATTATTGCCACAGATGTAGAGAACTCCTTCCCTTGGAAAACTTTACATCTCTTAAAGAGCTGGAGATTTGGTTTTGCCATGGATTAACGAATCTACCCGGTGACATGCTACAGTCTTGTATCTCTCTCCAAAAGCTTCAGGTGGCTTATTGCAACAATCTTATCTCCTTTCCGCTTGATTTGCAACAAACGCCTTCTCTTTTGGAGTTGGAATTATACGCGTGTCCCAAACTGAAAACAAGTATGACGCCCAAAGGATTTGGTTTCCTAACCAGCTTAAATCGTATTGAAATTGGTCCCTTCTCAGATGATGATGACCATGAAAATTCTTCAATTTACAATGAATTTGATTGGTCTGGATTGATATCCTTCTCCTCTTTGTCATCCACACTATGTGACCTAGAATTATTTGGGTTGCCACACATGGAGTCCCTACCATATCAGATCCAATACTTGACCACTCTCACATCACTTCGGGTACATGACTTTAGAGGTATAAAAGCTCTGCCAGATTGG
The DNA here is from genome assembly GCA_036785865.1 of Coffea canephora. NCBI lineage: Eukaryota > Viridiplantae > Streptophyta > Magnoliopsida > Gentianales > Rubiaceae > Coffea > Coffea canephora. The sequence goes on from CM071913.1 coordinate 4,692,983, forward strand.
TTCGGAAACTTTGCTGCTCTTGAATACCTATGTTTATTTGGTTTCAAAGAGCTTCGACATTTACCCTCTGAGGATGCCATGAGAAGTCTCACCAAACTAAAAGTTCTACTGGTTTATGGTTCTCCTCTGTTAAAAGAAAGGTGCACTCCCAAGAGCAGCGGCCTTGACTCCCAGTGGTCCAAAGTTTCTCATATTCAACTCCTATTAATAAGTGATTTATAGTTCATCTTCAGATCAAATTCAATCATGTAAGATTGCTTGCTACCTACACATAAGACATCTTTGCCTTTTCTTCACTTCCCAATCTAATTAACCTTCTTGATAAGTGTTTATTATACATGCTTTTAAGTAGTATTATGTGCTTATTTTTGGTATAATTTAGGGTTTTTACGGTGTACCTTGCTGTCTAAGTCTCTAATTTTTGCAAGATTCATTTAGGCTGTTGAATGTGCAAATGTGGTTATATTGGTAGGATTTGAGGAGAATTATCAACGTTGGATCAAGACAAATTCATTTGAATTCATTAGTGCCTGATTCAATGATGATTTGGAATTAGAAGAGCATGAAATGCAAGTATTATTGGTTCATTGCATGAACAAACATTGGGACATCTTGCTTATGATCTTAGAAGTGAATTGGCTAGAAAGACACAAGAAAACGTAATAAAAGAGAAAACATAGGCTCTGAATACACGAGTTGAGGTCACGTATTCCAAGCCTGCTTATTCTCCCCTATTTTTCTGCAACTTGTTTTGCAACTTGCCCTATCTTCACACTTCTTTTTTGCTCAATTCTAGCACAGAATTTCGGCTACACATGCTCAAAAAACTTTAGAAAAGTGCAAAAGAAACTTTATGTCATATTATTTAGCACTTTTTGACTCTCTTGAACCCTGTATATTTAAGAATCACAAAAGAGAGAAAGAAGAGAAGAGGAGGGACAAGAAACACCGCAAGGAGAAGACGTGATTTGCATTTAGCACTATATATGTTAGAATCATTTAGCACTTTTCCACAGTGATGTGATGCACAAGGAGAAGACTCGCCGACCTCTTGCTGCATTTTTTTTTGCTTTCATATTTCCTTGTAGTTTTATTTTAACTCTTTTTATTGTACAAGTTTAACTTGAACTTCTCATCTTGCATTTGGGACTTGTGGCAGTTCTCATAGATGGTTGTAGATTCGTCGATGGCTCGTGATCCAAGATTGAGCTGGATCTCAGCCATTGAATTGTGGAGTAACTTTTCTTCTTTTCTTCTTTTCTTTCTCTACACATTGAGGAAAATGTGTATGTTAAGTGTGGGGGAGGAAATGCTGTTAAGTAGGAGTTACTTTGGTGCTTATATGGTAAATGCTTGGATATGATATTAGAAATTTGTCTTGTGCTTAAAATTGTTGGTTTTTGGGTTTGCTGGTAGGGAGTTTCATCCAGTTTTAAAGAGTAACTCTGTCAAAATTTTTTCAAAATCTTGTCCAAATTTCAAATTTTGCCCCAAGTCTTTCACAAATTGTTCATTTAAATCCACAAGTGCATGAAGTTCATGTCCCTTTTGTTTCAAAATTCTCCTATACAAGTGAGATGATTTTAGTAATTGGACAGTTCAATTCTCCCTTGACTTGGAAGCAATTATTATGTGACTAGAATTATTGCATGTAAGAAAGTATATCTTGTAAAATAGTGAAAATTATGCCTACATTTTGCATAGTAAATGAAATCTCTCATCTTACTTATTTTTACAAGTAATTGATTTATATAGTTGTTAGAATATTTTTCTTCCAAATGTGACCTTATTGAGGGATTTTATGTTAAAAAAATTCAATAAATTCTTATATTGAGTAACCGAGAGTTTTTATCTACAAATATCGACTTTTCGCGTCAAAAGATATTTGAATTGGGAGTAATAAGTGAAGTGTTGAGTAACCGGAGATCTTCATCTAAAAATGTCAATCTTTACGTCAAAAGGACTTTTAACAATTTAAGAGTAAATAAAAGAAAAAAGAAAGTGAATAGTTCCGTCTTAAGGTTGGTGAAGCTAAACATCTCATTTAGAAGGAAGAAAATCTCCAAGGTAAGTATATATGTTAGTTATTTGTGAAATTAGGTAAGATAGAGAGATTAAATTTGTTTGGTTGAATTTTGGGTGTAATTATCTCTTTTTTACATTATATGATGTGTATTACGGGTAATAGGAAAAAATTGCATAATCAAAGCTTGCCAAAGTTAAGAGAGGTTGAGTTTCAAGTTCACTTGATTCATTTGACTTCTTAAATCATTGCTGGTTTGTATTTCTTATTGCTTAAGGACCAGCAATAATTTAAGTGTGAGGGAATTATATGAAAAAAACTAAAAAGTTCCCGTGGTTATTCTTCACAATTTTCTCTTCTTCCTTTTTCTCGTCCTATTTATTATCTTTCAAAGCTGCGGCATTAGCATTTCTTATCAAGTGCAAAATACCGTGCTTCTCATTTACTCCTAACAACATAATACTCTTGTAACCGTCGATTAACATGAAACCAAGCACCTATCCTGTTCTATGCTTTGATGTATTACTATAACTGTGTTAATATTCTGTTCCACGCTTTGTTTTTGTAGGATTGACAGAACAATAGCTTCACGAAATTATCTAAATTGTCTTGTTAGATCCCTTGTTCACTACATAATGTCTGAGCTTGAATTTTCTATTTTGCAGTGATCTTAGGCTCAAGGTTTAAGTGGAAATCTCCATTGGCCTTAATTACTCATTGAATTGCAAGGCCAGTAGCTTGGACAAAAATATTTATGATGGCAATCTTTTCTTTCATATTGGTGCCTCATATAGCCAACACCTGATATCCTTGTTGTCGGAGCTTGCACATTGTCTATCTGCCTTTTCAGTCACGAGGTCCAGCAGTAAGAATTTAGTTGCTATATTACTATAAATTTGCTTAATTTTTTCCCTGGCTTTTTGTCTTTGAAACTAGTTGTACCTCAATTGCTGAAAGTTTTCTGTCTGTGTTTGGTTGCTCAATGATTGTCAGCTGGCCTGTACGATCTACTGGGAAAAAATTTCTTGCCCCAGCTTATCAGATGTTTTTGAAGAGCCATCATTACCAGGACTTTTTGATGATCTTTATTGACCGTTTGATGACCATTACAAGAGAGACAGATTGACCATTAAGAGGTTTTGCAAACTTTCGAGTGTTATCCCAAGGTTAGCATATCTAAGTCAAAACAAATGTACATACAGAGAAATTTTCAATTTTGCGATGAGTTTTAAAAAAATTCTACAAAAGAGGTGATTTTGGTGAGATATTCCGTAGGGGATCTTCGCATTTCGCGAATGCGAGCTCAGTTCTATTGAGCTCTCCACTGCACCTCTCTGTTGCATCTGCTGCTACTGCTGCAACTATGCTGCCTTTATGGCAGCTCTTGTCTCTGACAACTATACGGAAATCCATAAACTAAAGAAGCGGTCCTTGGTTTCTTTTTTTTTTTCTCTCTCTTTTGTTGTGGTTGTGGGTCTTCTCCTCTTGTTAATAATATAATATGACTTTTAATGTCGAGTGGTAAAAGGAAAAGGGCTCAAAGGCTCTCAAGAGTTGCAAGTAGTAATCCTGCTAAGGATGATGGCCCAACTAAAAGGTGAAAACCAAATGGTTATGGTTATCATGGTTATTGTAATAGTAGTAGGAGTAAGTACTATCAAAAATAAAATAAAATTATGGATTATTTTTGTTTTGTTTTTTGGTGTAAGCTTTATAAGAGTTGGTGACTGAAGAACACAACAGTAGTGTGGCTGGATCATGAGAAGATTGTACGGGTTTTTTGAAATGTTACTGCTGCCTGCCTCCTCTCTGCCCTCTCTTCTTGCTTTTACTTTTCTTCTCTGTCTCTGTTACTTTACCTGTACCATACCTCCCCCGCTATTACTATTCCTACTACAGTATTTTCCGGTATACAGTGAGCTCGCATTCGCGAAATGCGAGGTCAGTGAGCTCGCGTTCCCGGAATGCGAAGACCGCATTTGTAGAACAGCTTCCAAAAATCGCCCCAGTTGTAGAATGACTTTTTTTTTCATCATAAACTAAGAATTCACCCTATACATACACTGTATCGAGTCCTAGTACCTGCTCATTATCTTTAGGGTAAAAATGGCAAAACAAACTCATTTTTGTAAGATTCCCATCACAAGAAAATGTAATAGAACTTCCTGTTTTTTCATAGTTATAATGCAGGAACAAGCTTTCTCGAGATTTTAAATACGAGGGCTTGCATCAAACTTAGGTATACACACCACCATTTACTATGAAAATTTTATTTTCTTATTGATTTTTTCAAAAAAAGGGAAAATATAATGCGTTATATTCATGGAGTAAATCCTCAAATGAAAGTATGTCAAAGCACAAAAAATTATGAACTAGCAACCGCAGACAAAGATTTTAGACTTTTTAATTTATAGCTTCTTTTGTTTCTATAGGAGAACTTACTCCCCCCTCCTCCCATACCTTAGTTAAGAAACACACACACACCGGATATAAACTGAACCCACAACCCAACCCAAAAGGCATATGCTGACTTCCGGGTTGCGTCAAGGAGCTTATATCCAACACACGCACACCCCTCTCTATCGATGTGGGATAGAACTGAGGGAGAGGGGACGGGGATGGCTTAGAGCCTTAAGGAAGAACCACACACTGACAGGTGCCGAACCTGTGCAATAATAAATACCTGCTTAAATAAAATATAAATTCTGTAGATAGTGATAAGCAGGGTCGAATCCACAGGGACTGGAGATAATTTATTTCTTTTAGAGTTCGAAGTATGGGGGGGTTTTTGAAAATGAGAGTAGCTAAATTGCTTGGAATAAATTAAAATAAAATAAAACAACTACAACTCAAATAACTAATTATCACAATAAAAATAATAATGGACGAACTCTAGCCAAGGGACAACTTCGGAGATGGTTCACTTAATTTGATCACAGATGCAAGGATCATTCCAGTTACTATCTGATAAATTAGTTATAGTTGTCATACACGCGATAAACAACCAACTCTTCCTTAATTCGTCGATAGCCAAGGTACGACCGTTGACTATTTCTCTAATCAGGAAATAACCCTAGGTACGACCATAGAGGTTCAATTCCCTAATTGCATGAATAATTAGAAGAGCCTAATTCTAACCAATCAACACGCTACGAGGGTCTCTTTAAGTTAGCCTGTCTATCTCCCTGACATAAACCCAATCATGCCAGTTGCCACCAGTTTAGAATAATTAACAATTACGGATTTAACTATCCTAATTGGCTTCAGGTTATTGAATTAATCTAAAATCCGGGCCCTGGATAATCGAATAATAAAACAACCATATGAATATAAAGCAGAAGATAGACAAATACCAGTAAATAATGGAAATAAATAAAAACTAATTCGATCTCACAAATTTAGTAGAACCAAGTCCTCCGTTGTTCTTGACTAGACAAACTTAGCCACGTCTCATGAGAAAATCTTCAAGTAATTTCATTGAGATCCCGGCCATCAAAAGAGCCAAGGAGGAAGAAAAAAACTAAAACTATCCTAAAAACTATTGATTCCTCATCTCTCGTACGTTTCTCCCTTTTTAAAGCCAAAAGGAAGTCTAATGCTATCTCTAGTGGTCCCCACACCAAATTCAAAGTCTTGTACGTTTCTTTTCCTAGAGTCCAAATGACTCATGCTTCTTATCCGTGGTCCCCGCACATGTGGACAAAACCTCCAAATTACTTCTTGCTCCAAGTCTCTTACGTAGCTTTCTTTGAAAAGCCCACATGACTAAATGCCTTGCACTAGCTTGTGGTCCCCACCAATTCAAGAGTCCAAGGTCCTTAGAAGTCTCCATTTTCCCATAAAAGTCCCTCCTTTTTGGTAATTTTCTGCTTTGTTCCTGAAATTAAACCCCAATACCAAATATAAGTAAATATTAATAATTAAAACAATATTTGGCAAGAATAAAAGGGAAAATTAACAATAAAATTACTAACAATTAACACCCTATCAATTCCCCCCGCACCTAAATCATGCTTGCCCTCAAGCATGGGAACAACAATTGAACACCAAAATTTGACCATAGCTGTTACTCCAACTACCATATTGCCAAAACACCAAGAAAATCATATATCAAGCGACACAGGTCAAGATCCAAGAAAAATCACCCCGGTTAGCATCTGAACTACCAACTCCTCCAATTTAAAGCAAACTAATCTAAGAAAAAGGAATGGTTGCTCACATTTATCAGCAAATGGTCCAACTATTAACCAAAATCTCGACATTAAGATCACTGACAGGTGCCGAACCTGTGCAATAATAATTACTAAAAAGTCCTAATTACCACCTCAATTAAATAATTATAAAACAAATCCAAGTACTGGAGCAGGGACCCTAGGTGTGCAATGGGTTACTTGATTCACCCTGTTCCCGAAGAGTTTGCTTGATCCGATATACCGGGTTTGTTTATAAAAATACTAATTTTGCGTACAATGGCAAGTAGGGTCGATTCCACAGGGAGCAGGTAGGAAATTATTTCTTTCCAAATCAGCAGAGCAAAATTGGGGGATTTTCAATGGGGGAGGAATAAATAAAATAAAAGTAAAATAGAAATAAAGCGAACTAAATTCAAAACCAACTCACAAAGCACAAGTCACTAAAAATAGTAATTAATAAGAGTCTACCCAAAGGATCAACTGCTCAGGCACGGTCCAATTAAATGATCATCGATGCAAAGATATTTCCTCCATTTATCACTAGGTTGGTTATAGCTATCAATAAGCTCTGACAACCAGTTCTTTACCTTTTCGACAGTCAAGGTACGACCATTGACTGCTTCCCTAACCAGATAACAACCCTAGCTACGACCGTAGGAATTTAATTACCCAATTGCATTAAAGCTAGAAGAACCCAACCCTAACCAATAAACACGCTAAGAGGGTTTATTTAAATTAGATCTTGCGTTTCCCCATCATAAAGCCAATTATGGTGGTCGCCACGGGGTGTCAATTAAATGAACAATTACGGATTCTATTTAATTAACGTGGCAGTAGGCTATTAAATTAAATCAAATACCCGGCCGTTGATATTCAATTAATAAAATACCCATGAACAATTAATTCAGGAAACGCACGAATAATAACGAATTGGAAGAAATAATGAAAGCTTGATTAGATCTCACAGGTTTTATGGACCGCGCCCTCGCGTCACCCTTTGGGTAGAGGAGGAAATTAGCCGCTCCTCATCGTTTCAATCCCGCGTGATTTAGTTGAATACATTAAATTGATTTCCGAAGAATTGGAGAAGCACAAGAGAAAACCCACGGAATTTAGAAAAGTCAAAAGCAAAAAGTGAAGAAAGGTCTCCGTTGTACAGAGCCCAGATGCAATCCGCAGAAATCTTTAATGTCTGGCCACTAGCCGCTAGCCGCAGGCGAAACCACAGTAAAGAAAAAGAGAACAGGAGAAAAGTCTCCGACAAGGAGTAGAAAAAGGAAAATAAAAGCTAAGCCTAAAAATTGATGATCCATCTTGCTTTGTCCTTTTTCTCTTTATAGCCGCCGCAATTCCAAGGAGTCCAAAAGCCAAGAAACGTCTGGTGCAAATCAATCTGCAAAAGCCATTTCTCCCTTTGAGTTTTGATCCCATGCGCCTGGTCCACATGGACCACGGTCCGTCTTTCGGTTTCGTCCACCTTTCAAGGCGTGGTCACGCTCTGGGACGACAAGTCTTCTGGAAATTTTTCCCCGCGATATCTTTTTAATGCTAACCACCTACAATTCACGCAAATGTCAAATATGGGTGAAATCCCCTTTCTTAGCACCATGAATAGCCAAAATTAGGACAAGATGACAGTGCAAAACGTGCCAAATAACGGCTCTATCAAATCCCCCCACACCTAGACAATGCTTGCCCTCAAGCATTTCGAAGCTCAGACGTACAACCACGAGAGCGGAGGTCATGCAGTAGTCTATACTAACACAAGCATCTAGGGTCCCTGACAATATCACCAAAGGTAGAGCACACTGGACATGTTGTAATTTGAATCGAAGAATATATAAGAATACTAGGAACGCTCAAATCAACATCACGGAATGTCATTACCATAGGCTTGCACATTTATCACATCTCCACCACTTAAAAGTGAACCAAACACATAAATCAAAGGGGCTTTAATAGGGTTGTAATGGGGCTCAGGTGACAAGCGGGTTGAGAAAGTATAGATAGGGGGTAAAGTGTCAAGAGAATGTCCGAAACTTACTAATAACCATAGTGCTTTACTGGAGGAGGTTCACTAGCTAGGCAGTTCCCATTTGCTGTACACACTGTACAAGTGCCCAAAATTAAATTTTTTTTTTTTTTTTTTTAGACGAACTGCTCGCAAGGCGTGGGCACGCCTTGTAACCCTTAGTCCACTGGTCACGAGGGCTTCTTTATTTATTTATTTTTTTTTGTTTGGAAGAAAGAGAGCCCTGTAGGGCGTGGGCACGCCCTTCAAGCCAAAGTCCCCTGGTCAGTGGCCCTCTTCCAAGTTCTCATTCTTTCTACAAGACTAACATCATATGGCACCTAATCTAAAACCACTTGCAACCCCCAAATTTGTTTGTTTTCGCACAAATGATGGAATTCAGGCATCCCTTGACAACACAGGGGTAAACAGGAAAGTTTAAAGACGTCTTGGGTTAACAAATACGGGTAACAACCAGAAACGAAGGACAAAAGCTCAAATTGATTTACTATTGGGAGATAAGGTAATGGCTTGATTCTTTTAGATAGCTAAAGAGGGTTAAACCTTAAATGCCCTTATCATTTCAAATGCATCCAATTCACCAAAAATGTGGCCTCGACATGCATAAACTAGCAAGTTCTAGAATGCCAATACCATGAGTGATACCCACTCAATCAAAGAAAATGGAGCAAACAAGAATAATATGCTCAAGCAAGGCTCAAAAGCTCCCCAAAGGTTACAAGAATGGGTCAATTCCAGCATATTCATCATTCAACAACATTGCCAAGGGAAACAAAATGCATAGCTAGCATACTTAACCACATAACCACTTACGTTGATTGTGTCATTCATCACAGCACATGCTCCAACATTGACAAGCATAGACATAATTAACGAACCGACTAACTACAATGACTTTCATTACTATCTTTTCCTTCTTTTTCAAATTTTTTTTTTTTCAACGAAGCAAAAAGCACAGAACTGATGAGACAAAGCTAAAAGGACTAGTGAAAACCAATCCCCCCACACCTAAGTCCGACATTGTCCCCAATGTAGGAAAGATAAATGAAGTATTAGGAGAACTGAGAGGAACTTCCCTGATCACCGGGGAGTGAAAGCGAGACACTAAGGTGGAGGGGGATGAGGCGGCGTGAATCCAATGTGAGCGTAGAAGGCCGCCTGATTTTCTGCCTGAATGCGGGCGAAGACCTGGAGCGCCATAAGACGGCCATCTATCTGCGATAGCTGGGCGTTGAGCTCATGAACACCCTCCTGGAGGTCCGGGTAACGGGGGTCCCTAGCAGGAGGAGGATGAGAGGAGGACGGACCCGCCCGGTCCGTATGGGGTGGCGAGGCAGTGGAGGGTGCAGTGGTGGGCATCCGTGGTTGTGGGCCGTCTTCACCAGGATCCGTAAACTGATAGACATCGCCCACTTTGCGAATGACCCCCATTCGCTCTAAACCGCGCAAATCCAGTGGCTCGATCTCTCGAGCTAGGGCGAAGTTGTGCTCCTTGTCGAGGTCTAGCAATCCCAATCGGATGGCCAAGTGAGTAATGAGGGAGCCCAGGATAATTGGTTTATTTCGCTTATGAATGACCGACTCCATTTGAGTGGCTATCCAACACCCAAAATTGACCTTGACATTGTTGTGCATGCACCAAAGGAAATAAAATTCTGCTTTGGTAAGGGTGCCAGAGGAATCCTTCCGCCCCGAGAAATTGTAAGCCAAGAACCTGTGGATGACCTTTAAGACCGGATCCTTCAATTCAGAGGCCTTGGACTGACTCGGATTATAAACTTGCCGATCCGTGGACCACTCCCTCCAGATGTCAATGTATTCCGTTCTGAACGGCCTGGTGTAGTCACAAGCACTATTGATATACTCTCCGGATGCAATGGTATCCTCACTGACAAACCCCAAAGTCAGATTAAATTCATTGATGGAAAAACTAAACTGTGTGCCCTTCAATCGAAACTTAATAATCTCCGGCTCATCCAAAGTGATGGATTCATTTCTGATAAACTCAAAAGAGCAGTAGAATTCCCAGCAAAGCTCCTCAAACGTAGGGTAGTTAATGATAAGATACTTTTGCCAGCCGATTGCCGAGAACATCTGTTCAACCTCTCGTGCAATTCGCAAATGGTCCAAGGTTGGTGCATGAAAGCACTTACAAGGAGCAAATGGGCGGGGCACCAAGTCGTTAAACCGGTCCTGTTGGGCCCTTGTAAAATTAGTGATCGGTTCCGCCCACTCCCCAGGGGACATGGTGCTCTTATTCAGGCCCAAGCGGGACCGAATGGGGGGTTGTACCGGGGCTCGTCTCTTCCGAGGTCGGGACCCAGACGGCCCAGCAGTAATTGTCTTCTTAGGGGGCATTTAGGGACCACAGACAGAGTAGATTAGCTTTGATGTAGCCAGCCAATCTCCAAGAGCAGATATGGGACCACCGTCAACAAGAATTTCTAAATACTCAGCAGCTCAACAACAAAAGGAGGCACAGTTACCCCACCAACCGACAACTAGACAACACACACCAACCAATTCCCCACTGCTGGCAATTAGCCGACAACAATTAAGAAGACCGAGCCAACTCCCCTCAAATCAAGATATTAGTCAATAAAAAAAAAACAGCACTCAGAGGGCTACCAACCACATGTTCCAAATAACAAATTCACTAAAGCCCACAGATATCTCAAGTATATATTCACAGGGAAGAAGATATAAGGTGTTTCTCTTCAGATAATCAAACCACTGGTCCCCCGACAATACCAACAAATATAGCAACCCAAAAGGAGGCAAAAATTGGCAATTAAAACTCCCAATCGAAGTCACCAGTTCAACAAGAAAAATAGGGGTACCACTTTTTTCCTTCGTCCCGGCTGAAGAAGAAAGTGGCGGAGAAGGAGATCTGAGGCTGGGCTCGCGCAGAGGACTGGTCGGTTGCGGAGGTGACAAAGCTGCGCCGTGTGCTGGGTTTTTCTGGTCGTGCGCGCGAGAGCTGGATCTGAGGCGTGCGGCTGCGAGGAGGGTCTGGGCTGAGGCAGGGGCCGCGCGCGAAGGTGGGCAGGCGCAGGCGCTCGCAGGCGCAGGCGCGCAGGCTCGCTGGCAGATCTGGGCGCGCCTGTCGCGCGCGCGAGGTCTGGTGCGCGCTGGGCGTGCGGTTGGAAGGCTGCGCAGGCGGCGGGCTGTGCCTGCCGCGCGAGCTGATGCTGGTCAGGCGGGACCACTGCGCAGATCTGCTGCTGGGTGAGAAGAGGCGCGCGAGGCAGAGCGCAAGCTGGGCCTTGGCGCGGCGCTGCGACGGCGGACGGCGATAGTTGGCGGCGAAGAGAAAGGAAGAGCTGAAATGGAAACTAAGACAAATACCAATGGAGAAATTTTGACTCTGTCCTTGTCACGACCAAACCAAGAAGAAAGCCATGTGTAAAAGTGTGTTTGTGGTCAAAAGCTGTCTTTTCCTTTGACTTTCGTTATCGGAGGGGTTGGAAGGCGTGGGCACGCCTTGGAGGACACAGTTCTCTGCCCAGCGCATCCTAAATGACACCCAAGAGTTCTTTTTTTTTTTTTTTCGCTATCGAAGTGGTTGGAAGGCGTGGGCACGCCTTGGAGGACATGGTCCTCTGACCAGAGCAGCTAAATGATTTCCAAACGAATTTCCATCAAGGCGTGGGCGCGCCTTGGAACCTCTACTCCTCTGTCCAACACCACAAACACAGTCAAAACATTACGATAAAACTGGAAAATCGCAGAGTAAGTAAAAAAATTGATCACAACTAATATTGTAGTCATTGGGTTGCCTCCCAAGCAGCGCCTTTGTTTAACGTCTTTGGCTAGACATGGCCTTCAAGTGTTCAAATCTCTCCATTTGGATCTTCAAGGAATAAAACCTCCATTTGCTCATTATTAAACCCTTCGTAATAAGGCTTTAGACGGTGACCATTGACTACGAACCTTTTCTCCGTCTTAAGACTTTTTATTTCCACTGCACCAAAATGAGAAATGTTAGTAACAACAAATGGACCAATCCAACGGGAGCGCAACTTACCAGGAAAAAGCTTAAGTCTTGAGTGATAAAGTAAGACTTTTTGCCCTACGACAAACGACTTTCTCGAAACTTGTTGATCATGAAAAACTTTGCTTTTCTCCTTATAAATTGCTGAATTCTCATAGGCTTCATTCCTTAGCTCTTCCAACTCTTGTAATTGGAGCTTTCTGTGTCCTCCAGCCTCCATGAGATCCATATTACACCGCTTAAGTGCCCAGAATGCTTTGTGTTCATATTCCACCGGGAGGTGGCAAGGCTTACCAAAAACTAACCTGTATGGGGACATCCCGATCGGCGTCTTATACGCAGTGCGGTAGGCCCAGAGAGCATCTTCCAATTTCACACTCCAATCCTTTCGATCAGGCCTCACCATCTTCTCCAGGATCGACTTAACTTCCCTGTTTGATACTTCGGCTTGACCATTCGTTTGGGGATGGTAGGGAGTGGACACTTTGTGGAGCACACCATACTTACGAAACAAGGCGGTGATCGTTTTATTGCAAAAGTAGGTGCCCCTGTCACTCACTATGGCTCTTGGCATTCCAAAACGGACGAAAATGTTAGATCTTATAAAATCTGCCACCACTCTAGAATCATTAGTCCGGGTGGCTTTTGCCTCCACCCATTTGGAAACATAGTCAACAGCAAGTATAATGTACAAGAAACCAAAAGACGAGAGGAAGGGACCTATGAAATCTATACCCCAGACATCAAAAATCTCAACAAATAATATGGGGGTTTGACTCATTTGATCTCTTCGAGAGATATTCCCCACCCTTTGACACTTATCACAAGACTTGCAAAACAGATATGCGTCCTTAAACAGAGTAGGCCAATAAAAACCACTTTCTAACACTTTACGAGCTGTCCGCTTTGGACCAAAATGCCCTCCACATGCAAACGAATGGCAGAAAGTCAAAATAGAGTGAAACTCACCTGCACTTACACACCTTCTTATAACTTGGTCTGAACATTGCCTCCACAGGTAGGGGTCATCCCAAAGGTAGTGTTTGGCATCACTCTTTAGCTTATCCCTTTTTGCTTTTGACCAACCTGTAGGTAATTGACTTGCTACCAAGAAATTTACAATATCGGCATACCATGGTGCCGACGAATCAATGGCCAGAAGTTGCTCCTCAGGGAATGACTCCCTCAATGGTAGATCTTCTTGATTCGTGAGCAACCGGCTCAAATGGTCAGCCACCAAATTCTCGGCTCCACTCTTATCCTTAATCTCTAAGTCGAACTCCTGCAGGAGCAGGATCCATCCAATGAGCCGCGGTTTGGCATCCTTTTTCGCCAACAGGTACCTCAAGGCTGCATGGTCAGAGAAAACAATTACTTTTGCACCCAATAAATATGACCTAAATTTCTCTAGTGCAAAAACAACAGCTAGTAATTCCTTCTCCGTCGTGGAGTAATTAAGTTGGGCTCCACTTAAGGCTCTCGATGCGTAGTAGATCGCGTGTGGCGCTCTTCCAATTCTTTGTCCCAACACGGCCCCCACGGCATAGTCACTTGCGTCGCACATAATTTCAAACGGAAGGCTCCAATCTGGGGGTTGAATGACAGGCGGCGATGTCAGTGACTCCTTCAATTTATCAAACGCCACCTTACATTCACTTGTGAAATCAAACGGCACGTCTTTCTGCAGTAGTTTGAACAGGGGTGCTCCGATCTTCGAAAAGTCTCTGATAAATCTCCTGTAAAAACCTGCATGGCCCAAAAACGAACGCACTTCCCGTACACATACGGGGTAAGGTAGAGCAGAAATAAGGTCTATCTTAGCTTTATCTACCTCTATGCCCTTAGCCGACACAACGTGTACTAAGACAATGCCATGATCTACCATAAAGTGACACTTTTCCCAATTAAGTACCAAATTCGTCTCTATGCACCTTTTCAGAATTAAAGCCAGATTTTCCAAGCATTCATCAAAACTGTCCCCGTACACACTGAAATCATCCATGAATATCTCAATTATTTTCTCTACATACTCGGAGAAAATACTTACCATGCACCTTTGAAAGGTCGCTGGAGCATTGCAGAGTCCGAAAGGCATCCGGCGGTAGGCAAACGTGCCAAATGGGCATGTGAAGGTAGTCTTCTCCTGGTCTTCTGGTGCGATCGCGATCTGAAAGTAACCTGAAAAACCATCCAAGAAACAATAGTAAACACGACCTGCCAATCGTTCTACCATCTGATCAATAAAGGGGAGGGGAAAATGGTCCTTTTTAGTCACGGCATTTAGCTTCCTGTAATCGATGCACTGACGCCAGCCAGTAGCTTTCCTGACCGGGACCATATCACCGTCCTGGTTCTCCTCCACGGTCACTCCCGCCTTTTTCGGGACTACCTGGACAGGACTCACCCATGGGCTATCCGAGATAGCAAAAATGATCCCCACCTCTAGAAGCTTGAGTATCTCCTTTTTCACAACTTCCATCATCAGGGGGTTCAACCTCCTTTGAGCCTGTCTTACTGGCTTCGCATCTTCCTCGAGCCGAATTCGGTGCATACATAAGGATGGACTTATTCCCTTGATATCTGCTATACTCCACCCAATTGCCTCCTTATGCTTCCTCAGGACCCGCACTAGTTTGTCTTCTTGACTTGGAGACAGGTGCGCAGCGATGATTACCAGCGGTGTCTCCCGATCTCCTAGGAATGCGTACTTAAGATGCTTTGGCAGAGGCTTTAATTCTAAATCTGGTGCCTGCACAACTGAAGGAAGCAGTTTCGTTTGAGCCTCTGGCACAAAAAGAGAAGTAAGTTCATACCTTGGGGATACAGGTGGAAGTGAGTGTAAGGCTTCCACTGCATGGAGCAAATCTCCCCTTAGGTCCACATCATGAGTTACACCCAACTCCAAGTGCTTGGCTAGAGCCACTTCCAAAGCGTCTTCGCCATCTAATTCGAAAATTTCCTGCACAAAAGGCTCAATAACACTCAAAGCAAAGACCGAATTAGATTCTTCTGGGTATTTCATCGCCTCAAAAATATTGAAATTCACAGTTTCACCATCAAATTTCATTGACAAAGTACCCTCATTCACATCTATCTTAGTCCTGGCAGTGCTAAGAAATGGTTTACCTAACAAGATAGGTGATGGGCTTAATGATTTCTCATCTCCCATGTCCAAGATATAAAAATCTGCAGGAAAAACCAATTCATTTACCTGAACCAAGACATCCTCAACCAGCCCCTCTGGATATGCATTTGTGCGGTCAGCTAGTTGGATTATGATGGCCGTTTCTTTAAGTGGCCCAAGATTTAGAGAAGCAAAAATAGTCTTTGGCATCACATTGATTGACGCCCCTAAATCTAACATTGCTTTCCTAATCGGTGTATTCCCTATCTTACAGGGGATCGTGAACATACCTGGATCTCCACACTTGGGTGGGAGTTTTCTTTGGAGCATTGCTGACACATTCTCTTCCACCGCTACTCTTTCGTCCCCTCTCAGTTTCCTCTTATGGGTGCACAGATCTTTGAGAAATTTAGCATATTTCGGTATCTGCTTGATTGCATCCAGTAAAGGAATGTTAATCTCCACTTTTTGGAACACCTCCAAAAGCTCTTTTTCCTTCTCTACCTTTTTTGTCTTCTCCAGCCTACAAGGAAAAGGAGGTAAGTTAGATTTAATAGTGGGCGGAGAAGTGAAGGTTACCTCAGGATCCTTGTGAATACGCCCTTCCTCTTCAATTTCCTTCTCTATCTCCTCCTCACTCTTGCTTTTTGAATTTCCCTCTTTCGGCCCTTCCAGTGTCTTGCCACTCCTCAGGGTCATGGCACTTACATTCCTGGGGTTTATTTCGGGTTGTGAAGGTAACTTTCCATAAGCGTGGGACTCCAAGCGATTTATGGCAGTTGCCATCTGGCTTATTCGAGCCTCCATATCCTTCATGCCTGATTTTGTGTCCTGCTGGAACTGATTGGTGCTCATGGTTAAAGCTCTAGTTTCTTGCTGGAGTTGAGCCATATTTGTGGTCAATGACCTGGTCTCCTGCTGGAACTGTCTAGTCTCTTGCTGGATCTGGGCGGTAGTCGTAGCCAGACTCTTTACAATATCCTCCAAGGAACTCCCTGTGTTGGAGGATGATGGTTGTGATTTCGGTTGCCATGGTTGCTGAAATCCTGGTGGACGATG
This sequence comes from Coffea canephora, assembly GCA_036785865.1. Lineage (NCBI taxonomy): Eukaryota > Viridiplantae > Streptophyta > Magnoliopsida > Gentianales > Rubiaceae > Coffea > Coffea canephora. The sequence continues at coordinate 4,709,408 of CM071913.1, forward strand.
CGGAAATGAATTTTGTTGCCTGTTCCCATAGCTGAAATTGGGATGATCTCTCCAACCCGGATTGTACGTGTTGGAGTATGGATCATACTGCCTACGAGGCGCGGGCACGCCTCCAGCCATGTTCACCTGCTCCGCCCCGTCCTCTTGCAAAATGGGGCACGTGTCCGTGCAGTGGTCCATGCTAGTACAGATCCCACATACTTTCGCTCTCGGCGTGTCTCTCATGGCTAATTGCCTAACAACCGATGTCAATTCTGACATTTGCTGCTGTAGGGATGAAATCTCTACCTCGTTGACTTTACGGGGAGGGTTGCTCTCACGGAAGCCAAATTGCTGGGAGTTCTCTGCCATGGCCTCGATGAGCTCCCACGCTTCCCTCGGTGTCTTGTTCGCTAGTGCTCCCCCACTCGCAGCATCAATGATACACACCACCATTTACTATGAAAATTTTATTTTCTTATTGATTTTTTCAAAAAAAGGGAAAATATAATGCGTTATATTCATGGAGTAAATCCTCAAATGAAAGTATGTCAAAGCACAAAAAATTATGAACTAGCAACCGCAGACAAAGATTTTAGACTTTTTAATTTATAGCTTCTTTTGTTTCTATAGGAGAACTTACTCCCCCCCCCTCTCATACCTTAGTTAAGAAACACACACACACCGGATATAAACTGAACCCACAACCCAACCCAAAAGGCATATGCTGACTTCCGGGTTGCGTCAAGGAGCTTATATCCAACACACGCACACCTCTCTCTATCGATGTGGGATAGAACTGAGGGAGAGGGGACGGGGATGGCTTAGAGCCTTAAGGAAGAACCACACACTGACAGGTACCGAACCTGTGCAATAATAAATACCTGCTTAAATAAAATATAAATTCTGTAGATAGTGATAAGCAGGGTCGAATCCACAGGGACTGGAGATAATTTATTTCTTTTAGAGTTCGAAGTATGGGGGGGTTTTTGAAAATGAGAGTAGCTAAATTGCTTGGAATAAATTAAAATAAAATAAAACAACTACAACTCAAATAACTAATTATCACAATAAAAATAATAATGGACGAACTCTAGCCAAGGGACAACTTCGGAGATGGTTCACTTAATTTGATCACAGATGCAAGGATCATTCCAGTTACTATCTGATAAATTAGTTATAGTTGTCATACACGCGATAAACAACCAACTCTTCCTTAATTCGTCGATAGCCAAGGTACGACCGTTGACTATTTCTCTAATCAGGAAATAACCCTAGGTACGACCATAGAGGTTCAATTCCCTAATTGCATGAATAATTAGAAGAGCCTAATTCTAACCAATCAACACGCTACGAGGGTCTCTTTAAGTTAGCCTGTCTATCTCCCTGACATAAACCCAATCATGCCAGTTGCCACCAGTTTAGAATAATTAACAATTACGGATTTAACTATCCTAATTGGCTTCAGGTTATTGAATTAATCTAAAATCCGGGCCCTGGATAATCGAATAATAAAACAACCATATGAATATAAAGCAGAAGATAGACAAATACCAGTAAATAATGGAAATAAATAAAAACTAATTCGATCTCACAAATTTAGTAGAACCAAGTCCTCCGTTGTTCTTGACTAGACAAACTTAGCCACGTCTCATGAGAAAATCTTCAAGTAATTTCATTGAGATCCCGGCCATCAAAAGAGCCAAGGAGGAAGAAAAAAACTAAAACTATCCTAAAAACTATTGATTCCTCATCTCTCGTACGTTTCTCCCTTTTTAAAGCCAAAAGGAAGTCTAATGCTATCTCTAGTGGTCCCCACACCAAATTCAAAGTCTTGTACGTTTCTTTTCCTAGAGTCCAAATGACTCATGCTTCTTATCCGTGGTCCCCGCACATGTGGACAAAACCTCCAAATTACTTCTTGCTCCAAGTCTCTTACGTAGCTTTCTTTGAAAAGCCCACATGACTAAATGCCTTGCACTAGCTTGTGGTCCCCACCAATTCAAGAGTCCAAGGTCCTTAGAAGTCTCCATTTTCCCATAAAAGTCCCTCCTTTTTGGTAATTTTCTGCTTTGTTCCTGAAATTAAACCCCAATACCAAATATAAGTAAATATTAATAATTAAAACAATATTTGGCAAGAATAAAAGGGAAAATTAACAATAAAATTACTAACAATTAACACCCTATCAATTCCCCCGCACCTAAATCATGCTTGCCCTCAAGCATGGGAACAACAATTGAACACCAAAATTTGACCATAGCTGTTACTCCAACTACCATATTGCCAAAACACCAAGAAAATCATATATCAAGCGACACAGGTCAAGATCCAAGAAAAATCACCCCGGTTAGCATCTGAACTACCAACTCCTCCAATTTAAAGCAAACTAATCTAAGAAAAAGGAATGGTTGCTCACATTTATCAGCAAATGGTCCAACTATTAACCAAAATCTCGACATTAAGATCACTGACAGGTGCCGAACCTGTGCAATAATAATTACTAAAAAGTCCTAATTACCACCTCAATTAAATAATTATAAAACAAATCCAAGTACTGGAGCAGGGACCCTAGGTGTGCAATGGGTTACTTGATTCACCCTGTTCCCGAAGAGTTTGCTTGATCCGATATACCGGGTTTGTTTATAAAAATACTAATTTTGCGTACAATGGCAAGTAGGGTCGATTCCACAGGGAGCAGGTAGGAAATTATTTCTTTCCAAATCAGCAGAGCAAAATTGGGGGATTTTCAATGGGGGAGGAATAAATAAAATAAAAGTAAAATAGAAATAAAGCGAACTAAATTCAAACCAACTCACAAAGCACAAGTCACTAAAAATAGTAATTAATAAGAGTCTACCCAAAGGATCAACTGCTCAGGCACGGTCCAATTAAATGATCATCGATGCAAAGATATTTCCTCCATTTATCACTAGGTTGGTTATAGCTATCAATAAGCTCTGACAACCAGTTCTTTACCTTTTCGACAGTCAAGGTACGACCATTGACTGCTTCCCTAACCAGATAACAACCCTAGCTACGACCGTAGGAATTTAATTACCCAATTGCATTAAAGCTAGAAGAACCCAACCCTAACCAATAAACACGCTAAGAGGGTTTATTTAAATTAGATCTTGCGTTTCCCCATCATAAAGCCAATTATGGTGGTCGCCACGGGGTGTCAATTAAATGAACAATTACGGATTCTATTTAATTAACGTGGCAGTAGGCTATTAAATTAAATCAAATACCCGGCCGTTGATATTCAATTAATAAAATACCCATGAACAATTAATTCAGGAAACGCACGAATAATAACGAATTGGAAGAAATAATGAAAGCTTGATTAGATCTCACAGGTTTTATGGACCGCGCCCTCGCGTCACCCTTTGGGTAGAGGAGGAAATTAGCCGCTCCTCATCGTTTCAATCCCGCGTGGTTTAGTTGAATACATTAAATTGATTTCCGAAGAATTGGAGAAGCACAAGAGAAAACCCACGGAATTTAGAAAAGTCAAAAGCAAAAAGTAGAGAAAGGTCTCCGTTGTACAGAGCCCAGATGCAATCCGCAGAAATCTTTAATGTCTGGCCACTAGCCGCTAGCCGCAGGCGAAACCACAGTAAAGAAAAAGAGAACAGGAGAAAAGTCTCCGACAAGGAGTAGAAAAAGGAAAATAAAAGCTAAGCCTAAAAATTGATGATCCATCTTGCTTTGTCCTTTTTCTCTTTATAGCCGCCGCAATTCCAAGGAGTCCAAAAGCCAAGAAACGTCTGGTGCAAATCAATCTGCAAAAGCCATTTCCCCCTTTGAGTTTTGATCCCATGCGCCTGGTCCACATGGACCACGGTCCGTCTTTCGGTTTCGTCCACCTTTCAAGGCGTGGTCACGCTCTGGGACGACAAGTCTTCTGGAAATTTTTCCCCGCGATATCTTTTTAATGCTAACCACCTACAATTCACGCAAATGTCAAATATGGGTGAAATCCCCTTTCTTAGCACCATGAATAGCCAAAATTAGGACAAGATGACAGTGCAAAACGTGCCAAATAACGGCTCTATCAATCACAAACCGGCAAGCTGACTTATTCACATACTAATACAATCTTTATTTTTTCTTTTTTCTTTTTTTTTTGTTTTGTTTTGTTTTGTTTTTGTTTTTTTTTTTTTTTTTTTTGAGGAACAAAAGACTTAGTCTATAGCCCTTAGAGCCTTTTGACGCGAACTCCAACATTTGATAGATGGAGGAGCCCGGTTACTCAGCTCCAATCGCTACAGGACCACGCACTCATAGCAACTACTACCTTTTGACGCGAAAATCGACACTGTAGGTGAAGATCCCCGGTTACTCAGTAGTAACTACTAGCAGAGTACAGTTAACTCTTATTTACAACCATACAGTACAATAACTAAAAATAACACAAAAATAACAGCAGCCAGCCTCAAATTTCCAAATATGGAGAACTAAAATTAATAATTGGACCAATTCACATGAAAAATGCTAACAATCATTCCCCATGCTTAGAAAAGTTAACCAAAAATAGGAAAAGTTAAGCAATTATTGATATTCACCAAAGAGATATTCCTGAACTCAATCACATCAACTTGATACCTTTTTATTAATAAACTTGGCAATAGCAGAATTAGAGACAACAATCCGGTATCAAAACTTGGTATGCATATGAAGACTGACCACTAGAAAAAAAAAAGAAAAGAAAATAAACGAAAAAGAGATGAATATCAAACTTAAAACAAAGGAAAAACCTTTAGAAACTAAAAAAAAAAATACTAGCACCCCAACTAATCTCCCCCCCACACCTAAATGACACATTGCCCTCAATGTGATAATGTAAAAGCAGAAGGAATGAGAGGGACGACGGTACTTCCCTGAAATCATCAAAATAGGGACGGGGTCACAGCGGCGGTTGAGGTGGAAATTGAGGTGCAAGACCCGTATGGTACATAAACACTCCAACAATGATGTGGGTCGAGGGGTCCTAGACAATTCAATAACAACTACAGCCACCAATAAGGACAATAAGCAAGTCAATATCCACTAATGTGTCCCACTTAACAATCCGACCAACAATAGAAACTGGTGTCCCAGCAAATGTATTAAACTAGTAAAGCAGAAGTCGCACCCAAGGGTAAGGCAACAATCAAGTGAGTAAACAATATTATCCCGCAACTGGACAATTAAATGCAAAATGCGTCCACCCAAGTACTTGACAAATGTCCCACCGGTCAATTTCTCCCAACAATAGCAAATTGTTCCCAACAAGTCAATGAAAATCAACCAATGGCAGTAACCAAACAAGGGACACAGGTGCCGCGAGAGTCAATAGACAAACCCAACAGTTATTCTACTAACGGCACAACAGAAATTCCATGCAAAGTAGCACTTCGTCATAGCCCAAAATATTCCAACATATCACGTCAATGGACTCAATACAGAAATCAGCAAAATAGGACTCAAGTGATACCAAAAATGACCCCAACAAAGCAGTGAATTCAACCAATTCGAGCAAGTGAAACTCAACAAATGTCACCAATTGGACAGTCAACTACCCACATCAAACGCTCAAAAGTAGCACTTGAGCCACGGAACTAGCAATTCCAGCAGTAACCAAATAGAAATTGAGAATTAATAATTTTAAGTAACACTGCAACCAGTACCACTGGTGCTCAGACAGGAAAGTATTAAATCAACGGCAGCAACTCAACCACAAGAAATGAACCTTCAAAATAAGTAAGTGACTTCAAATAGAAGCCACAATTATAGGCAAAAGATCTCAACCAGTACCACTAGTGAGTCACAGGGAAAAGTAATCAAGCGGCCAATAATTCAATAAATAACAGAAAATACCCCCACTATGGCAGCAATTAAACTCAAATCTGTCCAAAAAGCACCCCCAGAATATGCCTAAATCACCCCTGCTATTAGCCATAAAGAAACTCAAACACAGGGTGGACTGGAACGACTCAACCAAAAACGCCCACTAGGCACAACTCACTTAATTAGGCAATCCAGAACACAGGATTATCAGATGTTAAACAACTACCATCACCAGTACCACTGGTGAGTGCATAGGGAGAAATTAAAGCAAAATAACCAATCCAGTGAACAAAATAGATTCGAACACCCAGACAGCGCCAAAAATGAGCGGACATTAAAGCCAGAAGCAATGGTCAACTCACCCCCAAAGTACCCCCAAATTTCGCAGCAGTTTGACTCAATTGTACCCAAAATTAACCCCAAAAAATGACCAAAATCACTGCCTGCCGTTTTCTTCAAGCAAAAAGCCCAAGCAAATGTACAAAATTGCGCAATTTATGGTTCAGAAGAAGACAAAGTGAGGCAGGAATCGTAATACCTCCACCTGCCAAAAATTGACAGGTGGTAACGCGCTGGGGTAGAGGTGGCGTGCAGCACAGGAGGAGCTGCGGCTGCGGGCTGTCAGCTCGGGCTTTATCAGCGGCGCGCTGGGGCAAGCAGGGGAAAGCAGGGGCAGCGGACGAGCTGAGGAGCTTCGATGGTGGTGGCCGCGAGCTTTGGAGTTGATGGGGTCGCACTGCCTCGCGATGGGGTCCCTCTGTCGGCTGGAGTTGCGCGCGCGCGAGGTGGACAGCAGCTGCGATAAAGAGGTTGGTGGCGGCGTGGACTGGTCAGCGGCGGGCGTCGGCTCGTGGAGGAGGTGGACTGAAGGGCTGGTGGTGGTGCGTGAGCTCAGGAGCTGCGCGCGAGGGAGATGGAGCCGCGGGCGGCCTGGGCAGCGGACGAAACAGGAGTGGGCCGAGCTGGATGTGACGCGCGGTGAAGCTGGGGGAGAAAAGAGGGGAGAGTGGCAGCAGGCGGTGAGCCTGTGACGCGGCTGATGCCGTGCGGCGCTGGCTCCAGGCGGCGCGCGATGGTGGTTGTGGTCGCGGATGGAGGAGATGGCGGCGGGCATGAGGCATGCTCGACCGACAGAGAGGAAGAAGAAACAGGGGAGAAGAAAGAAAGAAAAGAGAGAAGAAGAAAGAAAGAAAGAAAAAGGAAGAAAAGAAAAGAAGCAAAAAGAAAGGGATTTTTTTTTTCTTTTGGAAATTTAAACTACGGTGAAAAGGAAAAACTTTTTTTTTTTAGTTTTTTTTTTTTTTAAATTTTAAAAATTTTAAAAATTTTTTTATTTTTTATTTTTTTATTTTTTTTTTGCGGAAATTAATTTTTTTAAAATTTTTTTTTATTTTGGAAACTAAAGCTATGGCGAAAGATTTTTTTTTTTTTATATATAGTTTATGGCTGCTAACATTCCCCGGCAACGGCGCCAAAAATTGACAGGTGCTGAACCTGTGCAATAATAAATACCTGCTTAAATAAAATATAAATTCTGTAGATAGTGATAAGCAGGGTCGAATCCACAGGGACTGGGGATAATTTATTTCTTTTAGAGTTCGAAGTATGGGGGGGTTTTTGAAAATGAGAGTAGCTAAATTGCTTGGAATAAATTAAAATAAAATAAAACAACTACAACTCAAATAACTAATTATCACAATAAAAATAATAATGGACGAACTCTAGCCAAGGGACAACTTCGGAGATGGTTCACTTAATTTGATCACAGATGCAAGGATCATTCCAGTTACTATCTGATAAATTAGTTATAGTTGTCATACACGCGATAAACAACCAACTCTTCCTTAATTCGTCGATAGCCAAGGTACGACCGTTGACTATTTCTCTAATCAGGAAATAACCCTAGGTACGACCATAGAGGTTCAATTCCCTAATTGCATGAATAATTAGAAGAGCCTAATTCTAACCAATCAACACGCTACGAGGGTCTCTTTAAGTTAGCCTGTCTATCTCCCTGACATAAACCCAATCATGCCAGTTGCCACCAGTTTAGAATAATTAACAATTACGGATTTAACTATCCTAATTGGCTTCAGGTTATTGAATTAATCTAAAATCCGGGCCCTGGATAATCGAATAATAAAACAACCATATGAATATAAAGCAGAAGATAGACAAATACCAGTAAATAATGGAAATAAATAAAAACTAATTCGATCTCACAAATTTAGTAGAACCAAGTCCTCCGTTGTTCTTGACTAGACAAACTTAGCCACGTCTCATGAGAAAATCTTCAAGTAATTTCATTGAGATCCCGGCCATCAAAAGAGCCAAGGAGGAAGAAAAAAACTAAAACTATCCTAAAAACTATTGATTCCTCATCTCTCGTACGTTTCTCCCTTTTTAAAGCCAAAAGGAAGTCTAATGCTATCTCTAGTGGTCCCCACACCAAATTCAAAGTCTTGTACGTTTCTTTTCCTAGAGTCCAAATGACTCATGCTTCTTATCCGTGGTCCCCGCACATGTGGACAAAACCTCCAAATTACTTCTTGCTCCAAGTCTCTTACGTAGCTTTCTTTGAAAAGCCCACATGACTAAATGCCTTGCACTAGCTTGTGGTCCCCACCAATTCAAGAGTCCAAGGTCCTTAGAAGTCTCCATTTTCCCATAAAAGTCCCTCCTTTTTGGTAATTTTCTGCTTTGTTCCTGAAATTAAACCCCAATACCAAATATAAGTAAATATTAATAATTAAAACAATATTTGGCAAGAATAAAAGGGGAAATTAACAATAAAATTACTAACAATTAACACCCTATCACACACCACACACGCACACCTTACTCTAATGAAACTTTTATGAAGATTTCTATTTGTTACCTTTTGTGAGGTGATATAGATGGTAACTAAAATGATTAAGTTGCAAAGTTTAGGAGGATCTGCGTCCAAGGATGTTGTCTAGCAGTTGCAAAGTTGAGTGGATTCCATTGTGCACCTTTAGACCAGAAATTCTTGCCACACTCCTTTCTTCAATGCTTCCCAAGATGATTTTTCTGGTCTCTTGCTTAGATGAACATAGGTTAGAATTGTGAAGCTTCTTCAGCACCGTATATATTGCTGGAACTCAATAATTTTTTGCCTGCACGTCCTGCAAATAGCCCATCGACATATGATAACAACTAGCGATCTAGTTTTGTTGATTTTCCATAACTGCTTCTGTGGATTGTAAGATATTATTGCTAAAGTCAGACCACTCTCTTTAAACTTGTGATTCTAAGGGGATGAAATGGTTTCTCTGTAACTTTTACCTCTCGAAAATACATTTAGATACTTCTCTGAACCATTTGATTAGTAATAGCTCTGGGTCTCAAAATAAAGGTTTTTTTGACTCACTTTTTCTCGGTTATGATTTTCTAGCCATGAAGACAATGGTCAATCAAGGGGTTTTCGCATCATCGCTTTGGTGTTTTGGTTCAAAATTTCTGGTAATTTAAGACACGCTTCTCTTCTTTCACTACTCAATTTGGACTTTTAATCGCTTTGATTTTTAATATGCTACATGTAAAACAAAAGAAATCTTGTCATTGTGAAGATATTACCGAGGTAGCCGAGGACGATGTACTGTTCATGCAGTGAAGTTGCACAAAACTTGGTACTTGGTGGAGTATCTTCCAACATGGTCAAGTTTAAGCAGGATGTTTTGAAGCATTTCAAAAGTTAGTCAAGTCTACTTGTTGCAACTTGCTGCTCTTAGTGAATCCACCCAGATAAAGGCTCTTAAGCTCTCCCTGCCTTTTGTGATTGTGGGCTGCTATTTTTTTTTTATGGTAAGTTTATTCTTTTGGCGGTCTGGTTACAATGACCAAAAACTTGCAATGATCTAAAAATTTCCATTAGCTTTATTCTTTGCTATATGCTGTCTTTACTTTTGAGTTTTTGTGCTTTGCAGTGATATTAGGACCAAAACTCAAAGGGGAACCTCGCCGATGGCTCTTACATAGTGTGCTTACTTTTTGAAAGTCCTACGATTCCTTGCTGAACAAGACCCTGCTTCAGTTGGATAGTAACATCTAGGATGCATTCTCTTTTGCTTTGTGCCTCAGATGGCCAAAGGATTTTCAATGTTCACATATCCAGGACAGTTCTGAAGACCACAGTTGGGGCCTCCTAGGTGACAGGCACATGGACAGAACTTTACTCCACACCGCTGCTGATACAGAGCATTCAACAGAACCACATTTCCTCATTCTGTCTTTAGTGTTCAGCATTTTTCTACACAGCAGCCATAGAATAAAAAAGAACTTAGGGATTTGTCCCTTGTCCCAATACCAGCATGTACCTGGGCACTTCAGGTGATGCAAGCCTAAGAATTTGTAAAGCAGACTTGACATTATACACACCTGAGTTGCTGGGTGCCCATACAGTGACATCTCTCCCCTTTGGATTAAGAGCTGGTTCACAAGGAGTGAGCTGTCGAAGCCTTCTAACTTCCACGTTAGACTTCCTCCCACTAGGCCATTTCCAAGCACCGTCACAGAAACATTTTGCTACAGGATCAAACTTCGATGGATTGAAGCCAGCAAGCAAGTTCTCAGAGAAGTGCAGAAAATGGCCCTATAGGGTGCCATCGATCACGCCAAAAGTTGGTTTCCTGTCCATTTCCAATCAGCTGTTTAATGAAGCCTTGACCTATATAGTTCTCAATTTTAAGAGTTTGGATTGGCTCTGCTCTTCAGTCTTCATTATCTTCTCTAGTCTCTACTAACTTAATGAAACTAACGTCAAGTTCCTGGTTGAATCACAATGATAAACTCACTTTGGTATCGCATTAATCAGTGCTTGTCACGCCTTATTTTGCACAAAATTTTCTTGGGTTGCCATTTTGCAAAAGTTTTTAATAATTATCTTATCTGATGCTTATAAAGTGTATGTCACAGTCCAGCTTCCTTCATCATATTTCTACTACTTATGCTAGTTGGTTCTATGGGTTGAAATGGTTGCCATTTTCGATCCAATTTCACCGCATTACATGTAGCTGGTAGTGTATTCATTTGTCTCAGATTGCCATCTAATTCATCTTTCATGCGTATTCGGATCAGCAGCTCTTGGCATTTAATTTTTGTTATTCGACTTCTTCAGGACCAGCCGCCATATGTATAGCTGGAATTGAATGCTTTATTGCTTTGGACGTGCTAAAATTGCCAATGTGTAAAGGCATCTTGGAGGAAGAGTTCAGTTTTATTGCTGATTTGCTAACAAAGGAAAATAATGAAGCTTTATACCTATGTATGTCTGAGCACAGAAAATCGCTTTGAGGTTTAAGCAGTGGAATCATGTCTTCTTCTTTCAGATTTTCCAGGATCCGATTTTGCATTTCACTGGATGAACACCAATGGCTATCTACTTTTCTTGGTCTACTGGGGCTTGGGCCAGAATCAAATTGATAGACCGTTTTTGTTGCCAGTCGGCCTGAATTGGCAGTTGGGCTTCTTTGACAAATATGCTCATGTGTCCGTCGGCCAACAAATCATAGAAGTTGGACAGGGGCGGGGACAGGGGAGGTATCGGGGTATCGGGGCGGGGACAGGGGAGCTTTTTGGACAAGGGGTGAGGTATGGAGAGGGCTTCCTTCCTCAAATCCACCCCGTTATAATCGTTTAGAAGGCCTAATAATTATTTGTTAATTTAAAAGAATAAGCCTGATTATTGAGCCAAAAAGCAAAACATAACTTAGTTTTTGGATAATGAAAATACTCAATGTAAAATTGTTGAGTCAATTAATTTCATATATACAATCCAAATAAGGTTTTCCGCCCCCAGCTCTTGAGAAAACCAAAGAAAATAAGATGTCCATTTTAATTCGAATTCTTGAGGACCAATAATTAAGACCAAATTATATTTCAAGTTCATTTTCCAAGGATAAACTAATGAAATTAATGTTTCCAAAGAGCAATTATAGTTCCCATTTTGCTTTTAACAATTTCATCTTGGAAATTAATAATTGTCCTTCGCGAATGCAACAATCGTTGAGATATTGTCCACAATCAAAAAAGTTGAAGGCCCCAGCATTCAATCAGAAAACAACGATGGTTGAGAAAGTTAAAGTGAAAATGCCAATGCAAAAGCATCCAAATTTGTAAGGTTTGTGACATATAAATGTCCAAAATATTAAGTTAATATGACTTACCAATTAAATAAAAGTTGCCAAAACAGCAACTTCATGTAATTCTCGTTTTTCTTGTTATAATTTCATTGTTGTGGACACATCTTTGGTAATAGGTGGAACAACCATTCATATATTTTGAGAGAATGATTGAAAAGCATCTAAATGAGAAGTGAAAATGCAAATGCAAAAGCATCTAAAGTTTGTCGAGGAAGCGTTCCATTTCTATGCAGACTAACTATCAATGCTCTTTTCTTCATAACCACTTATTCTAGTCTACTAGATAAGTTTACCAGTTCCTGACTGCAAAAAACCTTCCTTTATTAAAAATAAAAAAAAATAAAAATCTTGATTTGATGACTGTGGTCGAGGAAGAAGAAATGGCTGAGACTTGTATTGTTATGGAAAAACCACGCCTTTCTTCTTAGGAACTTCAATAATCCATACTTTAAAAACCAGCATTTCTTCTGAAAAACCTTCAGTAATCGTATGAATTAATTCAATCTCCACATTCTGAAGTCTTCATTCGGGCTTAGACAATCTCCTATGATCATGACACCATTTAAACTCGTGCTCATTTTACAAGCAAAATATTTAGTGGTGAAAATTAGGCTCATTTCTTTCAAGGGAAAGGTCCAAGACAACCAAATTAAGCAAAACAAAGGCCTGTTTCTCATTTGAGTCAGTAAATTGTATCTTGCTACTTTAAAAAACTCCTCGAATTTGCACCACTTAAATCTTGTATATGGAAAAGTTGATACAACTTGGGAAAGCAATAGTTATTATGGTTACAAAAACAAAAAAAAAAAAAAAAACCCCCCACTTGGAGTTATAGTAATAATCAATATGATATAATGCTCCAATCTAAAACGGTCCATTTGATTTCTTCATTACTTTCCATTTCATCACCGGTTTACCATTCCTACGACTCCTCGGGCGACCATTATTGAAATGAGAAAATGGGACAATAAATTGGCGGTGTTAATTATTATTGAGCCATTCATGCTACATAAAAGGGCATAAATCAAGATTCTATGAAGAGTAAAGCTAAAAAAAAAAAAAAATACTTTGAATTGCATAAGAAAAAAGGCCGTATCATGTTCATGATAAAGGGCGAATATTGTGAGATTGGAATTCGAAATTGGTTCTACTGGTGAAGCAAAGGAAAGTTTGAATTTGGAATTTCGACTTGCATATACTTGAGAACGCAATTGGAGAATCTCAAATTATTAATTTTAGCTTCGCCTGAGTTTTCCTATGCAAATATATGAATTTGGAGCTTCCTATCTAACTGACTATACTATGCCAAACCAAGGAAACCCAATTAAACCAAAAACAATATTCAACAAACAATATCCTCAACAGGGTAGTCTTCTGAAGCCCTCACCAGAAATGACCCAAAAAAAAAAAGAGTAAATCTTAGTTTCCATAGGAAGATTATCCATCTCCCAATCACTTAAGCATGAATACATTTGCTCTATTATTGAAGTGTAAAATTCTTAGTGCTTTTGACCAATGTCAGAACAAAAAGAAAGAATGGAGCGAGATACAAATGGAGTTACCAATCACAATTATGTTATTGAATCTCACTGGCAGCCATAACAATGACAACACATTTCTTTCTTGATTGGAACTTAGTTAGACTAAATAACTAATATTATCCTCAAAACTGCCTCCCATTCCTGTATAAACCCATTCAAGAAATTTTCCTTCAATTTTGCTTTAAAAGTCTTCCCATAATGCTGTCATACAACTTAATAGATGTTTGATCCATTCTCGCATCATCATAGTTGGGTTCATAGAAGTTTAGAATCGTGAATATTTCCTAACACAAATTTCTTTTGCATTTCTTTTTTGAGATAAAACCAGCTTTCTTGTTTTTGAGATTTCTTGTTTAGTTTACTTTTCTCTTTTACAAACTAACATTTATGTAGTGTCTTCCTAATCCAATTCTGTTTCACAAGAAAATTCAATACAATAAGTTTCTCTGTTTAATATAAAACCGAAACATTGATGTCACACAAATATCCTCAATAACATTAGAAAAGGATTTGAAGTAATAGTACAGCCTTGATATGAGTTGTTAAATTCCTTTAAGTTTGATGTGCTTGAAAACTTCCAAATATAAATATATTCTCATTTTATTTCTCAAGAACTAGAAAATGGGCAGAACAAAGTAGCCAAAGTAGGTTGTCATCTTCCTCTTATTTATTATTATTATTATTATTTGGGCTAAGTCTAAATAAAACTCACAATTCGAATATTATGTGAGTTGAATATAAGTTTCACATTTATTAATCCGAAACTTATAACTCGAAGATCAAAAATATTATAAATTAAATGAGCTAAACTCAAACTCGTAAAAATTGACTCATTAGACCCGATAGCCCTAGTTTCTTCGCGCCTTTTGGTTCAGACCACTATTTCAACAACCCTATGAGAGTTTTTCCACAACTGAAGGCCCCAACAATCAGCAAAACATTGAATTAAGAAAGGTCCCAAGCAACTTCCATTCCATGGCAATTAATAGAAAAGCATCCAAGTTTCATGGCAACTTTCATGCCCACTGGCGGGTCCATGAAAATAAATGAAATGTGCAAGACTGAACAAGACTCAAGGTGATGGTAGCGGTAGCTCTTCAAGTTTCAACCCCTCATTGATGGTAAGAACAATGAACGCTTTCACCCTATCACAATTACCCAGTCCAAGAAACATGAACAATAAATTCACAATAATTTATTTCTCATGAACAAAAAAAGAAAAACCAAAAGAAGTAACTAGAAATATTGATATATATATATATATATATATTTGGTATGGCAAGGTTGGGTTAGGTTGGTGCAATGTTTATGATTATTGGTCTGGGTCGTGTGATGCAGGTGAGTATTCATATTGGTCTGTGTTAAATATGAATTATTGTTTGTGGCCCACAGCATGTGACTATTTGTCTTATTGTTTAGGGATGTTGCTTTCGTTGTCCTAAGACTCCTGGTCCCATCCCATGTTTTAAGACAAAGTGGTCCACTCCTGGATTGTACGCATCGTTGAGTTAAGAATGAATTATTAGTATTATTGTTTGGGGTCTACGGCATGTGACCATTTGTTTAATTGTTTAGCCTCGTCACTTTCATGGTCCTCCATTTTAAGGCAAAATGGTCCTAGATTGGATATCTCACGCGTTTGTAACACGTAGAATTAGCTTCAAGAAAAGCCCATCATGGTGGGGTAGTTGTACGGGAAAATATCAATAAAAAGGTCAAAACCAATTTTTCATCCGACTACACAATTTCCGAAACTCAAAACCACTAGTTATATCATCATCAGCAGCAGCAGCAGCCATTTTTTTCTTGCTTAAAATTGGACACACATTGGGTGTTACTGTGTCCTTAACATTAGTAAATTTCTGTTGCTTAACAAAAAATAAAGAAGTTTTGGAGCTTCAATTACTCAGTTAAGAATAGTTTGGCGGGCATACCCAAAAATAAAGGGCTCTATATGAATTAGCTATTTTGAGAATATTTTTTAAAAACTTTACTGTAACGATATACATGAAAAATTGTAGAAGTTTTGGAGTTTGAGATTCACTGTGTTGCTGAATACAAGCATCAGCGTTGGAGGTATGGCCACGTAAAGTTCCGGTGGAATAAGAATAGGAGGCAGAGGTGGCAGCCGCGGAGCTGGAGGGAGGTCTTGGCGGTCAACAACTTCGGTCTCCACCTTAGGCAAGAGAATACAAAGGGAGATGGTGGAGCTGAACATGGACCCACCTCCTTATTGCTTTGTAATGTTTCAAAACTCAAACCGTTAATTGAATCGGTGAAGTGATTGAATCGAAATTCAATCGATCGGACTGATTCAATCTCGGTTCGATGATTATATATACATACACACACACTTATGCACAGAATAAGATTATCCCGTTGACCAGTTTAAGACATCACTTGATAAAAAAGTTAAATATTTTTAAAAACAAATCAATTTTTAAAATTGCAAATTCAAGCAAATAAATTCATTTCAATTGTACCTACTAGGAAAAAATCTTAATCCTACACAAACCACAACCGTATTCTGAAATTAAACAAAATGCATTGGAACTTCTGAAATTAAACAAAATCTAATAAAACTACAAAAGAAAACGGTGATTTTTGAGTTTGATGGTGAAAAATATAGTGAGAGTTTGGTTAGTCTTTTAGAAATTAGGGTTAAGAACAAAAGATTCGATAGATAAGTTTTATGTTGAAAACTTTAGGTTCATTTAAAAAAAATATTCAAAAAATGAAATAACCGCCGTTCACAATTCAATACGGGTTGAACAATTCAACCGATTTTTTACAATTTTGATCGGTTTTTATGATAAGTTAACACTAGTAATGAATTGGACCGAAAACTTGACCGGTTCACGGTCAAACTGGCTGGTCTAGTCTAATTTTCAAAACATTGCCGCTAGCCCAAAAGGCAACAATCTCTGCGACTGGGTTGCTACTCTTATTGGTCCCCATAGTATGCTTCCATTTTCTTCATTTTTTTTTACCCTTTTCGTTTTTATGCTCAACTCATTTGCATTCATATTTGCCGTGGGATTTTGGTTTTTCTATGGATTTTGGTGCGATTAAGTATTCTGGGCTCGTCCAAGACTTCATTTTTTTTTTGCCGGTTTTTAATATTTTGGCAAATACTTGAGGGTTCTTTGAATTTCTTTAAGAAAATTGGGAACTTTACTTGCTATGGTGAAATTGTGCTCAAAACCTAATTATTACCCTATTACGAGGACTTTGACAATCCATTATTCTTCCTAGTTATTTTTTTGAGGATTGCAAGGACTTAATTTGAAAAATGTCATTGAATTGTAGTAGTACTAGATTCTACAATTAGAGAGCGAGGAATTTCGCAAGCCAACCTGTACTACTGTAGCATTAGGGCTGCAAACGAGCCGAGCCGAGTCGAGCTTTGAGCTAATCGAGCCGAGCCTCGACTAAATTTTACCAAACTCGAACTCGAGCTCGAGCTCGACGAGCTGGCAATTTTCGAGCTCGAGCTCGACTCGAATCAAGTCGAGCCGAGCTCGAGCTCGAGCTCGAGCTCGAAAAAAATAAAAAAAAATTATTTTATTTTTAAAAAAAATAAATAAAATAATATTTTTTTCTGAATAAATAATAAAATATTAAGGATATATCCGTAATTTCACTATGAAAATAAAAAAAAAATATATATATATATATAATATACGTAATTTTATTATTAAATAAAAATAAAAATAAAAAATATATATATATACTCAAGCTCGCGAGCCGGCTCGCGAGCTAACGAGCTTAATATTCTGAGCTCGAGTTCGAGCTCGAGTTTGACTCGAGCTGGCTCGAGCTCGACTCGAGCTCGATTAATGTCGAGCTCGACTCGAGCTTGACTCGAGGCTCGCGAGCGGCTCGATTCGTTTGCAGCCCTATGTAGCATCCAAGTTTGTCAAAATGTACTACTGTAGCACTTTTACCGGTGGTCGAAGAGCACACAAAAGCATCCGCTGTAAATTTCTAGCTATTCTGAACTAGACAAAAAGGGCAAATATA
Source organism: Coffea canephora (assembly GCA_036785865.1). Taxonomy (NCBI): domain Eukaryota; kingdom Viridiplantae; phylum Streptophyta; class Magnoliopsida; order Gentianales; family Rubiaceae; genus Coffea; species Coffea canephora. The sequence goes on from CM071913.1 coordinate 4,726,944, forward strand.
TTGCTAGCGCGGAAATGGAGAACTCTCGGGGCCTTTGGATATCCAATTATTTTTAAAAATATTTTACTTGTATCAAAAATATATTTTTTAATATATTTTTTATATTTTAATTATTTTTTTACCTTACATACATCATATCATAAAAAATATTATAATAAATATTTTAAGTAATACTCTATCCAAACAGAACTCAGTAACATGATGCTCTGCGGAAAGGAAACAAAATAAGGAGCACTGAAATAATGTTTCAAATAAGTATAAGAAATTTAGATGACATGATTAATTGTATGATCATGTCCAAAGAATTAATGAGTGAGATTTATTAGTCTCAATGATCAATGATGATTGCCATTTTCTTTTCTTCATCATTCACCATACAATTTCTTGTCCTTCTTGGTGGAATTTTCGGCATCCAAGGGCCCCGCAAGCGTGTGGATCTAAAGCAGATGTTGAACCGTTATGTTTTGGATACGGGGCACAAACGGTTGCAAGTGCAAACAACCGTTTGTGACGGTTTGTGCATTTTCCAACAGCGCGTAACATTTGTTGTACATCGCATAACTTTCTTTACATATAGAGTAACTTTAGAACAAATTTTTGTGGGTCCCACACATGACGTGAAAATCGAGTTATATGTAGGGATGGCAACGGGGCGGGGTTGGGGCGGGGGACCCCTCCCCCGTCCCCCGCCCCGTTGCCTATTAGTTCCCCCCGTCCCCCGCCCCGTCCCCCGCCTCCCGCTACCCCCGCCCCGCCCCGCCTTGCCCCGCTTCCCCCGCGGGGTTAATAAAATTTTATTATATAATTTTATTATAATTAAAATTTAATAAATAATCAAGTACTAAAATATCAACACATCATCAAATTATTATTCATTGTAATTTTACAATTGAAACTCATAAAAACAATCAAACAGAAGTTTTTTGAATACAATCCAATATGATGAAATAAATATAACTAAAATAGTCAAATTTTCACTTTTAGTACAAATGCAATCACTAATTCATCATTGTGTTTGTGCTTTTTTTTGAGAAAAAAGTGTTATTCTATTAAGTGTAATTAGAAATTTAGTATAAATGTATTAGTAAATTTAGTATAACTAATTAATAAATTCTATTAGTAGACATGTATAATTATTCATATAATTGATAATATCAATTATATTATATAAACTAATATACATTATATAATACATCTAACTAATAATATCATTATCATAAGTTTATAACTAATTAACTTACATATAATATATAGTCATTTATATATATATTTATATATATATTTTTTTTTATTTTGCGGGTGGCGGGGCGGGGGATGGGGCGGGGGTATACTCCCCCGCCCCCCGCCCCGTTTCTAAGCGGGGGGAATTTTTCCCCCCCGCCCCCGCCCCACCCCCCGCCCCAACCCCCCCCCCGTGAGCCCCCCGCGGGGCGGGCACCCGCGGGCACCCGCCCCCATTGCCATCCCTAGTTATATGCTGTAATTTGAGCCGCACAAATTTTTGAGGCCACATCATGACCGTGAACCTTCGGGAACGGTTTCCTGCCCCATTTCCCTATGTTTTTTCCTTGGGACGGAGGAAGTAATAGAATAGCATTCAAGTTTCAACTTTCATGGCAACGTTCATGCCCACTGGCGGGTCCATGAAAATAAATGAAATGTACATTTTCAAATCTCTGTACCTGAACAAGACTCAAGGCGATGGTAGCTCTTCAAGTTTCAACCACTCGTTGATAGTAAGAGGTTGTGTTAGGTTTGGTGCTGCGTTTATGATTATTGGTCTGGGTATGGTGCAGGTGACTATTCATATTGGGCTGTGTTGAATATGAATTATTGTTTGTGGCCCACGGCATGCAACTAGTTGTCTTATTGTTTAGAGATGTTGGGCTTTCATTGTCCTGAGACTCCTGGTCCCATCCCATGTTTTAAGACAAAGTGGTCCACTCCTGGATTGTACGCATCGCTGAGTTTAAGAATGAATTATTAGTATTATTATTTGGGGTCTTCGGCATGTGACTATTCGTTTAATTGTTTAGCCTTGTCACTTTCACGGTCCTCCATTTTAAGGCAAAGTGGTCCTACATTGTCACTTTCTTGGCTTCACCAAACTCAGGTACTAAGTATATTTTTTCCCCTTGGTCAGCTATTAGACTGCCCCAAATTAATAAATATTTATTATTTTAACGAATGTGTCACGGGCTTTATGATTGTATTGCAATTGATATAAATTTATCCTCAACCTCATTTGTTTACGCTCAATTGCTCTACAAATCTCCCACTTTAATGTCAAACTTGTCCTAATACTTTGGATGTCCCCTTCTGTTTTGTGACTCTATACATGTACAACATTAATCTGAACTAGCATTATTTTGCCTGTGCCTTGTCATGGTTTATTTTTTTTTAAATTTTTTTTATGAATTCGTGCAAGCATGAATAATTTAAATAAAAAGTTAATGATGATCTTACAAGTCCATTCATATTAATTTTCAATTTCCACCTTTTGAAGTCTTCTTTCGAGAATTTTCTATTATCGCAACTCTATTTAAGTTAAACTTGTGATCATATCGTAGGCAAATAATTCAATTGTAAAATTGAAATCCAATCTTGAATTATAAACATGTTTTCTGATCTAGTTTTTTTATTTTTAATTATTTTTTATCTCACATATATTACATCATAAAAAATATTACAGTAATTATTTCAAATAATACTACTGTATCCAAACAAACTCACTAGCATAATGCTTGAAGCAAACAAAATAAGGAGTACTTAAATAATGTTTCAAATAAGGATAAGCAATTTCGATGACATGGTTAATTGTACGATCATGTCCAAAGAATTAAGGAGTGAAATTAATTAGTCTCGATGATCAATGATGATTGCCATTTTCTTTTCTTCACCATTCAACACACACAGTGTCTTGTCCTTCTTGGGTGGAATTTTTTGCATCCAAGGGCCCCCGCGAGCGTGTGGATCAAAATTCAAAAGCATGTTGAATCTGAGCATCCAACCGCATAACATTAGAATCTGAGCATGTTACACAAATATCCTCAATAACATTGGAAACGGCATTCAAATTTAGAGTAACGGTATAGTTTTGTTACGAGTTGTTAAATTTCTTTAAGTTTAATGTGCTTGAAAACTTCCAAATATAATAACATGTTCTCATTTAATTTCTCAAGAGCTAGAAAATGGGCTGAACGACGTAGCCAAAGTAGATTTTCATTTTCCCTTTATTTATTAGTATTATTTTTTTTTTGGAACATTTTTATCCTTAAGAACAACAGTTTCTTGCGCCTCTTGGGTCAGATCACTATTCCAACAACCCTTTGAGAGTTTTTCCACAACTGAAGGCCCTAACAATCAGCAAAACAATTGAATTAAGAAAGGTCAAGTCAAAATCCCAAGCAACTTCCATGGCAATTAATAGAATAGCATCCAAGTTTCATGGCAACTTTCATGCCCACCGGCGGGTCCATGAATAAATGAAAGGTACGAGACCGAACAAGACTCAAGCTGATGCCACTAGGATGGTGGTCGCTGCACAAGACTTAAGTGTTGGTGGTGTAAAAGGTCAAGTTGAATACTTATCTTTCACCGATTTGTTATTATATGTGACGGTCTTAATTGATCATTTTCGATGGAGTGTTTACTTACATCGAGTCTCCCTTCTTCTCCCTTAAATTAAAATAAATTAAATTATATAAATTTTATCATTGCGATAAAAAAAAGATCATCAGACAAATATTTTCAGGCAAAGATCTCCACTAAAATAATTGGGTATTCATATCTTCGGAAAATTTTCTTGTGTCTGTTAAAATTCTTTTAGGACATATCTTCTTAAATAGTCTGTGTAGTGTGTAGTCACTCCACTACCCGAAAAACAAAAAGCAAAAAAAAGTCTGTCCAATCTAGTAGCTAGCTCACGGTGTACTGTCCTGTCATTTCTCTCCCTTCTTCCGACGGCCCACGACCCTACTGCTAATACTAATAGTGTGTATGGACGTGCCAATACTTTCTAATTATTTCTCTGCTTCACCAAACCCTCCTCACAATTTTCTAATAGTTCATGAAATAAGAAAATTTAATGAAAAATTTATAAAGAAAAAAGAAAAAATTATATCCCTTTTCGTTTCTTACGACTTTTTGTCTCTGCTCAATGCTACTGGAGTAGTCCACGTCTTCATTTTCCCTTGCCTCATAGGGCACCTCGCCTTCTGTTTATTATTTCTTCAACAATTCAGTAGATGTATGTGTTCTTGCTTTTCTTTGTTTATTGGTGCTGGTGAGGATGATGCGGTCCTTACATAAACTGGATAAACCTTTTACGAAAATCACCTAAAATACATTGGCTGAGAATTCTGGTTGAGGGCAAAAAAAAAAAAAATGAAATTTAGCCTTATTTGGATTGCCATTTTTTTCAAAAAATTTTTACATTTTTTAAATCACCTTTTTACTTCACGTAAATTAAATTACCATAATATATTTTTCTACAAAAATTCCAGAAAATAGCAATTCAAAAGGGCTTGAAATGCACCAAATTCTAAGATAACCATCATATTGTAACAGAATAAAGAAGGCCTTTCATGCACGGTTTGGTGAGAGTTTTCAATACCCATACCGTCTAGTGGGGCTGGCATATCTTGATTTTTCATCAAAGCCACTAAATGTTTAACACCTCAAGCTCTAATTTCTAACTAAATTAAGTGTGTCATGCGGAATTCAGATTAGGGGTATGACAAACGTTATAAATGGTGTAACATTTTTTGAACGGAATATAACTTCATGTGAATTATTTGTAAAACTTCACGGCAGAGACGTAATTATTATACATGGAATCTCACATGATCATTAACAGAACATCACACATCTATTCTAAAAATGTATAAATAGTTCACCTAGAATTACAAAATATTCAAAAAATATTACACGGTAAGGTTCATCAATACCCCGCGCCCATGGAATTCAGGCTCCTATAAATGAAATGTACGGACTTGATGGACCACAAAGTTTTCACCGAAAACGTGTGAACTTGCAAGGACTTCCTCTCTGATTTAGATATTGCAGTGACATCTGCAAATTATGGAGTAAGTTCTCATAATACTGTTAAAAAACTAAAAAATAAATCATCGAAATGAGAAAAAAGTGGTTATTTTCTTTATTTGGGGATGTGGATTTTGGCACAATTGGCACCATGCATACATGCACATCCAAACCCTTTTTTGGTAATTTTAAATTTGTTTTGGAAATGTTAATTTTTTTAAAAAAAATTGAAAACTAAATGCAGCTCCCTATTTTGCAAAAGAGCACCTCTGTGACGCACCAAAAAAAGAAAGAAAAAAAAAAGAGCCCCTCTGCTCTTTTGCAAAATATGGGGTTTGCATTTGCCCGTAACGTAATACATGAGGCTCATTTATTGAAAAAGGAATTTTAAAAATAGGGACACATGCGGTCTTTTGTCTGTGAAAAAATTTAACACGTCGCACCTCCTTGTGAACTCTACTCGGTGAGGTCTCTTTTCTTTCTTCTAGTAACACACCCATTTCTTCATATGGAGCTAGGGATGTACTCGAGTCAAATTGAGCTTGAGTACTGCTATACTCGAGCTCGATTCGGCCTATAATAACTATGCTCAAGCTCGGCTCGAACTCGATCGAGTCGGAGAATCTCAACTCGAGCTTGACTCAAGAAAATGCTTAAAAACTCGAGACTCGACTTGATAAGGTTCGACAATTGAGTCAAACCTTATCGAGTTGAGTAATCGAGTTTTTTGACTCGGCATCCAACTTGTAAATTCAGTATAAATTATATCCATAACGGTCATTTTATAATTATAATATATATATATTATTTAACTTATACTACTCGACGAGTAGCTTGTCGAGCCACAAGGTGCAAAATCCTGATTCGAACTCGATTTGAATGTATATTCGAGTAACTCGAGACTCGGCTCGAACTCTGTTTGACCGAATTCAAGCCAAGTCATTGTCGCTCGCGAGCAGGTCGGTTCACGTACATCCCTACTTAGAGTATTGCACCCAATGATTGGAACAAATAATTGCAATATAGCAGTTTTTTAACCAAAAAAAACCGCCAATTATATCTGGCGGGTGGGGTTATATACCCATTTTATTAATAAAATCATCGAAAAAGTTACAAAGAAAGGAAGGGGATATTAGACCTTACCTCCAAATAGAAAATTGAAAAGTACAAATATTTTGCCTATCTAATGGTAATAAGGCAGTAGTAATATGCGGCAATATGGCATTATTTATTTGTAATCAATCGCTCCACTTTCTTGATCAATTTGGTTGCCTTCCTCTATTTGTTGTGATTACTAGGAGTGCCCGAGCATCACGTTGATGTTTGGTACTTGTGATTAGAGAGAAATTTTTATTGGATAAATAATTGTATATTCCGAAAAGAAATAGTCATCAAATATGACAAAACTAATAATAGTACATTCTAATTGCAGCACATACTTGTACATTTTACTTTATCAATGCTTTTACAATTTTACCATTTTTAAAAGGCCCCTATTGATGTTAGTTGAAAATCGCCCAAGAGCAGATATAAATTGTTTCAAACAAACAAATATCCTCTAACGGCTAGTTATAGCAATATGTTAATTGCACAATATGTTAATATATTTTTGTGTTAATTGTACAACAAAAACCACACTTTAATTAAATATGTAAATAATACCATTTCAATAATTATATCAACATATAAGTTTATATGAGTTGTACTCGATGCAAAAATGTTTGCAAAATAATTTCATATACCAGAAATACATAAATGTCTCCATAAATCAAAGTTTTAAATATATCAAAATGACTGTATTTCGGTAAATATATATAAACACATGCTGCCCTCAATTGTATCAAAAGATTTTAAAAAACTACACCACATTTCATATTTTCAAAACATCCCTATCCATGCGGCTGAAATTCTAATCCCCTTGGACCACAACTCATTCTTATACAGTAGTATAAGGATTTGTTCCCTTGTTTCTTGAATGACGGGAACAATAGAACAAATATAGGGAAGCGTTGAATAGTGACCAAGCAAAGCTACCAAATGGCATTGGGATATGATTGGCATATATATATATATATATATATATATATATATATAGTGACGGAGCCAAGATTTTCTCCTTGGGGGCCAAAATTTTTTTGAACAAAATTACCTTAATATGTTATGTTCAAAATAATTTTCATTTATTTAAATATATGACATCTTAAAATATCAAATATTAACTTTAATTATAAAGGTATGTCTATTTCATAAATATGTAACATAGTCATAACTAAAATTAAGACAAGAAATAAACTTTGATTAAATATCTTATAACATCACAAACCACCTAAGTTGCACATTATGAGAAGACGCTCCAATTTGCCGCTTGTGCAAAAACAAATATATAACTATGTAATATAAATATAACTATTTTTAATTAAAAAAAGATAAAAGTTATGTTAGCATACCTTGAAATTTCATCCTCTTTTATTAAAAATAAATTGAGATTTACGTTCTTTTATAGAACTAAATTCATGTATAATTGAATCAATGCTAAATTTTCGAACAACTTTCTTTTTTTATGTGCATTGTTAGGCAATCATTCAAGAAATTATCTTTTATCTTGTTTTAGAGCTTTGTTTTGATTATCTTCATAATTGAAAATGTCCATTCTATAGACTATAGAACGGAGCCAGGATTTTTCCCTTGAGAGGGGTGCCAAATTTTTTTGAACAAAATTATCTTAATATGTTTTATTCAAAATAATTTTCATCTATTTAAATATATGACATCTTAAAATATCAAATATTAATTTTAATTATAAAAGTATGTCTATTTCATAAATATGCAGCATAGTCATAACAAAAATTAGGATAAAAAATAACCTTTGATTAAATATCTTATAACATCACAAACTATCCAAATTGTACATTATGAAAAAATGCTCCAATATGTCACTTGTGCAAAAACAAAAATATAACTATGCAATATAAATATAACTATTTTCAATTAATAAAAGATAAAAGTTATGTTAGCATACCTTGAATTTCAACTTCTTTTTTTAAAAGTAAACTGAGCTTTACGTTCTTTTATAGAACTAAATTCATCTATAATTGAATCAGTACTAAATTTTTGAACAACTTTTTTTTTTATGTACATTGTTAGATAATCATTCAAGAAATTATCTCTTATCTTGTTTTGGATTTTTATTTTGATTATATTCATAATTGAAAATGTCTGTTCTATAATTGCAGTTGACATCGGAAGAGTGAGAACAAATATAATCAATCTGTCAACAACAGGATAGATCATTTAATTTCTTGTTTTTACCAAGCCTTCAAGTAATTATTTGTACATTTGTATAGGGGTCAAAAAGAGTATAGATCACTAATTTTAAAATTTTTATCAATTATGCTAAGTTGTATATTTGTATATGGATCAATAAAGTAATTATTTTTGTTTTAGCCCATTGATAATTATGAGTTGAGTCTTTTATTATAGTATATCAAATTGGTTTAATTTACTATGAATTATCAAATTATATGTTTAATTTTTTGAATGTTAAATAATTAGCACAATAAAAAAATAAATAACTTTTTTTGAAGAAAAAATTAAATCAAAGTTGGCTAATTTATACACACACAGGTATATATATATATATATATATATATAAACTCTCATAATATAAACTAAAATTATAAAAAATTAGGGGGGCCAATTTTGTCTTATACATATATTTATATATTATGACTTAAAATTTTCAAAACTTTTTTTACACACCACAAATTATAGAAAATTAAAAAAAGGGGTCACAGAACCGAATCGAATTAGAAAATGGGCGTTGAATGTCTATTTTATTTCTCAAGAACTAGAAATAGGCTGAACAATGTAGCCAATGTAGATTGTCATTTTCTTTATTTATTATTGTTTTTTGGTACATTTTTATCCTTAAAGACAACAGTTTCTTGCGCGTCTTGGGTCAGATCACTATTCCAACAACCCTCTGAGTTTTTTTCCACAACTGAAGGCCCCAGCATTTAAGATCTGTCAATAAGAAACAGCTGTAGGCCTCTGCAAAGCATACTTGTTTGCAATGTAGTTTTCTAAGGCAAAATTTTTATATTTTTTTGTAAGTACATTGCTCAATTACTTTTTTAATTTATATTGATTAAATCGCAAGCAATGCTAGGATTGCAGTTTATTATAGAAAATTTTTAATATTTTTTATAAACATATTTTTCAATTACCTTTTTATCTTATAAATATTAAATTTCTATAACACATTTTTCTATAAAAACTTCAAAAAATAGCAATCCAAACGAAAAAGTTCCTATAAAAACTTTAAAAAAAATAGCAAAATGGGACCTAAGAGCAATTTGTTTCGGTCCCGTAGAAGTGCACCTTTCTTTATCAAATTTGTGTATTTATTTGTTTTTCTGTTTATTTGCCTGCAAAAACACCACATAGTCATCACTAAACTATAACACAATTCTAAAAGTTCGATTTCGTGCATTATGTTTTCCTCTCTCTTATTGACTGAATTATTTGCAATAATGGTGTGCAAATTTATCTAATCTAAAACACTAATTGCATGGTGTGCAACTGGCAATTGCTATCCATCTCACTAGAGTTATCATTATTATTATCAACCTTCGTCTTTGCATGCATTGTTCTCACCCTGTCATTATCATTATTACGCAAATATATGAAAAGAATTATTTATATTTACCTGAATCATTTTTTTATTTTACCAGCCATCATTCTATCTCATATACATTATATCAAGTCACAAAAAGTGTTATGATATTAATCTAATTTTTTTGTTCAACTAAACCTCTATCCAATCACACTTTTATTTCAAGTCAAATGATCTTTCCCTCTTACGGATCGTTCATATATTTTTTTCCTTGGTTTGCTATTACACTGCACCAAATTAATAAATATTTCTTATTTTAACGAATGTGTCATAGCTTTTATGAATGTATTGCAACTGATATAAAATTTTCCTCAACCTCATTTGTTTTCGCTCAATTGCTTTACAAATCTCCCACTTTAATGTAAAACTTGTCCTAATACTTTACATGTCCCCTTTCGTCTGCTTGTGCACCAAACCGTTTTGTGACTCCTATACGTGCACAACATTAATTTGAACTAGCATCTTGCATGTGCCTTGGCATGGTTTATTTTTTTATTTTCTTATGAATTCGTGCAAGCATGAATAATTTAAATAAAAAATTAATGATGATCATACAAGTTCATTTATATTAATTTTAGAAAATTACTGTAATAATTATACTTAACTATCATACTAATTTTTAAAAACTTCTTTACATACTTTTACTATAAAGTAATAATATTCATCAAATATTATAACATATACAAAAAAATCAATAGATATTCTACCTTTTTGTGTACGGATATTTTTTAGATAATTACAATTTTTATAATAACCATAAACCTAGTTACATTTTCCTACTTAACTAAGTACACTAGATTTTGCGATTTGTTTTCTACATCAACAAATATTTAATTTCCAGCAATATTGATAAATCTATTAGCTAACTGTTAAAATTTTTTTAACACTAAGTTAATCCAAATGGATAAAAAAATTTATACAAATTAATCATATTGTTAGAAGAGAGAGGAACCATAAGAACAAATAATTCAAATTTATCTTTTTAGATAAATTTGTTAGGAGCGAGAAAAACTATAAGAAAAACTAATTATAAAAGAGTCGGATACAAAAATAGGTATCCAAATAACCAGTTAATTCCCCATTAATTTCCACTCATTTTCAATTTCCACCTTTTGAAGTCTTCTTTCGAGAATCTTCTATTATCACAACTCCATTTAAGTTAAACTTGTGATCATATCATAGGCAAATAATTCAATTGTAAAAATTGAAATCTGCAAGAACACGCTCATTTCCCCCTTCACAAACATCCAATTCAGTCAAAGTTTATAATCATAGTGTGAGCTAAAGGTCTATTTCACTTTTAACTCCAATTGATTGTATATTGTACTCAAAACAAAAATAGTAATAAAGAAACTCCTTAAACTTTCACCACTTAAATTTTGTATACTGTACATAAACAAGACATTTTGACACAAAATGTCTGAAGTTTTAAAGTGCTAGAAAGCTTGTGGAATTACGAGTGACTGTTTTGGCAATTTTACAAGTGTAAAAGCTAAGAAAGCACCCAACTATTGGCCAATTATGTCGCTACATGACAAACCAGATTGCTAACTCCACTTCATGTTTTTGATAAGTGAACCACGGATTATTTCTTAAGTTTTTCCCCCGCAAAATAACGTTTTTAGTCTATTTCCCAAGGATTAATGGCTGAGGTAATTAATGTTGCAAAGTCACCAGCTATGGTTGTCATTTCTTCTTTCTCCTTTACATTTTGATCGTCGAACATAGTTTTTTCCTTTTTGGCGGGGGTCAGTCTTGGGTCAAACCACAACTCCGACAAACCATTGAGATATTTTCCACAGCCAAAGGCCCAGCCAGCTTTCCATCAGAAAAAGATGAAATAGAAGAGAAAAGGAAACTAGCAATTTTTTCAAAAATATATTTTTCAATGAGCTTTTTAACTCGTATACATCAAATCTCTATAGTATATTTTTTTACAAAAATATCTAAAAATAGCAATCCAAACGGGACAAGTTGCGAGGAAAACTATTTAATTGGTGGTGAAATTTTGAATTCTTACGTGCAAAGTGATGCGCAAACCAAAAAAGTTTGCAACAATTCTGGAACTCAAATTGGAAAATGTTGCTTTAGGAAAGATTCAGAACACTCCACAAGAAACGGAAACTATATATTAGTAATAATTACTTCAAAAGAATTCTTATATACTGACACTTTCTGGATTATGCTGCGAGACAATAATGGGATTAAGGAGAGTTGATATAGAAAAGAAACACTAGAGGAAAGAAGAATTGAGGTTTGTGATAAATAAATGTCAAAGATATGAAATTAGTGTGACTTAACCCCATATGAACTTTAATTCTTTAAGTGCAAACTTGATAATGGCCAAAATGAAATTCATCTTAAAGTATGTTGAATTCCCACAAGAGAGATTGAGAGACATCCAGTTTGAGGAGAAAAAGTTAGAAAAGTAATAAAAAAAAGATCCAAAATCAACTAGAAAAAGAAAGTAATAAGAAATAATATAACAAAAAAGATTAATACCGATCTGAATTAAAGACTAGCAGATTTTAAAGAGAGGAGTAGAAGGCTAGGGACTTCATACCGATCATGTTAATTTAAAATCTCAAGCCTGATTAGTGATTACTGATAGAGCCGTTATTTGGTACGTTTTGCATTGTCATCTTGTCCTAATTTTGGCCATTCATGGTGCTAAGAAAGGGGATTTCAATCATATTTGACATTTGTGTAAATTGTAGGTGGTTAGCATTAAAATGATATCGCGGGGAAAAATTTCCAGAAGACTTTTCATTTCAGAGCATGACCACGCCTTGGAAGGTGGACGAAACCGAAAGACGGACCGTGGTCCATGTGGACCAGGCGCATGGGATCAAAACTCAAAGGGGGAAATGGCTTTTGCAGATTGATTTGCACCAGACGTTTCTTGGCTTTTGGACTCCTTGGAATTGCGGCGGCTATAAAGAGAAAAAGGACAAAGCAAGAAAAAACATCAACTTTTAGGCTTAGCTTTAATTTTCCTCTTCTGCTCCTTGTCAGGCGCTTGCTCCTGTTCTTTTCTTTTGACTTTTGTTCCGCCTGCGGCTAGCGGCTAGCGGCTAGCGGCCAGACATTAGAGATTCTCGCGGATTGCATCTGGGCTCCATAGAACGGAGACCCTTTTTACTTTTTGCTTTTGACTCTTCAAAATTCCGCCAGATTACTCTTGCGCTTTTCCAATTCTTCGGCAATCAATTGAATGTATTCAATTAATTTACGCGGGATTGACACGATGAGGAGCGGCTAATTTCCTCCTCTACCCAAAGGGTGACGCAAGGGCGCGGTCCATAATATCTGTGAGATCTAATCGAATCTTTATTATTTCCCCCAATTTATTGCTATTCGTGCATTTTCTGAATTAATTGTTCATGGGTATTTGATTAATTGAATATCAACGGCCGGATATTGGATTTAATTTAATAGCCTACTGCCATGTTAATTAAATAGAATCCGTAATTGTTCATTTAATTGACACCTCGTGGCAACCACCATAATTGGTTTTATGTTGGGGAAACGCAAGATCTAATTTAAATAAACCCTCTTAGCGTGTTTATTGGTTAGGGTTGGGTTCTTCTAGCTTTAATGCAATTGGGTAATTAAATTCCTATGGTCGTACCTAGGGTTGTTATCTGGTTAGGGAAGCAGTCAATGGTCGTACCTTGACTGTCGAATAGGTAAGGAAGAACTGGTTGTCAGAGCTTATTGATAACTATAACCAGTCTAGTGATGAATGGGTGAAATATCTTTGCATCGATGATCATTTAATTGGACCGTGCCTGAGCAGTTGATCCTTTGGGTGGAATCTTATTAATTGCTATTTTTAGGGAATTGTGCTTTGTGAGTTGGTTTTGAATTTAGTTCGCTTTATTTTTATTCTACTTTTATTTTATCTATTTCTCTCCCATTGAAAATCCCCCAATTTTGTTCTACTGATTTGGAAAGAAACAATTTCCTACCTGCTCCCTGTGGAATCGACCCTACTTGCCATTGTACGCAAAATTAGTATTTTTATAGACAAATCCGGTATATCGGATCAAGCAAACTCTTCGGGAACAGGGTGAATCAAGTAACCCATTGCACACCTAGGGTCCCTGCTCCAGTACTTGGATTTGTTCTATAATTATTTAATTGAGGTGGTAATTAGGACTTTTTAGTAATTATTATTGCACAGGTTCGGCACCTGTCAATTTTTGGCGCCGTTGCCGGGGAGTTGGCGTTTGGATTATTTGTTTCTTTTCAAATTCAGTTTTTATTTTATTTTATTTTATTCTTCTTGATACTTTTGCTAGTTTATGCCCCGTTCTTCTCGCACAGGTGAATTGATATACGACGCGGAAGTTGAGAAGGCAGCGCGTAAGCGGAGGCAAGAGACCAAGAGACGAAAACAAGGGCACTTATTTGCTGCAAACGAGTCAGCGGAAGACGAAGTAAGCATGGCCAACAACCAAACATTGAGGGAGCTGGCTGCCCCGGAGCTGACTCACCAGCCCTTATGCATCACATTCCCCACTTTGGCTGAGAATACTGCTTTTGAATTGAAGTCGGGGTTGATTCACCTCCTACCTTCTTTCCATGGTCTCTCTGGTGAAGAACCCCACAAGCACGTCAAGGAGTTCGAGGTAGTTTGCTCTAGTATGAAACCTCGTGGGATCACTGAAGAGCAAATTAGACTGAGAGCCTTCCCGTTTTCTCTCAAAGATGCAGCTAAAGATTGGCTGTACTACCTACCAGCAGGTAGTATTACCACATGGGCGCAGCTGAAAAAGAAATTCTTAGAAAAATTCTTCCCTGCATCCCGGGCTGCGAGTTTGAGGAAGGAAATCTGCGGTATTAAACAATATCCCGGGGAGTCCTTGTATGAATACTGGGACAGGTTTAACAAGTTGTGCACTAGATGCCCGCAGCATCAAATTAGTGAACAATTGTTAATCCAATACTTCTACGAAGGGCTCCAATCAACCGATAGAAGTATCATTGACGCTGCAAGTGGGGGAGCACTGGCAAACAAGACACCGAGGGAAGCGTGGGAGCTCATCGAAGCCATGGCAGAGAACTCCCAACAATTTAGTTTCCGTGAGAGCAACCCTCCTCGTAAAGTCAACGAGGTAGAGATTTCATCCCTACAGCAGCAAATGTCAGAATTGACATCGGTTGTTAGGCAATTAGCCATGAGAGACACGCCGCGAGCGAAAGTATGTGGAATCTGCACTAGCATGGACCATTGCACAGACTCGTGCCCCATTTTGCAAGAGGACGGGGCGGAGCAGGTGAACATGGCTGGAGGCGTGCCCGCGCCTCGTAGGCAGTATGATCCATACTCCAACACGTACAATCCGGATTGCAGAGACCATCCCAATTTCAGCTATGGGAACAAGCAACAAAATTCATTTCCGAATCGTCCACCAGGATTTCAGCAACCATGGCAACCGAAATCACAACCATCATCCTCCAACACAGGGAGTTCCTTGGAGGATATTGTCAAGAGTCTGGCTACGACTACCGCCCAGATCCAGCAAGAGACTAGACAGTTCCAGCAGGAGACCAGGTCATTGACCACAAATATGGCTCAACTCCAGCAAGAAACTAGAGCTTTAACCATGAGCACCACTCAGTTTCAACAGGACACCAAAGCAGGCATGAAGGACATGGAGATTCGAATGAGTCAAATGGCAACTGCCATTACCCGCCTGGAGTCCCACGTCTATGGGAAATTGCCATCACAACCCGAGGCAAATCCCAGGAATGTAAGTGCCATGACATTAAGGAGTGGCAAAGAGATGGATGGACCTAAAGTGGTAAATTCGAAAAGCAAAAGTGAGGAGGAGATAGAAAAGGAGATTGAAGAGGAAGGGCGCATTCGCGAAGAGCCTAAGGTAACATCTATTCCTTCGATCCCTATTAAATCTAATATAGCTCCTTTTCCTTGCAGGTTGGAAAAGACAAAGAGGGCAGAAAAGGAAAAAGAAATCCTGGATGTGTTCCACAAAGTTCAAGTAAACATCCCCCTATTGGACGCGATCAAACAGGTACCCAAGTACGCAAAGTTCTTGAAAGACTTGTGCGTTAACAAAAGAAAGCTAAGGGGTGATGAAAGAGTGATGGTAGGAGAGAATGTATCAGCTGTACTTCAAAGGAAACTCCCACCCAAATGCGGAGATCCAGGTATGTTTGCTATCCCTGTAAGATTGGTCATTCTAGTATCAAAAATGCCATGATAGATTTAGGAGCTTCTATTAATGTGATGCCTAAGTCAATCTATGATTCCCTAAATTTAGGACCTTTAAAAGAAACGGGGATAATAATTCAATTGGCTGATCGTACATGTGCTTATCCGGATGGGATAGTTGAGGATGTTTTAGTGCAAGTAGATGGATTAATTTTTCCTGCTGATTTTTATGTGCTTTACATGGATGATAGAAGTGCCCCAAATCCATCACCCATTATATTAGGAAGACCATTTTTGAGTACTGCCCAAACTAAAATTGATGTTAGTAAGGGTACTCTCACGATGGAATTTGATGGAGAAATAGTCCACTTTAATATTTTTGATACAATGAAACATCCTGTTAACTCTCATTCTGTGTTTGCTATGTATACCACTAATTCCTCTGTGCAAGAATTTCCTAAGTTTGCTTATAGGGGTAAATCCAAGGTTGCAGCGAACAAGTCCTATAGGATGAAAGCAATTCATGAGGTAAAAATGGAGAGAAAATTTAGGAAAAAAGTTGCACTCAATGGCCATGTGGATCCTGGAGGAGGGCCACCAATTACAAGGAAAATTCAATTACATCCAGACTAAAGAGTGGTGCTATGTCTAGCCAAAGACATTAAAGAAAGGCGCTGCTTGGGAGGCAACCCAAGGCTTCTTTTGTTTTAGTTTTCTTATATTTTTGAAGTTTTTGTTAAGTGTTAGTGTCATTTAGTGGGTTGTTATTTTGTGACAGGAAGTTGGCAGCTAGACATGCCCACGCTAGGTCATCACACCTAAGGAATGGAGTTTTGGAATTGACGGTCAGACGACTATAACTTCTAAGGCGTGCCCACGCCTTCCAATCCTTCCGAAAAAGAAACTTCAGTCTTCTCCCTCCTGTTGATGTTGCGTCCGCCGCCACCACACCACCTTGTGCACGCAGCCGTCTCACCTCCTCCGTCTTAGTGTCTCACTTTCTCTCCCCGGTGGTCAGGGAAGTTTCTTCTCTTTTTCCCTAATACTTCATTTGTCTTTTCTACATTGAGGACAATGTAAGTTTTAGGTGTGGGGGGATTAGTGGCTTCCATTATTTCTTTTTTCTTTGTTACTCGAAAAAAAAAAAACAAAAACAAAAAAAAATGAAAAAAAAAATGAAAAACATTGTACTTAGTCGTCTTTTTGGTTATTTTTGCTTGTTAATGCTTGAGCATGTTGCTGTGATAAATAACACAATCAAGATGCGTGGGTATGTGGGTAAATATACTAGCTATGCATTTTGTTTCCTTTGGCAGTGTCGTTGAATGTTGGATATACTGGATTAGACCCATTTTTGAAACTTTTGGGAGCTTTTGAGCCTTATATGAGCACATTATTCTTATTTGCTCTATTTTTGTTTGATTGAGTGGGTATCACACATGGTATTGGCATTCTAGAATTTGCTAGTTTATACATGTCAAGGCCACATTTTTGTTGAATTAGATGCATTTGAAATGATAAGGGCATTTAGGATTTAACCCTCTTTAGCTATCTAAAAAAATCAATCCCTCATCTTATCTCCCAATAGTAAACCAATTTGAGCTTTTGTCCCTCGTTTCTGGTTGTTACCCATATTTGTTAACCCAATACCTCTTTAAACTTTCTTGTTTACCCCTGTGTTGTCAAGGGATGCCTGAATTCCATCATTTGTGCGAAAACAAACAAATTTGGGGGGTTGCAAGTGGTTTTAGATTAGGTGCCATATGATGTTAGCCTTGTAGAAAGAATGAGAAATTGGAAGAGGGCCACTGACCAGTGGACTATGGCTTACAGGGCGTGCCCACGCCTTACAGGACTTTCTCTTCAAAAAAAAAAAAAAAAAAAAAAACCTTGAAGAGACTCGTGACCAGAGGACTATGGGCTACAAGGCGTGCCCACGCCTTGCAAGCAGTTTCCAAAAAAAAAAAAAAAAAAAAAAATATTTTGGGCACTTGTACGGGGTGTACAGCAGATGGAAACTGCCTTATTAGTTAAACTCCGTCGATAAAGCACTGTGGTTACTGGGGAGTTTCGGACATTCTCTTGACACTTTACCCCCTATCCATACCTTCTTAACCTGCCTTTCACCTGAGCCCCATTACAACCCTATTAAAGTCCCTTTGATTTATGTGTTCGATTCACTTTTAAGTGGTGGAGATGTGATAAATGTGCAAGCCTATGGTAATGGCATTCCGTGATGTTGAATTGAGCGTTCCTAGTATTCATATATATTCTTCGAATTACAACATGTCCGGTGTGTTCTACCTTTTGTGATATTGTCAGGGACCCTAGATGCTTGTGTTAGTATAGACAACTGCATAACCTCTGCTCTCTTGGTTGTATTTCTGAGCTCCGAAATGCTTGAGGGCAAGCATTGTTTAGGTGTGGGGGGATTTGATAGAGCCGTTATTTGGCACGTTTTGCATTGTCATCTTGTCCTAATTTTGGCCATTCATGGTGCTAAGAAAGGGGATTTCACTCATATTTGACATTTGTGTAAATTGTAGGTGGTTAGCATTAAAATGATATCGCGGGGAAAAATTTCCAGAAGACTTTTCATTTCAGAGCATGACCACGCCTTGGAAGGTGGACGAAACCGAAAGACGGACCGTGGTCCATGTGGACCAGGCGCATGGGATCAAAACTCAAAGGGGGAAATGGCTTTTGCAGATTGATTTGCACCAGACGTTTCTTGGCTTTTGGACTCCTTGGAATTGCGGCGGCTATAAAGAGAAAAAGGACAAAGCAAGAAAAAACATCAACTTTTAGGCTTAGCTTTAATTTTCCTCTTCTGCTCCTTGTCAGGCGCTTGCTCCTGTTCTTTTCTTTTGACTTTTGTTCCGCCTGCGGCTAGCGGCTAGCGGCTAGCGGCCAGACATTAGAGATTCTCGCGGATTGCATCTGGGCTCCATAGAACGGAGACCCTTTTTACTTTTTGCTTTTGACTCTTCAAAATTCCGCCAGATTACTCTTGCGCTTTTCCAATTCTTCGGCAATCAATTGAATGTATTCAATTAATTTACGCGGGATTGACACGATGAGGAGCGGCTAATTTCCTCCTCTACCCAAAGGGTGACGCAAGGGCGCGGTCCATAATATCTGTGAGATCTAATCGAATCTTTATTATTTCCCCCAATTTATTGCTATTCGTGCATTTTCTGAATTAATTGTTCATGGGTATTTGATTAATTGAATATCAACGGCCGGATATTGGATTTAATTTAATAGCCTACTGCCATGTTAATTAAATAGAATCCGTAATTGTTCATTTAATTGACACCTCGTGGCAACCACCATAATTGGTTTTATGTTGGGGAAACGCAAGATCTAATTTAAATAAACCCTCTTAGCGTGTTTATTGGTTAGGGTTGGGTTCTTCTAGCTTTAATGCAATTGGGTAATTAAATTCCTATGGTCGTACCTAGGGTTGTTATCTGGTTAGGGAAGCAGTCAATGGTCGTACCTTGACTGTCGAATAGGTAAGGAAGAACTGGTTGTCAGAGCTTATTGATAACTATAACCAGTCTAGTGATGAATGGGTGAAATATCTTTGCATCGATGATCATTCAATTGGACCGTTCCTGAGCAGTTGATCCTTTGGGTGGAATCTTATTAATTGCTATTTTTAGGGAATTGTGCTTTGTGAGTTGGTTTTGAATTTAGTTCGCTTTATTTTTATTCTACTTTTATTTTATCTATTTCTCTCCCATTGAAAATCCCCCAATTTTGTTCTACTGATTTGGAAAGAAACAATTTCCTACCTGCTCCCTGTGGAATCGACCCTACTTGCCATTGTACGCAAAATTAGTATTTTTATAGACAAATCCGGTATATCGGATCAAGCAAACTCTTCGGGAACAGGGTGAATCAAGTAACCCATTGCACACCTAGGGTCCCTGCTCCAGTACTTGGATTTGTTCTATAATTATTTAATTGAGGTGGTAATTAGGACTTTTTAGTAATTATTATTGCACAGGTTCGGCACCTGTCAATTACTATGCCAAGAAGCAAAATGCATCATAGCTAGTGCGAAAACAGAGAACATTATTGCTTCCCAAAACCGAACAAAATTCAGACCAAATTACTGTATGTCATAAATTCATTTTCCAAGGATTAACAATAATGACATGCATGTAACCAAAACAGAATCTCACTCTCCTTTTTACGATTTGATCGTGGACAAAAACAAAATATTGGTCCACAACCAAAAATTCTGAAGGCCCCAGCGCATTTACTCAGAAAACATGATGCCCCAACAACTTCAATAATTGAGAAAGTTGCTCCGTAAGCATGCCAATGCAAAAGCTTACAAATTTGTCGGAGAAGAACTCCACGTCTGCGCGCAATAATTATTAATGCTCCTTTCTTCATAACCAATTGTACTAAGCCTAGATAAGGTTACCTGTTCCTCGCTGCAAAAAAACCTCCCACAAAAAAAAAAACCATCTTGTTCTCAACACTGAATCCAAGGCAGCAAAAATGGCTGACCCTGTTATCGGTGCCGCAAGTCAGGTCACCTTGGAAAGGGCACTGTCTCTTGCCTCTGATAGGATTGGTTTGCTAGTTGGGTTCAAGAAGGATGTGGCCAGCATGACACGTTCTCTCCACCTGATCAAGGGTGTCTTGGCCGATGCTGAAGCAAAGCAAAACCAGGATGGAGCAGTGCAAGAATGGTTGAAGAGTCTCGAGGAGGTTGCTTATGATGCTGACAATGTGTTGGATGAGCTCCACTATGAATCTCTTCGTCACCAGGTGGAGTCCCGAAACCGACCCAAGCTCAAGGTATGCTGCTTCTTCTCCTTCTCTAACATTAATCTTGCTTTACGTTGGAGAATGGCTTCTAAGGTCAGGGACATCAAACTTAAGTTGAATGGCATCTATCAAGATGCCCAAGGATTGGGACTGGTCAGTAGGGCTGCTCCTGCTGTTGGAGACACGAGAGGTCGGCAGACCGACTCTGTTGTTGCTCCAATGGTTGGAAGAGCCGATGATGAATCAGAGATAGTGAATATTTTGTTGAGCCTGTCTGAGAAGGTTGTTTCTGTTCTTCCCATAGTTGGTATGGGAGGTTTAGGCAAAACAACTTTGGCTAAATCGATATACAACAATCACCAAATTGATGAGCAATTTAAGAAAAAGTTGTGGGTTTGTGTATCGAAAAAAGTTCCAATAGAGGAGCTTTTCAAACTCATATTAGGCCAATTGAAGAAGGACAAAAAGGATGAAGTGGGAGATAGGCAAAACATCGTTCAAGAAATTGGGAAGGAACTAGGGAAATTAAGATACCTCCTAGTCCTTGATGATGTGTGGGATGATAATCAAGCATTGTGGGAGGACTTTTTCAACACCTTGAAGGGGCTCAATCCAACTAATGGAAGCTGGTGTCTGGTCACTACTCGTCCAGGTCCAGTGGCGCAGTGTGTGTCTAGAGTTTTGATGATGGAAAATGAAGCCTATCGATTAGGAAGGCTACCTGATGATCTTTGCTGGTCTATCCTAAAAGAAAAAGTAGTTGGAGGAGGAGAAGTACCTGATGAACTAAAAGCAATTAGAGAGAGAGTAATCAAAAGATGTGATGGTCTACCATTGGCTGCAAGTGTAATAGGAGGTCTATTATCTTTACATGGAAAAGAGGAGTGGGCCGAGTGGCAATCAATTTTGGAGAATAGGCTTTTGAGTTTGAGTACAGGTGGAGATCATATGATGCAAATACTTAAGTTGAGTTTTGATAATTTGCCATCACCAGCCATCAAGAAATGTTTTGCATATTGTTCTATTTTTCCCGAGGATACTGAGATGAAAGGAGATATGCTGATCGAACTTTGGATGGCAGAAGGTTTCCTCCATGCAGGTCTCGAGAACAAAACAATGGAGGAAATTGGAGAGTATTACTTGGAAATTTTATTGCAGAGTTCTTTGCTGGAAGAAATAAGAAACTTTTGGGGAAGGAGGTGTTATAAAATGCATGATATGGTGCACGACGTCGCAAAATCAATAATGTCAAAGTCTACTAAATTCATTAATTCGGAGACTGCTTCAGGAGACAATAGTAATCAGGTTCGTTGTCTTGTAATAAACTCATTTGGAGAAGACGCAAAAAATCTTTTTGAGAGTCGATCAAATTTGCTTCATACATTGTTTCTGAGTCAGGGTAGCTTATCTGATGATATGCTAATGAAGTTGAAGAATCTGCACGTTCTGAATTTGTCCGGTAAAGAAAATCAGAATCTGCCAATCTCAATTGGCAAACTGATACACTTGAGGTACATTAACTTTGAGCGTTCTAGAAGTCAAACTTTGCCGAAATCTGTTTCCAAACTTTATAATTTGGAGACACTGAGGCTACGTGATTTCTATCTTAAAGTTCTTCCTAAGGGGATGTGCGATTTGATTAGCTTGAGACATCTCCACTATTACACCACTAATGAAGAATTTCAAATGCCGCTAGAGATGGGAAGGCTGACTTGCCTTCAGACACTAGAGTTCTTTAACGTGGGTCGAGAGAAGGGTCGACGAATTGGAGAGCTTGGAAGCTTGAAGAACCTCAAAGGCAAATTGGAGATACGCAATCTGGAACTGGTAAAGGATAAGGAAGGAGCTGAAGAAGCAAAACTATCTGAAAAGGCAAATCTATTTAGGCTGGAACTTAAGTGGGCCTACAATCGAGAAGGTGACAACTACAATGACGAAGATGTGTTAGATGGCCTTCGACCCCACCCAAATTTGGAGGAGCTGGTAATTTGCAATTTTATGGGCGATCAATTTCCTCGATCGTTAATGGAATTGCCAACAACAACAACACTCCCCAAGTCAGCAACAACACTCCCCAAGTTAGCGCGTTTGGAATTTAATTGCTGCGACAGATGCAGAGAACTCCTTCCCCTGCAAAACTTTACGTCTCTTAAAGAGCTGGTGATTTATCATTGTGATGGGTTGACGAATCTGCCAGGTGACATGCTACACTCGTGTGCCTCTCTCCAGAAGCTTCGGGTGATTGGTTGCGACAATCTTATCTCCTTTCCGCTTAATTTGCAACAAACGCCTTCTCTCTTGGAGCTGGAATTACGCAGGTGTCCCAAACTGAAAACAAGCATGACGCCCAAAGGATTTGGTTTCCTAACCAGCTTATGGGAGCTTACAATTGGTCCCTTCTCAGATGATGGTGATGATCATGAAAATTCTTCAATTTACAATGAGTTTGATTGGTCTGGATTGATATCCTCCTCCTCCTCCTCTTCGTCATCCGCACTCTGTGAATTAGCATTATATGGGTTGTCACACATGGAGTCCCTGCCACCTCAGATCCAATACTTGACCACTCTGATGTCACTAACGCTATGCGACTTTGGAGGTATAAAAGCTCTGCCAGATTGGTTTGGAAACTTTGCTGCTCTTGAAGAGCTGTGGTTATATGGTTTCAAAGAGCTTGGACATTTACCCTCTGAGGTTGCCATGAGATGCCTCACCAAACTAAAACGCCTAGAGGTTTATGGTTCTCCTCTGTTAAAAGAAAGATGCACTCCTGAGAGCAGCGGCCCCGACTCCCAGTGGTGCAAAGTTTCTCACATTCAAGACCTACACATAACCGATGATTGCCTTCAATAACCAACTTTCACCTTTGGATCAAATTCAATCAAGTAAGATTACCTTCAATAACCACTTTCTTAATTTGCTTTACAATCAATCTCCCCTTCTCTTCACCTCCACCTCTGATTAACCTTCTCGTGAAAAAACCTAAAAAGTCCTCATGGTTATTTTCACAATTTTCTCTTCTCTCTTTTTATCGTCCTATTTATTATCTTTCAAAGCTGCAGCATTAGCATTTCTTATTAGGTCCAAAATATTGGTGCTATTCATTTACTCCTTACAACATAATACTCTTGTAACCATCAATTAGAATGACACCTATCTCTGTTCATATTCTGTTCTATGCTTTGTTTTTGTAGGATTGATAGAAGAATAGCTACACGAACAGAGGTTAGAATTTTGAAGCTTCTTCAGCACCGTCTATATGGCTAGACCGCAATAGCCTATCAACGTTTAGAACAACTAGCATAGCCTATCAACTTTTGGCCTGCATAGCTCTGCTTCTGTGGATTTCAAGTTATTATTGCTAAAGTCATCTCACTCTGTTTCAAATTGTAATTCTAAGGGGACTGAACTTTTACCTCTTGATAATGAACTTGCATATTTATCTGAACTATTTGACTAGTAATTGCTTTATCAGAGTCATAAATGAACTTTCATATTTTTGAGGTGGCCAAGGAAGGTGTGTACTGTTTGAGCAATGAAGTTGCACAAAACTTGGTGGAGTATCTTCCAACATTTAACTCTAACCGCAAAGTTTTGAAGCATTCCGGTACTTGGTCAAGTCTGCTTGTTGCGACTTGCTACTGTTAATGAATCCACCTGCTTGTTGCGACAAGCATTGCTACTGATAAAGGCTTTTAAGCTCTCTCTGCTTTTATGATTGTTGGTTGCTTCTTTTTTTATGGTAAGTTTCTACTTTTGGGGCTTCAGTTACAATGATAGAAAAACTGCAATTATCTTAAAATTTCCACTAGTTTTATTCTATGCTATTCACCGCCTTCAGTTTGAGTTTTTGTGCTTTGCAGTGATTTTGGGCACAAAGCTCAACAGGGAACCTCATCGATGGCTCTTACATACTATCTTTACTTTTTGAAAGTCCTAAAATTCATTGCTGAACAAGATCCTGCTTCGGCTGAATAGCAACATCTAGGATGGCATTCTCTCTTTCTCTGTGCCTCAGAAGGTCAAAGTCTGAGATATCCAATGGGGTATGGTTCTTTTAAACTATCGAAACAATTCAGTGATGTGTAGTCATGATAATGAGGAGCTGATTTACATGTTTTAGAACTCAAATTGTCATCTCTAGCATACTGCTCAGAGTTAGAGGTTAGAACTAACTGGTGTTTTGGTAGCAATTAAATGTGGATCTCTATTGTGCTTCAGTGGCCCGCAGCTCTATTGTTTCTCAATGCCTCAATGCGAAATGCTTTGCCCGCACTACAAATTGTCCATTATTATTTTCATTTTATGAGTTGTAATTACTTGCTTTATGGTTGGAACCAAACTACTGTAATTATAAACACGACTTAGTACTTGCTTATCTATTTAGTTTCATAACAAACAAGACATATTTTAGCCTTTTGTAGGAATGACAGAACAAAATTATTGCTGAATTTTCTGAACTTTCTGATTAGCTTTCTTGTTCACATATTGTCTCAACTCGAGTTTTCTGTTCTGCAATGATTTCAGGCTCAAATGTGAACTAGAATCTACAATTGCACTTACTTATTGATTGAATTACACAGCTTCTAACTTTTGAAAACTTTGTTGAATCAAATCCTGTTTCAATTGGACAGAAATGATTAGGATGGCACACTACAGGCACACTTTTCTTTCTTCCTAGTGTGTAAAACCTGATAAAATGCTCTATCTGTGTCAGCTGGCCTCTACAAACTGCCCACCAGAATTTCTTTCCCCAGCTTATGTAATGTCTTTCAAGATCAAAAGCCATCATTACCATGAATTTCTGCTAATGATCATGGGGGGTATGGTTGGCGATAGAGCGTGTATTAAAGAAACAGATTGACAATGAGGAGCTTGCAAATTTTCAAGAAGTACTGTAAGGTTAGCGAATTTGTTTTAAATGAATTTGTAGATGTACTTAGTATCAAGTCTTATTTCCTGCTCATTAGTTTTAGAACAAAGGTAAAAAAAAAAAACCTTTCTTTCTGTAAGATTCCTAGTAAAAAATGACATGGAATTTGCTCTTCTATCTTTATTGTAATGCAGGCAAACATGCCTTCCTGAGATTTTCAATCTAAAAGCTCCTCATCCAACTAAGTACTCTAAAAGTTCATTTGGTTATCAATTTGCTAAAAAAGAATGAAAATGCGTTTACATTCATGAAATAGATTGTTAAATCAAAGTTTGATGGAACACAGAAAATTATAGATAGGCAATGATGGACAAAGATTTTAGGGGTCAATTTCTAGTTTTTTGTTTCTTCAGGACAATATACTCCAGTAAAATCATTACTAAATTCTTTTAAATCTATCCAATATCAGGTGATAGAAATTGTACAATAAGATGATTTTGTTGCAAAATATCTGAAGGTTTAAAACGTCTGCTTCCAAGATGTTGTCTAGTAATCTAACAGTAAGGTCAGTTGTCTGCTTTGTTGAACTTTTCTTGGCCTTTTCAGTCTGATTCAGAAAAACTCAACAAGCGTTGCTCTGGGAAGAAAACAATATCGCTAACCATATATTAAATTCAATTATGGAATACAGATGTTCAAGAGGAGATTATTTGATGTGGACAGTTAAACATGATGTCAAAGCTGAAAACTTTTTGTATTTACATCTACAGTACAAAATTCTTTGTTTTAAATAAAAAATAGCAGTTTTCTTTTGCTCATCTCATGTGTCTGCTACTTCCAGTTGTATATCATGATTGCTGAAAGGAGCTAATTCTCTTTAAACTTGAGATTCTACCGGGATGGAAATGCTTGCTCTGAACTTCCATCTCTTGGAAATGTATTTATCATCTTGCTCCAAATTATCTGATTATTGGTATTCTTATTATGTCTCTTAAATGATGGGATTCTACTTTCCTCAGCTATGATCTCTTGACCTAAATCCAATGGTCAATCAAGTTACTCTCACTGCCCTTGGTTGTGGGATTGGTGGTCTGATAATTTATAATACCAACAATCTCCGTCCATTACTTATTGTTGGGTTTTAAGCAGTTTAATAACCAATGCATTAACTAAAACCTTCAAAAATTGTCATGTTAAGAAGTTTTTCAAGCGGCAAAGACTTGGTAGACTATCCTCTACTGAAGTTTAAGTTCAAATGCAATAATATGAGATTTTAAGAATAAAATAGTTGTAATTAGCTCAACCTGTTGCATCTTGCAGTCTCAAAGAGTCTGCCTTCACGGCAGTTGCATCGCTATTGTCATAGAATTCTTCTTTTTTCAGTGTTTTGAACAAAAACTAATATAGTTTCTATGATACTTCTGGTACTTGTAGACTGACCAGTGACAGGTGCCGAACCTGTGCAATAATAAATACCTACTCGAGAAAAATACAGATTTTGTATATAGCGGTGAGTAGGGTCGAATCCACAGGGACTGGGGATAATTCGTTTCTTCTAGAGTCCAAAGTATGGGGGGTTTTGGATTAAATGCTAACTAAATAAATTAACTGCAGAAAATAATTAATTAAAAGAAATGATTGGGGAAACTCTAGCCAAGGGTACACATCAGAAATGGTTCATGCACTGATCATTGATGCAGAAATAATTCCAACATTTAGCAATAGATTAGTTATAGTTGTCATGCACGCGATAAACAACCAACCCTTCCTTAATTTCTCGATAGTTAAGGTACGACCGTTAGCTATTTCTCTAACCCAAAAATAACCCTAGGTACGACCGTAGGATTTAATTTCTAGATTGCATTAATAATTAGAAAGGCCCAATCCTAATCAACAAACACGCTACGAGGGTTTGTTTAAATTAGATCATATGCTCCCCTGACATAAACCCAATTACGCCAGTTGCTACTGAGGCAGAGATAACGAACAATTACGGATTCAATTACCCCTATTTAGCAAAAATAGCCTATATGAATAATTAATTATTGCGCACTAATCAATCATACACAAGGCCATAGCAATTAAAATCAAGGAACATATAAATACCAATAAATGAAGAAAATAATTAAAACAGATTCGATCTCACAGTAGTTGTCGAACCAAATCGTCAGTTGTCCCCTTGACTAGAAAAGCTTAACCACGCCTCATGAGAAAATCTCCCCGTTGGGGAATATTGTCGAACACCTGGCGTGTGTCAGAGGCCAGTCTAAGGAAAGAAAGAAAAGAAACTAAAACTAAACTAAAACTACACTAAAACTAGGGATCTCCTTTTGCTTCTGTACGTCTCCCCTTAAAAAGCCAAAAGAAAGAAGCCTAAAACCTATTTCCTGTGGTCCCCACACATGTGGACAAAGCCTCCAAATTACTTCTTGGTCCAAGTCTCTCTACGTTGCTTTCTTTGAAAGGCCCAAATGACTAAATGCCTTTCACTAGCTTGTGGTCCCCACCAATTCAAGAGTTCAAGGTCCTTAGAAGTCTCCATTTTTCCATAAAAGTCCCTCCTTTTTGGTAATTTTCTGCTTTGTTCCTGAAATTAAGTCCCAATACCAAATATAAGTAAATATTAATAATTCAAACAATATTTGGCAAGGATAAAGGGGAAATTAACAATAAAATTACTAACAATTAACACCCTATCAATTCCCCCCACACCTGAATCATGCTTGCCCTCAAGCATGAGGACAATTCAACCCAACAATGGCCAGCTTTAACAATATCATTGCCAGCTGTGCTTATACCGAAATCAAGATCTAGTGGCTAAGTGTCAAGACATATCCCTCCCGGTTAGCTCTCAAGTTCCTAGACCTGTCCAATGCATGGCTAACTCACCTAGGAAATTCAAATATTAACTAGCAACAGTCAGCAATTCAGTCAACTGACAACCAAAATCTCAACAGTGCGAACCAAGGATCGGCAGGCCAACATGATCATAAACTCACATTTTCCACATCTGATTTTTTTTTCTTTTCGTTTTCTCTCTTTTTTTTTTCTTCTTTTTTTTTTTTTTTTATAAATTGCACGAATAATGCTTAGTCCCGAGCTATTCAAGTCTTTTGACGTGAACTCTGACATTTTTAGATGAAAGAGCCCAGTTACTCAACTTTTCACAGCTCCAGGACCACTTACTCATAGATATCGCCACTTTTTGACGCGAGAGCCGACACGTGTGGTGAAGACCCCCGGTTACTGGGTGGCGACACTAGCGGAGTAAAGTCATACGTTATTCACCAATAACACCAAAATACCAAGTAATTACAGATCATAACCCGCGTCATGTCCTAAATATAGAGAACTAAGGTCGACAGGAGACCAAACTACACAACAATGCCGGCAAAATATTTATATTGCCTAAACAAGTTAGCCATAAATTGCACCAAGTCGTTAAACTCAAAATATTCACCAAGAAAGCATGTTCTTACCTGCCACTAAAATCCAATTCATAGTATAAACCACCACTAGCAATGAAAAAGTGAGCTGCCAAAATATTCACCAAGATAACAAAAAAAGGAAAAACACCCAAAAGGGACTAAAGGGACAACACCTCAACAGAAAAACAACACTTAAACAAAAAACATAGGAAAAACACCCCAAAAACGAAAAATTGAAAATATCTAGCACCCAAACCGACCCCCCCACACCTAAAGGACACATTGCCCTCAATGTGATAATATAATAGCAGAGAAAACGGAAGGGGCAACGGTACTTCCCTGACGTCGTCAAGACAAGGGGGGTTGGGCGGAAACTGCGGAGGGAACCCGGCCTGCTGCATAAATGCCGCTAGATTCTGCGCCATATTGTGAATGTTAACGTCCATGTGTTTCTGCCGAATCTCAAGCCGCTCGACTGTGTTGCGGAGCTGGTTCCATTCCTCATCCGTATGGCCGGAAGGGGGAGGAGCGGAAGTCGAAGGACCGGGGCCACCACCGGAAGTGGAAGGGCGTGCAAACGAGGATTTCGGAGGGGCATGTACCGGTCCCGGGGGAACAATCTCCCACCCGTTATCACCCTCCCGGACCAAACCCATTCGCTCCAGGCACGGGATGTCCAAGGGCTCCATTTGACACGCAACATGCAAATCATGGTTAGAGAGATCAAGCAACTGCAAGTTAACAGCCAAATGGGTGATATAGGACCCAAGAATCAATGGACGCTTCTTTTTTGTCAAAACAGACTTAAATTGAGAAGCGAGCCAGCACCCCAAATTAACCTTAATATTAGTATGCATGCACCATATGAAAAAGAACTCCGGCTTGGACAATATACCCGAACTATCCAGCCTACCCGAGAAACTATACGCTAGGAAACGCTGGATGTAGCGAGAAGCTGGGTCCTTGATGTACGAGCTCTTGGTCTGGCGAGGATCATAAGAGGCAGGGTCGACAGACAACGCCTCCCATATACTCCGATAACGAGAGAAGAAAGGCTCTATGTAGTCGCACGCACTCTCGGCATACTCCCGAGAGGCGGCATAGGCCGGGTCAATAAAGCCAAAAGCTAAGTTAAACTCAGTAATCGACTGGTGGAACTCCTGACCCATCAACCGGAAGTGAATAACATTGGGGGTAGACGCAGAATAACCGGTAGTAATGGTGAACTCAAAGGTGGCATAGAACTCCCTAACCAACTCAACAAAGGCCGGGAGATTGACAATACGGGAATATGGGCGCCACCCAATGCCATTGATCAAATGGTGGAAGGATTCGCTAATATTTAGAAGGCCCATGGTGGCGGCGTCCAGATAACGGCAGGGAGTAATCTGCCGCTCACAACAAACAGCATATCGCTGCTTGTCGGCGGCCTTAGTGAAGTGCAGGTTTCCCCCAAAATGTGCAGGGTCAGAAATATGGACGCCCCTCTGTCTCCCAAGGCGAGCTCTCCTCCCAGAGGAGGAAGGTTCGTGCGAGGGGTCAGAGGCGGGAATAGAGGGTGGAGGTGTTGGAGGGCGTGATTTCCTAGGTGTTTTAGACTTAGCAGAAGATCGGGGCTTCACCATGGTGACCAACAGGCAACCCAAAACAGTGGAGTAACCAGCAAATGCAAGCGTCACGGGCGCCCCCAATAAGCAAATATAAGCGTCACGGGCGCCCCCAAATATAACCAGCAATCGCAGCAATTTCACCACAAAGTAATTGAGAAAGTTGAAGAAATCAAGCAACAATGCAACCAGTACCACTGGTGCTCAGACAGGAAAGTTTAAATTCAACGGAAGCTCTTAACCACAACAAAAAAATATCTCAACCAGTACCACTAGTGAGTCACAGGGGAAACTAAAACAAATAGCCAACTCAATAAATGTAAACAAACCACTCCAACCAGTACCACTGGTTTACACACGGAGGTCAGACGGCCAACAATCCAACAAAATCAGAAATACCCCCACATATGGTAGCAGTTAGACCCAAACCTGTCCAAAATGGACCCCAAAAATTTCTTAATTTACCCCCCAAATATCGCAGCAAAAGTCCCAAAATTACTGCCTGCCAAAGTCCAACAAAAAGGCCCACGAAACAAACACGCAAATTCCAGCAATTTAAGGACCAGAGAACTTGTAATTAAGGTAGAAATTGGAATACCTCCACCTGCCAAATTTGGGCAGGTGGTGACGCGCGGCTGGAGGAGATGGGCGCGGAGCTGCTGGGGGTGGTGCTGAGCTTCAAGCGGCAGCTGAAGTGGAGGGGGGGCTGGCGGCGGCTCTGGTCAAAACTGGAGAAGAGCTGTGGCGTTCAGCGGCGTGCGGCTGGCGCTTGGAGCTCCGCGCAGCTGCAGAGGTGGAGAAGATCTGGCGGCTGGCGGCGCGCGGCAGCGGCAGCGGCGAGCGGCGTGCGGCGCGGAAGGAAAAGAAGGAGAAGCAGGGCAGCGGGGAAGAAGGGAAGAAGGGAAGAAAGAAAGAAAGAAAGAAGAAAGAAAGAAAGAAGAAAAAGAAAAGAGAAGAGGAAAGAAAGTTTTTTTTTTTTCTTTCCGTATCTTCATCTTCATTTTTCATTCATTTTTGTATAATAAATTTTTTTTAATTTTAAATAATTAAAAAATATATATTAAAATATTTTTTTTTTTTGAATTGTCAAACATGGCGTGGGCATGCCAAGATTAGAGAGCATCCACTGACTTCGAGAGTTACCTTACGCACTTTAACGCGTGCCCTCCTCGCGTGGGCACGCCAAGATTACCTATCCTCCCAGTGTCGCGAGATGTTGAGACTTTACCAACACGGCGCGGGCACGCCAAGATTCGCGAGTATCCACTGCCTTCGAGAGTTCCTTAAGCACCGTAATGCGTGCCCTCCTCGCGTGGGCACGCCAAGATTCGCTTTCCTGATCAGAGTTAGAAAACACCAAGAGTGACAAACACCCACGTGAGGAACGACATGATTTAATAATTAAGCAATAAAACAACAAAATTAACAATTGGGTTGCCTCCCAAAAGCGCCTTTCTTTAACGTCTTTGGCTAGACGTTGTTATGTCTTGTTCATGGAGGATAAAATCTTGTGGCTCGTTTCAATGCTTCATCTTCAATGTGATCCTGGTAACCCTCATAGATGGAGTAATTTTTGAGCACACGAGCTACGGTCTTCCATGGAGTAGTTGATGGCTCCAAATAATCAAGCAGTGATCTCAATCCTTCATCCACTCCTCCATCAAGAGCACTCAACGGTTCAAGATATTTGACCATAGCTACTCTTAACTCATTCCTGCCATGAGACTCAAGAACTTCCGGTATAACAAAATCAATCTCATTAACAGAAATCATAGAGTCAGAGTTAAGAAAATGCGGGTTAGGGAATGGAGATGGTGTCACCACATTTGATGATTCTTCACTGGATTCTTTCACTTGAATGGGTTGCGGTTGGGGTTCCATTTCTTCCTTTTCGGCTTCTTTTTCAACTGCATCTGTACATCTCTCTTCTTGAAAATCTTGTAACTCCTCATCACTAGTCAGGCGAATTGCACTCTCATTTTCAACAATGGTTTTCGAGGGCAATTCTTCAAATTGAGAAGCCAGTCGATTTATTCTGGATGTCAATAGACACATTTGATCTTCCAGATTACTCATTGCCTCCTTCATCATCTCATTTCTCCTTTGTGTCTCCTGTTGAAATTGATATGTATTAATAGCTATTGATTCAACTATTTCTTCAAGAGACATACCTGGCATAGGTGACGATTCTTGAGACTCATACTGCTGAAAATTCATTGGCCCCGTTGTATAATTATAATCGGAGTTATCCCACCATTCTTGATCATACCCGTTTGGATTAGGGTTATACCACGTTTGAGACCAGGGTGAAAAGTCTCCATAATTATTGAGGGGGACACTCAGATTATCTTGATATTCGGGGCACATACCGGTTGAATGATCCCTGGCATAACAAATTTTACAGGTTGCAGCAGCCATTCTTTCTCTAATAGAGTTTAGTGCCTCTGAATATGCAAACTTAGCAAAAAAACTAGTCTCATCGCCTTCCCCGAAAACAAGATCTAGACTATCACCAAAATATGGAGTGTTAGAAGCCATAAACTATATAAAAAAAATATATGAAAAAAATAAAAAAAAATAAAAAATAAAAACAAAATGAACTCAAAAAGAAACAAATTAATCTGACACCAGTCCCCGGCAACGGCGCCAAAAATTCACAGGTGCCGAACCTGTGCAATAATAAATACCTACTCGAGAAAAATACAGATTTTGTATATAGCGGTGAGTAGGGTCGAATCCACAGGGACTGGGGATAATTCGTTTCTTCTAGAGTCCAAAGTATGGGGGGTTTTGGATTAAATGCTAACTAAATAAATTAACTGCAGAAAAGAATTAATTAAAAGAAATGATTGGGGAAACTCTAGCCAAGAGTACACATCAGAAATGGTTCATGCACTGATCATTGATGCAGAAATAATTCCAACATTTAGCAATAGATTAGTTATAGTTGTCATGCACGCGATAAACAACCAACCCTTCCTTAATTTCTCGATAGTTAAGGTACGACCGTTAGCTATTTCTCTAACCCAAAAATAACCCTAGGTACGACCGTAGGATTTAATTTCTAGATTGCATTAATAATTAGAAAGGCCCAATCCTAATCAACAAACACGCTACGAGGGTTTGTTTAAATTAGATCATATGCTCCCCTGACATAAACCCAATTACGCCAGTTGCTACTGAGGCAGAGATAACGAACAATTACGGATTCAATTACCCCTATTTAGCAAAAATAGCCTATATGAATAATTAATTATTGCGCACTAATCAATCATACACAAGGCCATAGCAATTAAAATCAAGGAACATATAAATACCAATAAATGAAGAAAATAATTAAAACAGATTCGATCTCACAGTAGTTGTCGAACCAAATCGTCAGTTGTCCCCTTGACTAGAAAAGCTTAACCACGCCTCATGAGAAAATCTCCCCGTTGGGGAATATTGTCGAACACCTGACGTGTGTCAGAGGCCAGTCTAAGGAAAGAAAGAAAAGAAACTAAAACTAAACTAAAACTACACTAAAACTAGGGATCTCCTTTTGCTTCTGTACGTCTCCCCTTAAAAAGCCAAAAGAAAGAAGCCTAAAACCTATTTCCTGTGGTCCCCACACATGTGGACAAAGCCTCCAAATTACTTCTTGGTCCAAGTCTCTCTACGTTGCTTTCTTTGAAAGGCCCAAATGACTAAATGCCTTTCACTAGCTTGTGGTCCCCACCAATTCAAGAGTCCAAGGTCCTTAGAAGTCTCCATTTTCCCATAAAAGTCCCTCCTTTTTGGTAATTTTCTGCTTTGTTCCTGAAATTAAGTCCCAATACCAAATATAAGTAAATATTAATAATTCAAACAATATTTGGCAAGGATAAAGGGGAAATTAACAATAAAATTACTAACAATTAACATCCTATCAACCAGAAAGATTGATATCTTCTTACTGATTTCGGTTAGGAAAGAACAACAAAAACAAACGGATACTGATTTAGCTTTCCGAATAATTGACTAAACAAAAATGTCATGCAATTTCCTGTTTGCCTCATGATTTGCTACGTGAAGTCCTGAGTCTGAGTTTTTTGTTTTGCAGTGACTTTACTTTTGAAAGTCTTTCTTGCCTTGAAAGTATATCATCTGATAATTGGAACAACAACAGAGTAGGTCTGCCAAGTTGGACGCAGAGTCGGCCCTTTCTTCCTCTTCTTCCTCTTCATCACGATTGAAAGTTATAGGTAAATCTTATCATGAATAAGCAAAATATTTCATAACCTTTACCACTAATAAGCCATGCATGGTTCCATATCAATCTCAACTAACAAAACTATACTATCTTTTTGGCTAATTTCTAATGTCAAATTGGTATTTCTCCTGTTGTATCACATCTTATTTGCTGTTGCAAAGATCAAAATGGCAAATGGTGTTCCAATTCAATACCATCCATGTTTCAGTACTACACTCAAAGCTTTTGTTGCATATTTGTTTCAGTGACCAAAATGAACGAGATTTTCTTGGGTTAACTGAATCATGTTTTGGATGAACCAGCACTGAAACAAATGCACTAATATGGGTGGAATTTAAGAATTTAGTTTTGTTTATTATGCATGTCAGTTACTGTCCTTTATACGTCATGATTGCTAACATCGGTGCACTCTCTTCAAACTTGTGATTTCACCAGGATGAAAAGATTGCTCTCTCTGAAGTTTCACCTGTTGAAAATGCATTGGAGATTTTAGATTTGATACCACATGCAGCAATTCTAGAAACCTTTTCTATAAGACTTTAAACCAGCAATTCTCTACTGCACTCCTTCCTCCTGCACTTAGCAGGCAGATTTTTGTGTCACTCCCCGAGATGAACATAGATTAGAATTTAACAGCTGGTATTAATTAATTTTTTTTTTTGCATTTCCTACAATTTAGCCATCAATATGAAATACGCACTAGAAGTTTAGTTTGTTGATTTTATATATCTGCTTTTGTGGATGTAAGATGTGATTGCTGAAGTGATCAGCTCCCTAGCTTATGATTCTAGTTTAATCGCCTCTTGAAGGCGCATTTATCAAGCTTCTTGAACCATTTGATTAGTGATTTGTTCGATAAGTCTTGTAAATGATGGGTTTCTGTCTCACTTTTCCTTGGTTGTGATTTTCTAGTCGAAAACATTTCAGGAGTTTCCCAGAGCTGTTGGTCAACAAATTGGTTTTTTGATTCTAAGAGTCCGGTAAGTTCAGATATATTGCTCTTCTTTTACTACTCAAATTTGACTTTTAACTACTTTGATTCTGAACATATTACAACCAAAACTTGAGAAATCTTCCCATAATGGAAATGTTTTTGGGATCAGCCATGGAAGATGTACTGTTCATGCAGTGAAGCTGCACAGACTTGTTATGGTATCTTCTAACACAATCAAGTCTAAGCTGCAAGTTTTGAAGCATATTGCTATGGTTAGTCAAGACTGCCAACTTGCTGCAATTATTTCATTCGCTATGATGAAGGCTATTAAGCTCATTTTGCCTTCTATACTTGTTGGTTGCTCCTCTCTTCATGTTAAGTTCTTATTTTAGTGTTTCAAATACAACAATAATGTCACGCAACTAGGCACTGGCTTTGTTCTTGACTACATACTGTCTCGAGTCTCTTAAGTTTGAGTTTTTGTGTTTTGCAGTGATTTTGCACTCAGAGATCAACATTGACCTTAATAGCTCGGTCTTACTATCATTTGTAATGAAAGTCCTATGATCCCTTGTTGAACCAGATCCAGTTTCAGTCAGATCAGATGAAAACATCCGGGATGGAATTCCCTTTTGCTCTCTGCCTCGGATGGCCAAAGCCTGAGATCTTCCCTGTCTGTCTGGTGCTGTTAAACTGTCCAACCAATTCAGCAATTTGTAGACATGTTAATGAGGTGCTATTTTACTTCTTTTGGAACTCAATTTGCCATATCTTCCATACTGCTTGTAGTTCAAAGCAGCAGAAAGATGTGGATTAGCTGAACCCTGATAGGTGCTTGCATCCTTCTTGAAGTTGTATCTTAGCTCTGTAACAGGCAACATATTTTTTCTCACTGTTCTGCAGTCGACTACAAGTTGTGCCCAATGATACTTTTTCCATTGCTCTTTGTATCTGTAAATCTCAGACAGCACTCAGAGCACAAGAATCAGCCAGCTTGAGCCCTTCTATTTATGTTAAATCAGAGGGCAATTTAGAAAACTGAATTGAGGCACCAATTTCTATTCAAGAGAGGACCCCACTTGGTGGATGGGAACGTTGGAGAGATGAAATTATGGAAATCAATTGAACAGGATCAAGAATTAAATGGGAACATACAAGGTCAACCTTAGTTCATCAAACTGATATTTTACATAGCATCTATTTGTAAAATTACGTCTATGTGAACTTGTCTCCTTGTACGTCAATATTGTTCCATGATGCAATAATGTGACATGGATCTTACACATCTTGGCTTCAAATCCTATTCATTGCTAGCTCAGGATATGTTACAATTAAAGCATTTCTACTTTTCTATGCCTCTTAAGACTTTGACGGCCAATACAAGTAAATCTTCTTATATCTGTATCAGTACAGAAAGTAGCAGTAATATTTTAACTAGTGACCAAAAATAATAAAAACTAACTTCTCAGAAAGAAGGGAATCTGTTTTTTGCACAAAAATTTCAGATTAACTTATTTCTACACAAGGGGGGGAGGAGCTATTTTCCTCCTGTAGAATGTTTTGGATATCGACTTTTTTCATGTGAATTTACAAATATATAAATAAATAAGTAGAGGAAATGACAATTTGAAAATAATTATATTAAAAAATCATTCAAAACGTTTCCCAGGAATTTCTTGCAAATTAGCCTAGTATTGGAAGTTTCATGTCTATTGCCTGCTCTTCTGTGACGTTGTAGCTGGCTCTGAATTAGTTTATGATGCAAACTTTGTTCCACACTGATCATATTGCTGTGCCTTCTTTTGAATGTGTAGCCCCCCTTCCATTGCTATTGCTTGACTACTGCAACAATTGCTATCATTTCCTCAGATATTTGGCTATTCGTGTTGAATTTCGTTATACTGAGCTAAATGTTATTTTCATGCCTCCCTGTATGATGCTCACTCTCTGTTAATTCAATGAAACTGACATCAACTTCCTGATTGAATTCGTATCAGTAAACTCTAGTTGATATGGCATTTTTAATCACAGCTTATCAAGCCTTGTTTGTTGGATTCGCGTTTTCATTTGATGTTTATCAATGTCCTGTTTCAAGTAACCAAATGTACAAGTTTTTGCAAGAAAGCAACAATTATCACGCATCTATTCTCTTATCAATCCACGTCGCAGTCCAATTTCCTCCATCATTTTTTGATTCAGGACATCACTTATAGCCATATATATAGATGGAATTGCATGACTATTTAGAAATGTGGTATTAGCCAAAACTACAAGGGGATTGTATGTAATTTACCCTCTGATATTTGATTGTCAATGCTCTCAGATATTCTCTCTTTGCATGACTCTGTGTATGCGTTTTAATCCGCGGCTTCAGAACAATGCCTACTAGTTGCTGAAAATCCTCCTCCTCCTTTGGCTCTGCCTAACCAAACCTGATTGCTGATAATATACAAAGTAGAACTCGACCCTCAATTTGGTATTTTGTCTATTCTTGGAGGTACTTGTGTTTAAGAAACTTGGAAGCTTGAACTAGCTAGCCAAGAGTCAAAATCCAATGCACATGGGAAACTGTGGAGGCGGTCTTTTTTTCACAAAACCAAGTGCAGGATTTTGGTCCCCTCAAAACAAATAATATATGTTTTAAGTAATGGAGATGACAACACAAACAGGCGACTTGTGTCTCTGATTTATACCAAATAATAACAAATTAATATACACTAAACTGCACCTGATTTAAATTAAACTGGATCTGATTCACACCGAAATCCGACTAATTTACACCAAAGATCAACTTGTACGAAATTGTATAAAACATAATTTGTGAGCAACCTCTTCCTGTTGCAAAAGCATTGACAGGTGCCGAACCTGTGCAATAATAATTACTAAAAAGTCCTAATTACCACCTCAATTAAATAATTATAAAACGAATCCAAGTACTGGAGCAGGGACCCTAGGTGTGCAATGGGTTACTTGATTCACCCTGTTCCCGAAGAGTTTGCTTGATCCGATATACCGGATTCGTCTATAAAAATACTAATTTTGCGTACAATGGCAAGTAGGGTCGATTCCACAGGGAGCAGGTAGGAAATTATTTCTTTCCAAATCAGCAGAGCAAAATTGGGGGATTTTCAATGGGAGAGGAATAAATAAAATAAAAGTAAAATAAAAACAAAGCGAACTAAATTCAAAACCAACTCACAAAGCACAAGTCACTAAAAATAGCAATTAATAAGATTCCACCCAAAGGATCAACTGCTCAGGCACGATCCAATTAAATGATCATCGATGCAAAGATATTTCCTCCATTTATCATTAGGTTGGTTATAGCTATCAATAAGCTCTGACAACCAGTTCTTCCTTACCTTTTCGACAGTCAAGGTACGACCATTGACTGCTTCCCTAACCAGATAACAACCCTAGGTACGACCGTAGGGATTTAATTACCCAATTGCATTAAAGTTAGAAGAACCCAACCCTAACCAATAAACACGCTAAGAGGGTTTATTTAAGTTAGATCTTGCGTTTCCCCAACATAAAACCAATTATGGTAGTTGCCACGAGGTGTCAATTAAATGAACAATTACGGATTCTATTTAATTAACATGGCAGTAGGCTATTAAGTTAAATCAAATACCCGGCCGTTGATATTCAATTAATAAAATACCCATGAACAATTAATTCAGGAAACGCACGAATAATAACGAATTGGAAGAAATAATGAAAGTTTGATTAGATCTCACAGGTTTTATGGACCGCGCCCTCGCATCACCCTTTGGGTAGAGGAGGGAATTAGCCGCTCCTCATTGTTTCAATCCCGCGTGGTTTAGTTGAATACATTAAATTGATTTCCGAAGAATTGGAGAAGCACAAGAGAAAACCCACGGAATTTAGAAAAGTCAAAAGCAAAAAGTAAAGAAAGGTCTCCGTTGTACAGAGCCCAGATGCAATCCGCGAGAATCTCTAATATCTCGCCGCTAGCCGCTAGCCGCAGGCGGAATAAAAGTCAAAAGAAAAAGAGAACCGGAGAAAAGTGTCTGACCCAGAGCCGCCGAAAGCAAAAGAAAAACTAAAGCTACTTCCTTTCTGTCGTCTCTGTTGCCGAATAAGAAAGAAAAAATAAAAGCCCAAGAAAAAGTGGCGGCTGACAAGGGGTAGAAAAGGAAAAATTCAAGCTAAGCCTAAAAGTTCATGATCCATCTTGCTTTGTCCTTTTTCTCTTTATAGCCGCCGCAATTCCCAGGAGTCCAAAAGCCAAGGAACGTCTGGTGCAAATCAATCTGCAAAAGCCATTTCCCCCTTTGAGTTTTGATCCCATGCGCCTGGTCCACATGGACCACGGTCCGTCTTTCGGTTTCGTCCACCTTTCAAGGCGTGGTCACGCTCTGGGACGACAAGTCTTCTGGAAATTTTTCCCCGCGATATCTTTTTAATGCTAACCACCTACAATTCACGCAAATGTCAAATATGAGTGAAATCCCCTTTCTTAGCACCATGAATAGCCAAAATTAGGACAAGATGACAGTGCAAAACGTGCCAAATAACGGCTCTATCAAATCCCCCCACACCTAGACAATGCTTGCCCTCAAGCATTTCGAAGCTCAGACGTACAACCACGAGAGCGGAGGTCATGCAGTAGTCTATACTAACACAAGCATCTAGGGTCCCTGACAATATCACCAAAGGTAGAACACACTGGTCATGTTGTAATTTGAATCGAAGAATATATAAGAATACTAGGAACGCTCAAATCAACATCACGGAATGTCATTACCATAGGCTTGCACATTTATCACATCTCCACCACTTAAAAGTGAACCAAACACATAAATCAAAGGGGCTTTAATAGGGTTGTAACGGGGCTCAGGTGAAAAGCGGGTTGAGAAAGTATAGATAGGGGGTAAAGTGTCAAGAGAATGTCCGAAACTTACTAATAACCATAGTGCTTTACTGGAGGAGGTTCACTAGCTAGGCAGTTCCCATTTGCTGTACACACTGTACAAGTGCCCAAAATTAAATTTTTTTTTTTTTTTTTTTTAGATGAACTGCTCGCAAGGCGTGGGCACGCCTTGTAACCCTTAGTCCACTGGTCACGAGGGGCTTCTTCAGTTTCAGTTTTTTTTTTTTTTTTGAAGAAAGAGAGCCCTGTAGGGCGTGGGCACGCCCTTTAAGCCAAAGTCCACTGGTCAGTGGCCCTCTTCCAAGTTCTCATTCTTTCTACAAGACTAACATCATATGGCACCTAATCTAAAACCACTTGCAACCCCCAAATTTGTTTGTTTCCGCACAAATGATGGAATTCAGGCATCCCTTGACAACACAGGGGTAAACAAGAAAGTTTAAAGAGGTCTTGGGTTAACAAATATGGGTAACAACCAGAAACGAGGGACAAAAGCTCAAATTGGTTTACTATTGGGAGATAAGGTAATGGCTTGATTCTTTTAGATAGCTAAAGAGGGTTAAACCTTAAATGCCCTTATCATTTCAAATGCATCCAATTCAACAAAAATGTGGCCTCGACATGCATAAATTAGCAAGTTCTAGAATGCCAATACCATGTGTGATACCCACTCAATCAAACAAAATAGAACAAACAAGAATAATATGCTCAAGCAAGGCTCAAAAGCTCCCCAAAAGTTACAAGAATGGGTCAATTCCAGCATATTCAACATTCAACAACATTGCCAAGGGAAACAAAATGCATAGCTAGCATACTTAACCACATAACCACTTACGTTGATTGTGTCATTCATCACAGCACATGCTCCAACATTGACAAGCATAGACATAATTAACGAACCGACTAACTACAATGACTTTCATTACTATCTTTTCCTTCTTTTTCAAAGATTTTTTTTTTCAACGAAGCAAAAAGCACAGAACTGATGAGACAAAGCGAAAAGGACTAGTGAAAACCACTCCCCCCACACCTAAGACCGACATTGTCCCCAATGTAGGAAAGATGAATGAAGTATTAGGAGAACTGAGAGGAACTTCCCTGATCACCGGGGAGGGAAAACGAGACACTAAGGTGGAGGGGGATGAGGGGGCGTGAATCCAATGTGAGCGTAGAAGGCCGCCTGATTTTCTGCCTGAATGCGGGCGAAGACCTGGAGCGCCATAAGACGGCCATCTATCTGTGATAGCTGGGTGTTGAGCTCATGAACACCCTCCTGGAGGTCCGGGTAGCGGGGGTCTGTAGCAGGAGGAGGATGCGAGGAGGACGGTCCCGCCTGATCCGGATGGGGCGGCAAGTCAGTGGAGGGTGCAGTGGGAGGCTCCCGAGGCTGCGGCCCGTCCTCACCAGGGAGCGTAAACTGGTAAACATCGCCCACCTTGCGAATAACCCCAATTCGTTCTAAACTGCGCAAATCCAGTGGCTCAATCTCTCTAGCTAGGGCGAAGTTGTGCTCCTTGTCGAGGTCCAGCAATCCCAATCGGACGGCCAAGTGGGTAATGAGCGAACCTAGGATAATCGGTTTATTGTGCTTATGAATGACTGACTCCATTTGAGTGGCTATCCAACACCCAAAATTGACCTTAACATTGTTGCGCATGCACCAAAGGAAGTAGAATTCTGCTTTGGTAAGGGTGCCGGAGGAATCCTTTCGCCCCGAGAAATTGTAAGCCAAAAACCTGTGGATGACCTTTAAGACCGGATCCTTCAGTTCAGAGGCCTTGGACTAACTCGGATTATAAACTTGCCGATCTGTGGACCACTCCCTCCAGATGTCAATATATTCAGTTCTGAATGGTCTGGTGTAGTCAATCGCACCATTAATATACTCTCCGGAGGCAATGGTGTCCTCACTGACGAACCCCAAAGTCAGATTAAACTCATTGATTGAAAAATCATATTGTTTGCCTTTTAATCTAAACCGAATAATCTCCGGCTCATCCAGAGTGATATGCTGATTCCTGATAAACTCAAAGGAGCAGTAGAATTCGCAGCAAAGCTCCTCAAACGTGGGGTAGTTAATGGTGAGATACTGCCCCCAGCCTATTGCCGAGAATAACTGTTCAACCTCTCGAGCAATTCGCAGATGGTCCAGGGTTGGGATATGGAAGCACTTACAAGGGGCAACAGGTCGATTCACCAAAGTATTAAACCGGTCCTGTTGGGCCCTTGTAAGATTAGTGATCGGCTCCCCCCATTCCCCAGGGGACATGGTACTCTTATTCAGGCCCAAACGGGACCGAATGGGGGGTTGTACCGGGGCTCGTCTCTTCCGAGGTTGGGACCCAGACGGCCCAGCAGTAGTTGTCTTCTTAGGGGGCATTTAGGGACCACAGGAATAACAAAGCAGCTCAAAGACAGCAAACCAACCACCAAG
Organism: Coffea canephora; assembly: GCA_036785865.1. Classification (NCBI taxonomy): domain Eukaryota; kingdom Viridiplantae; phylum Streptophyta; class Magnoliopsida; order Gentianales; family Rubiaceae; genus Coffea; species Coffea canephora. Next base: position 4,770,038 of record CM071913.1, read on the forward strand.
AGCAGATATGGGACCAGTCAACAAAATTACTAAATACTCAGCAACTCAACAACAACAGGGGACACAGTTACCCCACCAAACAACGACCAGACAACACACACCAACCGATCTCCCCCACTGTCGCCAATTAGCCGACAACAATAAAGAAAACCGAACTAACTCCCTTCAAATCAAAATATTGGTTAATCAAAGGCAACAATCAGAGGGCTACCAACCACGTGTTCCAAATAATAAATTCACTAGAGCCCACAGATATCTCAAATATATAGTCACAGGGAAACAGATATAAGGTCTCTCCCTTCAGATAATCAAACCACTGGTCCCTCGACAATACCAACAAATATAGCAACCCAAAAGGAGGCAAAAATTGGCAATTAAAACTCCCAATCGAAGTCACCAGTTCAACAAGAAGAATAGGGGTACCACTTTTTTTCTTTGTCCCGGCTGAAGGAGAAATTGGCGGAGAAGGAGAGCTGGTGTCGCACGGCTTCGAGGGGGGCCGCGCGCTGCAGGCGCGCGCTGCTGCGGCGGCAGCGAGGAGGGCGCAGCGCTGCAGGCGCGCGCGCGCGGACACTGGTCAGGCGCGCGGGCTGCTGGGCTGCTGCGCGCTGGCTGGTGCTGGGCTGCTGCGCGCTCGGGCAGAGGAAGGAGGCTGCGGCTGCTGGCGTGGGCGCGCGTGCTGGCGTCGCGCGCTACTGGACTGCTGCGCGCTGGCTGCTGTGCGCAGGGGCTGACGCGCTGGTCTGCGTCGCGCGCCCTGGGCTGGTCTGGCGCGCGGGCTGGTGCGCGCTGTTGCAGATCTGGAAGGCCGCACGCTGGAGTCGTGGTGGGTCGCGCGAGCGGCGGCGGCGTACTGCACTGGAAGGGGGCGGCGGGCAGCTACGGCCGGCGGGAAGGCTGCGGCGGCGACGGCGGCGGACGGTAGCGGCGAGCTTCAGAAGGAAAGTGAAATCAAGATGTTAGAGAAATTGGAAGACTAATTTCTCAAGTCACAGACAGGGACAAGACTAGAAAAAAAAACAACGACAAGTGAAAAGTGAAAAGGGAAAAGGTAGGGTCCTGGTCAAAGCCCCCCCCTTTTTTTTTTTTTTTTTTTTTTTGACTTTCGCTATCGAAGTGGTTGGAAGGCGTGGGCACGCCTTGAAGGACATGGTCCTCTGACCAGAGCATCCAGATGATTTCCAAACGAAATTCCATCAAGGCGTGGGCACGCCCTGTACCCTCTACTCCTCTGTCCAACACCACAAAAACAGTCAAAACACTAAGATAAAACTGAAAAATTTCAGAGTAAGTAAAAATAATCACTAATAATATTGTAATCCTTGGGTTGCCTCCCAAGCAGCGCCTTTGTTTAACGTCTTTGGCTAGACATGGCTTTCAATTGTTTAAATCTCTCCTCTTGGATCATCAAGGAATAAAACCTCCATTTGCTCATTATTAAACCCTTCGTAATAAGGCTTTAGACGGTGACCATTGACTACGAATCTCTTCTCCGTCTTAAGACTTTGTATTTCCACTGCACCATAATGAGAAATATTAGTAACAATAAATGGACCAATCCAACGGGAGCGCAACTTACCAGGAAAAAGCTTAAGTCTTGAATGATAAAGTAAGACTTTTTGCCCTACGACAAACGACTTTCTCGAAACTTGTTGATCATGGAAAACTTTGCTTTTCTCCTTATAAATTGCGGAATTCTCATAGGCTTCATTCCTTAGCTCTTCCAACTCTTGTAATTGGAGCTTTCTGTGTCCTCCAGCCTCCATGAGATCCATGTTACACCGCTTAAGTGCCCAGAATGCTTTGTGTTCATATTCCACCGGGAGGTGGCAAGGCTTACCAAAAACTAACCTGTATGGGGACATCCCAATCGGCGTCTTATACGCAGTGCGGTAGGCCCAGAGAGCATCTTCCAATTTCACACTCCAATCCTTTCGATCAGGTCTCACCATCTTCTCCAGGATCGACTTAACTTCCCTGTTTGATACTTCGGCTTGACCATTCGTTTGGGGATGGTAGGGAGTGGAAACTTTGTGGAGCACACCATACTTACGAAACAAAGCAGTGATCGTCTTATTACAGAAATGGGTGCCCCTGTCACTCACTATAGCTCTTGGCATTCCAAAACGGACGAAAATGTTAGATCTTATAAAATCTGCAACCACTCTAGAATCATTAGTCCGGGTGGCTTTTGCCTCCACCCATTTGGAAACATAGTCAACAGCAAGTATAATGTACAAGAAACCAAAGGACGAGGGGAAGGGACCCATAAAATCTATACCCCAGACATCAAAAATCTCAACAAATAATATGGGGGTTTGACTCATTTGGTCTCTTCGAGAAATATTCCCCACCCTTTGACACTTATCACAAGATTTGCAAAACAGATATGCATCCTTAAACAGAGTAGGCCAATAAAAACCACTTTCTAACACTTTACGAGCCGTCCGCTTTGGACCAAAATGCCCACCACATGCAAATGAATGACAGAAAGCTAAAATAGAGTGAAACTCACCTGCACTTACACACCTTCTTATCACCTGGTCTGAACATTGCCTCCATAGGTATGGGTCATCCCAAAGGTAATGTTTGGCATCACTCTTTAGCTTATCCCTTCTAGCTTTTGACCAACCTGTAGGTAATTGACTTGCTACCAAGAAATTTACAATATCGGCATACCATGGTGCCGACGAATCAATGGCCAGAAGTTGCTCCTCAGGGAATGACTCCCTCAACGGTAGATCTTCTTGATTCGTGAGCAACCGGCTCAAATGGTCAGCCACCAAATTCTCGGCTCCACTCTTATCCTTAATCTCTAAGTCGAACTCCTGCAGGAGCAGGATCCATCTAATGAGCCGCGGTTTGGCATCCTTTTTCGCCAACAGGTACCTCAAGGCTGCATGGTCAGACAAAACAATTACTTTTGCACCCAATAAATATGACCTAAATTTCTCTAGTGCAAAAACAACAGCTAGTAATTCCTTCTCCGTCGTGGAGTAATTAAGTTGGGCTCCACTTAAGGCTCTCGATGCGTAGTAGATCGCGTGTGGCGCTCTTCCAATTCTTTGTCCCAACACGGCCCCCACGGCATAGTCACTTGCGTCGCACATAATTTCAAACGGAAGGCTCCAATCTGGGGGTTGAATGACAGGCGGCGATGTCAGTGACTCCTTCAATTTATCAAACGCCACCTTACATTCACTTGTGAAATCAAACGGCACGTCTTTCTGCAGTAGTTTGAACAGGGGTGCTCCGATCTTCGAAAAGTCTCTGATAAATCTCCTGTAAAAACCTGCATGGCCCAAAAACGAACGCACTTCCCGTACACATACGGGGTAAGGTAGAGCAGAAATAAGGTCTATCTTAGCTTTATCTACCTCTATGCCCTTAGCCGACACAACGTGTCCTAAGACAATGCCATGATCTACCATAAAGTGACACTTTTCCCAATTAAGTACCAAATTTGTCTCTATGCACCTTTTCAGAATTAAAGCCAGATTTTCCAAGCATTCATCAAAACTGTCCCCGTACACACTGAAATCATCAATGAATACCTCAATTATTTTCTCTACATACTCGGAGAAAATACTTACCATGCACCTTTGAAAGGTCGCTGGAGCATTGCAGAGTCCGAAAGGCATCCGGCGGTAGGCAAACGTGCCAAATGGGCATGTGAAGGTGGTCTTCTCCTGGTCTTCTGGTGCGATCGCGATCTGAAAGTAACCTGAAAAACCATCCAAGAAACAATAGTAAACGCGACCTGCCAATCGTTCTACCATCTGATCAATAAAGGGGAGGGGGAAATGGTCCTTTTTAGTCACGGCATTTAGCTTCCTGTAGTCGATGCACTGGCGCCAGCCAGTTGCTTTCCTGACCGGGACCATATCACCCTCCTGGTTCTCCTCCACGGTCACTCCCGCCTTTTTCGGGACTACCTGGACAGGACTCACCCATGGGCTATCCGAGATAGCAAAAATGATCCCCACCTCTAGAAGCTTGAGTATCTCCTTTTTCACAACTTCCATCATCAGGGGGTTCAACCTCCTTTGAGCCTGTCTTACTGGCTTCGCATCTTCCTCGAGCCGAATTCGGTGCATACATAAGGATGGACTTATTCCCTTGATATCTGCTATACTCCACCCAATTGCCTCCTTATGCTCCCTCAGGACCCGCACTAGTTTGTCTTCTTGACTTGGAGACAGGTGCGCAGAGATGATTACCGGCAGTGTCTCCCGATCTCCTAGGAATGCGTACTTAAGATGCTTTGGCAGAGGCTTTAATTCTAAATCTGGTGCCTGCACAACTGAAGGAAGCAGTTTCGTTTGAGTCTCTGGCACAAAAAGAGAAGTAAGCTCATACCTTGGGGATACGGGTGGAAGTGAGTGTAAGGCTTCCACAGCATGGAGCAAATCTCCCCTTAGGTCCACATCATGAGTTACACCCAACTCCAAGTGCTTGGCCAGAGCCACTTCCAAAGCGTCTTCGCCATCTAATTCGAAAATTTCCTGCACAAAAGGCTCAATAACACTCAAAGCAAAGACCGAGTTAGATTCTTCTGGGTACTTCATCGCCTCAAAAATATTGAAATTCACAGTTTCACCATCAAATTTCATTGACAAAGTACCCTCATTCACATCTATCTTAGTCCTGGCAGTGCTAAGAAATGGTCTACCTAACAAGATAGGTGATGGGCTTAATGATTTCTCATCCCCCATGTCCAAGATATAAAAATCTGCAGGAAAAACCAATTCATTTACCTGTACCAAGACATCCTCAACTAGCCCCTCTGGATATGCATTTGTACGATCAGCTAATTGGATTATGATGGCTGTTTTTTTAAGTGGCCCAAGATTTAGAGAAGCAAAAATAGTCTTGGGCATCACATTGATTGACGCCCCTAAATCTAACATTGCTTTCCTAATCGGTGTATTCCCTATCTTACAGGGGATCGTGAACATACCTGGATCTCCACACTTGGGTGGAAGCTTCCTTTGGAGCATTGCTGACACATTCTCTCCCACCGCTACTCTCTCGTCCCCTCTCAATTTCCTCTTATGGGTACATAGATCCTTGAGAAATTTCGCGTACTTCGGTACCTGTTTAATTGCCTCCAACAAGGGGATGTTGATCTCCACTTTTTTGAACACCTCCAAAAGCTCTTTTTCCTTCTCTACCTTTTTTGTCTTCTCCAGCCTACAAGGAAAAGGAGGTAAGTTAGATTTAATAGTGGGCGGAGAAGTGAAAGTTACCTCAGGATCCTTGCGAATACGCCCTTCCTCTTCAATTTTCTTCTCTATCTCCTCCTCACTCTTGCTTTTTGAATTTCCCTCTTTCGGCCCTTCCAGTGTCTTGCCACTCCTCAGGGTCATGGCACTTACATTCCTGGGATTTATTTCGGGTTGTGAAGGTAACTTTCCATAAGCATGGGACTCCAAGCGATTTATGGCAGTTGCCATCTGGCTTATTCGAGCCTCCATATCCTTCATGCCTGATTTTGTATCCTGCTGGAACTGATTGGTGCTCATGGTTAAAGCTCTAGTTTCTTGCTGGAGTTGAGCCATATTTGTGGTCAATGACCTGGTCTCCTGCTGGAACTGTCTAGTCTCTTGCTGGATCTGGGCGGTAGTCGTAGCCAGACTCTTGACAATATCCTCCAAGGAACTCCCTGTGTTGGAGGATGATGGTTGTGATTTCGGTTGCCATGGTTGCTGAAATTCTGGTGGACGATTCGGAAATGAATTTTGTTGCCTGTTCCCATAGCTGAAATTGGGATGATCTCTCCAACCCGGATTGTACGTGTTGGAGTATGGATCATACTGCCTACGAGGCGCGGGCACGCCTCCAGCCATGTTCACCTGCTCCGCCCCGTCCTCTTGCAAAATGGGGCACGTGTCCGTGCAGTGGTCCATGCTAGTACAGATCCCACACACCTTTGCTCGCGGTGTTTCTCTCATGGCTAATTGCCTAACAACAGACGTCAATTCTGACATTTGCTGCTGTAGGGATGAAATCTCTACCTCGTTGACTTTACGGGGAGGGTTGCTCTCACGGAAGCCAAATTGCTGGGAGTTCTCTGCCATGGCTTCGATGAGCTCCCACGCTTCCCTCGGTGTCTTGTTTGCCAGTGCTCCCCCACTTGCAGCGTCAATGATACTTCTATCGGTTGGTTGGAGCCCTTCGTAGAAGTATTGGATTAACAATTGTTCACTAATTTGATGCTGCGGGCATCTAGTGCACAACTTGTTAAACCTGTCCCAGTATTCATACAAGGACTCACCGGGATATTGTTTAATACCGCAGATTTCCTTCCTCAAACTCGCAGCCCGGGATGCAGGGAAGAATTTTTCCAAGAATTTCTTTTTCAGCTGCGCCCATGTGGTAATACTACCTACTGGTAGGTAGTACAGCCAATCTTTAGCTGCATCTTTGAGAGAAAACGGGAAAGCTCTAAGTCTTATCTGCTCCTCAGTGACCCCGGGAGGTTTCATGCTAGAGCAAACTACCTCGAATTCCTTGACGTGCTTGTGGGGTTCTTCGCCAGAGAGGCCATGGAAAGAAGGTAGGAGGTGAATCAATCCCGACTTCAGTTCGAAAGCAGTGTTCTCAGCCAAAGTGGGGAATGTGATGCATAAGGGCTGGTGAGTCAGCTCCGGGGCAGCCAGCTCCCTCAATGTTTGGTTGTTGGCCATGCTTACTTCGTCTTCCGCTGACTCGTTTGCAGCAAATAAGTGCCCTTGTTTTCGTCTCTTGGTCTCTTGCCTCCGCTTACGCGCTGCCTTCTCAACCTCCGCGTCGTATATCAATTCACCTGTGCGAGAAGAACGGGGCATAAACTAGCAAAAGTATCAAGAAGAATAAAATAAAATAAAAACTGAATTTGAAAAGAAACAAATAATCCAAACGCAGGCTCCCCGGCAACGGCGCCAAAAATTGACAGGTGCCGAACCTGTGCAATAATAATTACTAAAAAGTCCTAATTACCACCTCAATTAAATAATTATAAAACGAATCCAAGTACTGGAGCAGGGACCCTAGGTGTGCAATGGGTTACTTGATTCACCCTTGTAGACACCAAATTTTTGGTGTAATTTCATTTACTGTTTATTTTTATTTTTTTTATTTGTCGTGTTAGTTTTATTCGATTTTTAGTTTTTAGTTTATAGTTTTATTTTTATTTTTTAAGTTTTTAGCATAGAATTTCTTGAAATAATAAAAAGAGAGAAAAAGAAAGAATCGTGAAAAATGAAAAAATGAAAAATCATAAAAAAAGATAAAAAAAAAAAAGGAAAAGGAAAAGGAAAACATTCAAAAAAATATGTTTTAGTCATTTTGCTTTATTCATTGCTTTCTTGGAAAAAATGAAAATGAAAAAATGGAATTTTGCATTTTTTGTTGTTTTTAGTTTATTTTTATTTAATGTTAATTAAGTTGTTTTCATCATTAATTATTATTGTTTTATTATTATTAGTTTTATTTAATTAATTTCAAAAAAAATCAAAAAATCAAAAAATCAAAAATCATAATTCCATTTCTACCGAATCCATTTCCATTTCACTTCCCAATCTAGCACCTTCCATTGCTATTGCCGACTGCACTCCACTCCACCTCACATTGGAATCATCGACCAGAGAGACAAAGGGGGAGCCGCACCTTGCATCCGGAAAAAAAGAAAGAAACTCGGGAGCTGCAATCTTTCTTGTTTCTGTCCGTGAGCTCGAAGGAAGAGAGGGAGAAGTTGTGCGTGAGTTCCCTTCGTTTCTCTTCAACCTCCACTAGCTGCAATCATCTTCCAACCAACACCATCACCGCAGCAACTCCAACACACACAACACCATTCCATTTTTCACTCCATTTTCCTGCCTTGGTATCATGGACAAGAGGAAACCAGAGAGAGAGCTGTGCAAGTTGCAAACCTTGAGCTGTCCGAGAAGAGGGTGAGAGCAAGAGATAGCTGTGCGGGCTTCATTACTTCCTCCATCACCATCGAGAGCTGCCACTGCGTTCTTCACCCTCAACCAGCCGTGCTTGATTCAACCACAACCACCACAGCTGCAACCACTGAACTCAGACCAACCATCCTTGCGTGAGTGAGCAAGCCGAGAGGAAAGAAAAATATTTCAGTTGCCAGTCGCGTGTATTAAGCTTCAAGCTGAGGTAATTTCTGGACTTAGGCTAGATGATTATAGGTTGATGAAGCTATTTAGGGGCATGCATGTGAGGGTGGTGCGGTTGGATGATAAATTAAGTCACAGGAAATCTGATTTTGACTGAAATTAATGTTGCCGAGAGTTTGAGATGGAATTACAGCTTTAGTTTGTTAATTTGTGGTAATCTGATTTTAAATGTGTGTTTAAAAACTGGATGATTGAACTTTGCATGAGGTTAGTTAGCCTTGTTTGAGTAGGAAAATTGAAGGGATACAAATCTGGTTGCATGCAGGCTAATCGAGTAAGATTGTATGAAATTTCTGGTGGGATAGTGATTTTGATGTTGCCGAGCTTGGTTGTGAATCAAATCTAATAGGTAGCTGCATATTTTCGGTCATGCATGTAGCTGACTTACGGGCTGCATGTTGGTTTTTAGCCATGAATAATAATATTTGGCTGAAGGGAATTTTTGATAAGGAAAAATATGAGAGCTGGCCAAAGATGAGGAACCGAGAGCTTGCATGTTTGTTTTGCCGCTTGTGATTCCAGTAAATGGAAATTTATGTTTGGTAATGCATGGAATTTGTTTGCTTTATATGAGAAGTGAAGTAAGTGGTTGGTTTCGGTCGTCTACTTGGCAGTTTGATTTTCGAATCTACACATTTGATGATAAAATGGGTGGAAATATGTTAAAAGATTCTGTTTTTACTGAATTGGTTGGACCTTTGCATGTTTTCTCGAAAACGTTGAGTTAACGGTAGATGTTCATATCATGTAGTTGCATTTTTTTTTTTCCCTCTCCCTGTCCTAAGTTCACGCATTTGATGTTGGGTTGATGACTGTGGAAAATCTGATTTGAATGTCGTGTAAACTAGTTAGATGTCTGCTATGTTTGGTAGCTTGGGTTATGTGGTGGAATATATCTAAGTTGAGGTGAATGAAGTGAAAGTTTGCTGCATTTTTTCCAATGTATTCCCTTCCATGACATTTTAATGAATCTTCACACTTAAGTGGCATGTTCAATCTGTCATTAAAGAGAAGGAATGGACAGCTTTATTAGATTGAGTTTGCATGTTTGAGTCACTTAAAACATTGGAACTAAGATCAAGCACCTTGCTGGAAAAATGAATGATTCAGGTTGTCAAACCATTGTTGCATCCAAGTTTTCCAGAATTTTTGCATGATCATGTTCTAAGTTTTTTGCTTGTCAATGGTGATGAATGCCTTGTATTTGGTCTTTGGATGACAAATTGGTAGAACTGATTTGAGTGTTTGCATGCAAAGATGGTCAAGCTAAGATAAAAGGAGTAAAAAGCTGTTGCATCTTTTTGTCTTTTTGTTTTCTTTTCCATGGCTGTTTAAGGGACCCTTACGTTTAAATTGCTTGTTAAATCTGGTTTTAAGGAGAAGGAATGGAATGATTTGACGTTAAGTTTACGTTTGAGTCCTTAAAACATTTGAGCTATGATTAAACACCATGCTGAAAAACAGAGCAAATCTGGTTGCCGAATGCTTGCTGGAATTTCCTCTAGCATTCGTATGTTTTTCCTTCCATGTTTTGCTGTGTTGAGATGTTGAATTTGTGTGTCACGATGCCTAGATCATGAAGCTGCATTTTTCTTTCTTTCTTTATCCCAAAATTCCTTTGGTTGCATGTCCAAATGTGTGCTCATGATAAGTATAATGCCTGTTAAGGTTGCAAATTTCCTGAGTTTGCTGATAAGATGCATCCGCCATTTTCTTCTTCTTTTTGTTATTTTGCTGCAATCTTTCACGCATGTAGCAGCTGCGTTGTTGACTCTCGGTGGTTCTCACCAGAATCTGAGTTCATGTGTGTTTGTTTCTGGTTTTAATTTCGCACTTACTTCGGTCGTACATGACTATTTTTTCAGTTTCTTGTGCTTTTAGTTTCTTTCTCACATTGTTTCTCCTGTCCAGGTTGCAATTTGTTTTGGTTTCTCATTTGTGCGGCAGATTTGCATAATGTTTTGCTAAGCCTTTCTGTTTGATTGAATGAAATGGGTTGCTTAGTTTGAATTTATGATGTTAGTTTGGAAAAATCGCATCAAGGCTGTGGTTAAGGAAGTTGAGTTTGATAAGAAAATGCAGCAGATTTTGTTTTGTTCGATTGGAATGCATAAACATTGCAGAAACAAGTCTCTTACGTGGGATTGCATGCTTTTGCATGAAAAACAACTTTAGAAATTATACTTTGACCCCTCAAGTTCCCTTTGGTTGCACTATGGCCCAAGTAATTTGAATACTTAATCAATTTAATCCTTCAAGCTTCTCCATGTTCCACAAAAGCCCAAACATGTTCTCATTTCTTTACAAAAAGGTCCTAAGGAGGTGTTAAGATTCTTCAATTGTTTGACACCCTTGTTGATGGAAAATCTGTATTCCGAGGGGTTTAGTGTGTGTTTGGAGGATTTTTATTGCAGAAACTTGTTTACGTTGTTTTCTTTGTTGCATGAATTTGGCATGTAAAAAGTTTCAAAAAATTGCAAATCAGTCCCCCATGTTCCTCCGCATATTACTAAGGCCCAACTATGTTCTAGTAGCTTACAATTGGGTTCTAAAATAATTGCAATTTGAGTCATGACTTGGCCCCCTTTCTTGCTTTTGAGCTCATTCAAGTTGCAATTAGGTGGTTTTTGATGTTTTTGCTTATACTTTACTTTTAAATTGATGCCTTGACCCCTTTATTGTTTTGAAGCCATTTTCCTTCATTTGCTTACCATTAGGGGAAGGTATAACTTTCTTTTACCCTCTTTACTTCTCTCTTACGTGCTCCTACGTGTTACGTGAATTGCATGTCTATTTGGTTTTCTTAAGTTTTCTTTAATTCCTTTCATTTTTAAGTCTTTCTTTTATTTTATTTATGGGGTATGTGTACACCTCTTGGCTTGTAATAGATAGGGCATTGGAGAGCACTTTGTCCATTTTTCCCCCCCTTCCCCCATTTGTTTTAGTTAGCCCATGTAATAGTTTCATTTGCTTTTGGGGTATTATTTGGTTTGCTATGTGTTTAATTTGCTTTATTAAGCTATTGCATCTAGTCGAGCATGCTAAGTGTTATGTGCTACGTGTTATAAGTGATTTTGCATGTCTACTTGCTTTCTATATTTATAAATGAATGTGATGGATGAATGTACGTTTCCACTAGTCCAACGCTAGTCGGAATTCATAGAATGGGCTGGTCCAATGCTAGACCCTTAGGGATTTCCCCTCGTTAGTACATATTTGCATGTTCATTACATGTCATGCATTCTTTTAGTTTTATCATTTTGCATGCTCTTTGAACCCCTTTTCCCTCCATTTTAGGATTTTTGCATTTCATGCTAGTTATAGGGTTCATTTGCTTGAGAGTCCCCTTAAATATGGGATATAGACGAGTATGGCTTTTTCTAAGCCTTAGCCCGCTTGCATTCCCTCTATAAAAGGGCAAATTGAGTCACGATTTAGGTCTCCCCGTACCCAATATGCATGAATCCCTTAGGCTCATGCATTTTCAAATCCACTCTACCATTTTATACCCTCATCACACTTTCATTTTTCCTCCCATTTTGCACACGTGCACCTTTACAATCTTCACTTGCACACGAACACTTTTATTATCATTTGCACACATGCACTTCATATTATCATTTCACATACCGTACCTTGCCCACTCACGTGCACATTTTCATTTACATATTTATTGTTTTTTTATTATTATTACTTTTTTTCAAACTCATGTCCTCACATTGCATACATGCATTCCATTCATTTGCATCCCACTCGCATTATTCGTGACCTCTCCAAAGGGTCATTATTGGGCTTCACAATTAATGTGATTGGCACCATTCAACCTTTGAAGAGAAATTTCCCCCAATACCCCTAGGTCTAGGGTTTGCATTCATATAGTACATCCAAATGTAATAAATTCTTTGGTTAAAACAAGAAAATCTTTGATTAAATCACGCAACTAGCCTTGGCTAGGTCGAAGGGGTGCCTTGGATTTTTATCCTTGCCTTCCCCTTCGTCAAATGTGACTCCCGAACCTTTTTCGTTGGTTTACGTGGACTAGGAGTCGTTTAAAAGGGGTTTTTTAATATTTTTTCCTATTTTTCTTTAAAAATTCATTTTTTAGGTGACTTGGTACACCCTAACTCTATACCAAGTGGCGACTCCATTTTTCATATAAAAAACCCTTTTTGAACTATTTTTCTTGGGTCAAATCGTCGCATTTTCAAAAGTCCCATTTAGACCCATCTTTCTTTTAAATCACAATTAATTTTTTAAATCACAAATTGAATCAAAAAATACATTTTTAAACCATTTTATTTATTTATTCAAAAAATGGGGCGCGACAGTTGGCGACTCCACTGGGGACTTTCGAGAGTCCGAGCAAATTTGGTTTAATCAATCTTTTTCTTCTTTTAACCTTTCATATATCACATTTGGGTGTTTTAGGGTTGCATTTTTTTCCTTTTTTAGGATTTTTTTTGCATTTCACGCGTATCCAACTTCTCCCTCGCTCACGAATGTATGATTGGTTGATTGGATGTATGTTTACTTACTTATCTCGCGCTTGCATTGCATTTGGGGTGTGTGTCACCTTTAGAGCCTCGCGTGGTTCTCAACCCCTTCCCTCAAAATAGGGGAACACTTCATACGTGCATGTTTACTTGCTTTATCCCATTTTATTTTTATTTTCGTGGGCGCCATCCCACACCGCCTTGTAGGACTAGGACCGATTGCCTTGGGTAGGCGGATGGTGTGCTCTGCGCCCATAGCGCTACCTAAGGGATCACTCGAGCCACCGACCAAAGGCCCTGGGAGTGATGACCTTTCGCCTTTAGGTCTGAAGGCTTGGGAACCGAAGCTTATCGAGTCTAGGCATTAGTGAACCCCAGCCTCATGCATCCATATTAGAATCTTCCTAGGGTTAGAGTCAGCCTTACCCTCTTATAAGCACATTAGGCACGAGGGAAGGGGTTCCACCCTTTTTACCTGCTTTATTGTATTTCTTTTTTTTAATTATTCCCAATGTGTTATGTGTACTATTAATTGCACTAACCATTCTTTTGTTTTCTTGGATTGCATTCATGTGCCTTAGCAATAAGAGGCCTTTTTGGCGCTCTTTTAGTGACTCACCCGTTAAATAGCTCACATGTTTAAATTTCAGTTATTGCACTTAATTTTCAATAAGTACATTTCATTTTAGATTTTTTTCCCCCCGATGCATTATTTATGTCCTTTAGATAATATTTGTCATATATTTACGTCGTTTTAATAAATGGCATCATGCATAAACCCTAGAAAAGGAATGCCACTTAGGGGATCCCGTGTTAGGAATAAGCCACCTTGTGTCTCGGATACTTAATCCAGTGAGACTTGCACGTTTACATTTTGTACCATCCAAAGGGGTAGTGCACAAGGTAAGGTAGGATCCGATCATTTTCATAGGGTGATCTTTGGAATATGAGCATCTAATAATCACTTTTTGGCCATTTTTAAACCTAATTGGTAAAATTTCCTTGCGTAAAAGGACATTAATTTGAAGAAAATTCACAAATAATTCCTCCTATTGAGACGATGAATAAATTGAGGCCAAAATTTGATTTTAGAAGGCTCATAGACTAATTTTTTGAAACCATCAATGGCCGGACGATTCAATCGATCCATTTTGTTAATTCATAATCAATTTTGAATAAACCATTCATTTGACCAATTTACCCTTTTTAGGGTCGTCTGGTCGATTTTGAATAAATCATCAATTCATTTTACCAATTTACCCTTTTTAGGGTCACCTGGTCGATTTTGAATAAATTGTCAATTTATTTGATCAATTTACCCTTTTTAGGGTCATTCGACCAATTTTTGAATAAATCACTAATTCAATTTCATTCATTTGGCCAATTTACCCATTTTTAAGGCAACCGAGCCGATTTTGAATAAATCAAGTTTCGTTCAATCTATTTGATCAATTTACCCTTTTTAGGGTGATTTGATTAATTTTGGATAAATTAAATTTCATTCAATTCATTTGACATGTTCCCCTTTTTAGGGTAATCTGGTCGATTTTAAATAAATGGTCAATTTCATTCAACCCATTTGACTAATCAGGGTTTCAATTTCAAATTGGGAAATTTAGTCGATTTTTGAGAAAACCATCCATTGTATCCAGCCATTTGATCAGTTGGAGTTTTGACCCGTGCTCCACTAAGAAAAGTTGTCAAAACGAATTCCAATCTCTTCGATAGGAAGTTCGTCAAGGTCAAACCTGTGCGTTTTTGCAAATTCTTGTATCAATCAAAAGCAATCAATCCCTTCGGATGATGTCCTCATTTTGATAAACGTCTCTTCTCACTTCAATTGACCAAATTTTCCAAAATTACTCCTCACTCAATGAGTTGATCAGATCCATCAGGTATGGTATAGTGCCTACCTCAGAGGATTGCATTTTCATGCTAGGCCTACCCTTGGCACAAAAAGGGTTCCCCCATAGGACATGCATCCGAATTTTCTGGTTATCTACTAACTCTTGTCTTTTTTTCTTTTCTTTTTCTTTATTTCTTTTGTAATAACTAAGCGAGGGTTAAATCTAAAAGCAATCTTTTCAAAATTCTCAGGTAATATTTAAACATAGCTTCTCGTCGAAGCCCCATTATAACGCGATCCCGTAGTCAAGTCCAAAGGAATCGTGTAAACATGAGTTCACAACCAGAACAGTCAGATAGGTCTGTTACTACCGCTCAACCCGAGACTGCAAGTTTGGGGATTCAGTTGACTGAGATGCTTACCAAGTTCGGAGAGATGGCGTCTGAGATGGCCGCCCAAAGGAAGTTGGATGATGAGCTAATTAGCAGCGGAGTTCAACCTGAACCCGTGCCCGGCAGGCAGCCTGGGCCAGAGCCATTTGTCATACCTTCAATTCAAGCCACTGTTGCTCCATCTTTCCCTATTCCAACCGAAGGGACTTTCACATATCCCACCATACATTTGCCATACACTTACCCTCCTGATCCTTCATTTTTTCTTACTCACACGCGAGGTCCACCACCCCAAATCACTTCAAATATACCACCTGAGCCACATACCTTTTATCACCCTGTTGCTGAGCCATTCCTACCAGACCATATTGTTCAAACCAAGGCAGAAATGGGGGAATCTTCTGCTCCCGTTGATATAAAGCTGCTCAAACGCCTTGACCGTTTTGATGAATTTATGAGGAAGAGTCAGGGGTTGAACAAGCAAGAAGTCCTAGATTACGATAAGCTTTGTTTCTTCCCAAATGTGCAATTGCCTGAGGGATTCAAAACCCCTAAGTTTAACAAGTACGATGGGACGGGTAATCCCAAGACACACCTCCGACTGTTCGCCAACAAGTTGGGTAGGCTAACAGATGATGAAAATCTGCCTTTGAGGCTATTCCCAGAAAGTCTGGAGGGGGATGCACTCGACTGGTACTCCAAGCTGAAACCTGAAGAAACGAGGACCTGGTTTGACTTGTCCAACGCTTTTGTAAGGCAGTACGAGTATAATTGCGAGTTGGCTCCAACACGAACCACATTGGAAGGGACAAAGAGGAAGCCATCTGAAGATCACAAGACTTATGCCAAGAGGTGGAGGAAAATAGCTGCAAAAGTCGAGCCACCAATGACGGAGGACGAAATCATACGCACTTTCATTAAAGCACATGATCCGCCGTACTTTGAAGAAATTTTTCGCATGACTGGATGCTCATTTGCCGCAATTGTTAATAAGCTTGAGGAATTTGATGATTTCGTGAAGGCTGGAAAAATTGTTAATGTGTCTGCCCTCAAAACTCAAGTGGAAGCTTTGCAAAGCCAAGGAGGTAATGGGAAGAAGCAGCAATTCAAAAAACAAGAGGGGGAAACTACCTTCACCTGGAGTCAAAACCCTGTCCCAAGACCCAGACCTCGACAATACCCTACCTACTCAAACCCTTACCCCTACTACTCAAATCCTCATCCTGTTTACCACACCAATATCACTCATCCTCGACCTCGCCCAAATTATGCCAACCCGCCTACAACCCCTTCCCAAATACCTCAACCAAACTTTCAACAAGCTCGTCCTCGACCTCCTTACCACCAAAGATTTTCCCCACCAAATAGACCCATCTACAACTATCCCCGACCCACTGAAACCTACCATCAAAGTCGTACCCGAACTTTCACCAACCTAGGCAGGCCTTTGGACCAATTGTATGAGCAATTGAAGGTTGCCAACAAAATAGGCGTGATTCCCCCTCCAACTTACCTTCATGGCATGCCTGCTGGGTACAATCCACATGCTATTTGTGCCTATCATTCGGGAGTACCTGGCCACTCAACCGCCGATTGCAGGGCACTTAAGCACAAAGTCCAAGACATGATCGAGGCAGGAGAAATAGTGCTAAGGAAAAGAGGTGAACAAGGGCCGATCATAAGTACAAATCCTTTTCCTGAACACCAGGACACCTTCGAGGCATCGACCTCCAATGACGAAATTTGAAAGTCTTGAAAGAGCTCTGCACAATTTGGATGGCTGACTATTTTCCCTCTCGAAGGGAATTTTGATAAATCTAGGGGTTGTCATTTGCTAAAATTCATGAAAAGTTTTTCTTGCATATGTGAATAGTTTAATGAAAGCATCTTTTGCAATTAAGTTTTGTCTTTGATTTGGAGTTTTCATGAAATGCATAATTTGTTTTATTTGTTTATTTGATTCTTTGAGATGGCCAAAGATGAATTTATTTGACCCTTTGAATATCACTGTTCTGGAATTTGAGAAAGCCATTGAAAACCCCTTCATTAAAAATCCCTTCATTAGGAAATCTCTTCTTTAAGAGACCCCTTCATGAAAAAGCCCTCATTGAGAAAATTCCTTCAGAAAGCCTTCATTGAGAAAATTCCTTCAGAAAGCCCTCATTGAGAAAAATTCCTTCAAAAAGCCCTCATTGAGAAAATTCCTTCAGAAAGCCTTCATTGAGAAAATTCCTTCAGAAAGCCCTCATTGAGAAAAATTCCTTCAAAAAGCCCTCATTGAGAAAAATTCCTTCAAAAAGCCCTCATTGAGAAAATTCCTTCAGAAAGCCTTCATTGAAAAATCCTTTCATTTGAGAAATCCATTCATTGAAAAATCCCTTCATTTGAGAAAATCCCTTTCCGGTCAGGCTGAAAGTTGATTGGTTAAGGCAGTGTCATCAACGATTGATTCTGATTGATGAAAAGCAGTTGAATGCTATGTACCATGACCAATTTCGTCAAAATGCATGGCCTGTGTTCATAATAAAAGGGGCCACCACCGATCTTCTGAAGAAGGGAACAAAGTGCTAAAGTAATGAAAGATGAAGTCGAAGGCAAATTTGCTTCAAATTGTCAAAGCTCATTGGGTGTTCAAAAGGTATTACCTGGCGGAGCAATCATTTTGGCAGAAACAGATGGACAGACATTCTTGCAACCTATCAACTCAGATATGTGTAAGAAGTTTTATTTCTGATTATGCAAATTTCTTTTGAAAATCATGCAAGGGACGAGGCAAAGGTCAGGCCATCTTCCTTTCCAATCAAAACATTTCATCCCTAGTCATCCCTTTTGAGCTATCAGAACAATAATTTTCGTTTGGCAGCCCCTGAGAATTGCAAACCCCACACTGGGGCAAATTCATTTTGAAACGAGATTATCAGAGAGGGAAAAGGAAAAATCCCCATACTGGGGCAAATTCATTTTGAAAAAAAAAGGGGGGGAAAAAGGAAAAAGAGGAAAAGAGAAGAGAAAGAACCCCACACTGGAGCAAATTTAGTTTTTGAAGGAAAATGCAAAAAGTAAGGAAAATGCAATGAAGAAAATGCAAAGAAAGAGAAAATCCAATCAAACTGGGGCAGATTTCCTCGGTTTCGTTCAAAATTAGAGATAATTTCAAAATGATGCAATCTCAGGTTATTTCACACCTTTCATCAAACTTGCTTTCAGGCCTCAACTTTTCTTGAAAGCACCCCACCTGACCTCATTACAAAAGCCCAAAAGTCCTGGCTTTCGTCACTTGCTGTATTTCTATTAGGAATTTCGCTAATCAATTGGCAAGTGATGTCTATAATGCCTTCACCTAAACTTCTAAGGGAAGTGCATTTTACTGATGCCAGAAATCTTCAATTCATACTCCTGAGTCGATTATGGTTGAGCTCTTTCATTTGCGTCTTTAGGTGAAAACCCGAAAGGTCACCTCAAAAGAAAAAAAAAAGAAAAAAAAAGAGAAAAGACAAAACAAAACAAAACAAAAAAAAGGGGTGGGGGCAACCTTGATGAAAACCCGAAAGGGCGCTAGGTAGGTTTCTTCAATGAGCAAACACGAGGAAGAACAGTTGATGACTTGGTTCATTTGGAATTTCTCTTCATAATACTTCTGCCAGTGTCGAATTGCAGAACAAAGATATTCAGGGACTCGAATATGACATCCGTTGGCCAAAACTGTGTCGTTTTGTAAAAATATTTCTTTAGCAAATTCATTCTTAGGAAGCTCATTTTTTCTCAATTGCTTGTATTCATGGCATTTTTGTAGGCTTTAAGCACAAATGGTTTGTGTTTGCATTCTTTTACATATTCATTTCTGCATGATAGGTGAAATTACTTTTTAATCATCGAATTTTGGTGAATGATAACCCCATGGTTTATTCAAAGCATACTTGGGTTCAGTCATCTTGCGAAAATGGTTGAAATTCAGCAAGGTCGGTTACGCAAGCTTCACAATATGGCAAAATGCACGCTCGGTTAGTCGGGAAAAATCAGAGACGTTTAGAAATGACAAATCCAACCAAGTCAGATGCCACGGTCAACTTTGACGAAGGCATCCAAAGACTCATGTTTACACGATTCTCAAGGACAAACGGATCAAATGATGGTGGCAATTTCTTTGTTTTTTCTCTCTTTTGCAGAAAATTGCATACACAGATGAAAGTAAGCACACCTCGCACTGGAATCAGTGTCAGAAAGAGTCCTCCGGTGAGCAATGGCAGATTGAAAATGTCGCAAGCAAATTTCATCAAAAAATGCAACAGCATGGCGATACAGAATCAACTCTGGACTCAAATAGCAAAAATTCATCATACTGGGGCAAATTAATTTTTTGTAAAGATTTTCAAAAGTCAAAAAGAAAAGTCAAAAAGAAGCAAAAATCATCAATCAAAAACCAAAATCGAATCAAATTTCATCACGGCAGGATCGGGTTTAATCTCACTGACTGATAGTCAAAAGCATTTTCGGGTCAGTCCCTCGATCAAAAACATTTTCGGGTCAGTCCCTCGATCAAAAGCATTTTCGGGTCAGTCCCTCGATCAAAAGCTCATTCGGGTCAGTCCCTTGATCAAAAGCATTTTCGGGTCAGTCCCTCGATCAAAAGCTCATTCGGGTCAGTCCCTCGATCAAAAGCATTTTCGGGTCAGTCCCACGATCAAAAGCTCATTCGGGTCAGTCCCTCGATCAAAAGCATTTCCGGGTCAGTCCCACGATCAAAAGCATTTTCGGGTCAGTCCCTAGATCAAAAACATTTTCGGGTCAGTCCCTCGATCAAAAGCATTTTCGGGTCAGTCCCTCGATCAAAAGCTCATTCGGGTCAGTCCCTTGATCAAAAGCATTTTCGGGTCAGTCCCTCGATCAAAAGCATTTTCGGGTCAGTCCCTCGATCAAAAGCTTATTCGGGTCAGTCCCATGATCAAAAGCTTATACGGGTCAGTCCCACGATTCAAAGCTTATTCGGGTCAGTCCCACGATTCAAAGCTTATTCGGGTCAGTCCCCACGATCAAAAACATTTTCGGATCAGTCCCACGATTCAAAGCTTATTCGGGTCAGTCCCCACGATCAAAAATATTTTCGGATCAGTCCCACGATTCAAAAGCTTGTCCGGGCCAGTCCCATGATTTGAATTTCCTTCTCTGGTCAATCCCAATTTTAATTTCTCTGTTCGGATCAGTCCCGTTTTAAATTTCTGTTTGGGTCTATCCCATTTAAATTTCTGTCTGGGTCTATCCCATTTAAATTTCTGTTCAGGTCTATCCCATTTACATTCCTGTCCGGGTCAGTCCCGTTTTCAATCCATGTTCGGGTCAGTCCCGTTTTAAATCCATGTTCGGGTCAGTCCCGCTTTAAGTTCCTGTTTGGGCCAATCCTGTCTTTAAACTTCCAGTTCGGGTCTATCCTGTTTTAAATTTCTCGTCCGAGTCAGTCTCATTAAAAGGAGTCAGTCCTCATGTCAATAACAGCAGTCGTTCGAGTAGCTGAAGCCGAATGACCCAGGTAAGTATTTGGTGTCTACTTCTTTGTCTCAAGTTTTTTCAAAACTCAGACAAAGAGGGGCAAACTGTAGACACCAAATTTTTGGTGTAATTTCATTTACTGTTTATTTTTATTTTTTTTATTTGTCGTGTTAGTTTTATTCGATTTTTAGTTTTTAGTTTATAGTTTTATTTTTATTTTTTAAGTTTTTAGCATAGAATTTCTTGAAATAATAAAAAGAGAGAAAAAGAAAGAATCGTGAAAAATGAAAAAATGAAAAATCATAAAAAAAGATAAAAAAAAAAAGGAAAAGGAAAAGGAAAACATTCAAAAAAATATGTTTTAGTCATTTTGCTTTATTCATTGCTTTCTTGGAAAAAATGAAAATGAAAAAATGGAATTTTGCATTTTTTGTTGTTTTTAGTTTATTTTTATTTAATGTTAATTAAGTTGTTTTCATCATTAATTATTATTGTTTTATTATTATTAGTTTTATTTAATTAATTTCAAAAAAAATCAAAAAATCAAAAAATCAAAAATCATAATTCCATTTCTACCGAATCCATTTCCATTTCACTTCCCAATCTAGCACCTTCCATTGCTATTGCCGACTGCACTCCACTCCACCTCACATTGGAATCATCGACCAGAGAGACAAAGAGGGAGCCGCACCTTGCATCCGGAAAAAAAGAAAGAAACTCGGGAGCTGCAATCTTTCTTGTTTCTGTCCGTGAGCTCGAAGGAAGAGAGGGAGAAGTTGTGCGTGAGTTCCCTTCGTTTCTCTTCAACCTCCACTAGCTGCAATCATCTTCCAACCAACACCATCACCGCAGCAACTCCAACACACACAACACCATTCCATTTTTCACTCCATTTTCCTGCCTTGGTATCATGGACAAGAGGAAACCAGAGAGAGAGCTGTGCAAGTTGCAAACCTTGAGCTGTCCGAGAAGAGGGTGAGAGCAAGAGATAGCTGTGCGGGCTTCATTACTTCCTCCATCACCATCGAGAGCTGCCACTGCGTTCTTCACCCTCAACCAGCCGTGCTTGATTCAACCACAACCACCACAGCTGCAACCACTGAACTCAGACCAACCATCCTTGCGTGAGTGAGCAAGCCGAGAGGAAAGAAAAATATTTCAGTTGCCAGTCGCGTGTATTAAGCTTCAAGCTGAGGTAATTTCTGGACTTAGGCTAGATGATTATAGGTTGATGAAGCTATTTAGGGGCATGCATGTGAGGGTGGTGCGGTTGGATGATAAATTAAGTCACAGGAAATCTGATTTTGACTGAAATTAATGTTGCCGAGAGTTTGAGATGGAATTACAGCTTTAGTTTGTTAATTTGTGGTAATCTGATTTTAAATGTGTGTTTAAAAACTGGATGATTGAACTTTGCATGAGGTTAGTTAGCCTTGTTTGAGTAGGAAAATTGAAGGGATACAAATCTGGTTGCATGCAGGCTAATCGAGTAAGATTGTATGAAATTTCTGGTGGGATAGTGATTTTGATGTTGCCGAGCTTGGTTGTGAATCAAATCTAATAGGTAGCTGCATATTTTCGGTCATGCATGTAGCTGACTTACGGGCTGCATGTTGGTTTTTAGCCATGAATAATAATATTTGGCTGAAGGGAATTTTTGATAAGGAAAAATATGAGAGCTGGCCAAAGATGAGGAACCGAGAGCTTGCATGTTTGTTTTGCCGCTTGTGATTCCAGTAAATGGAAATTTATGTTTGGTAATGCATGGAATTTGTTTGCTTTATATGAGAAGTGAAGTAAGTGGTTGGTTTCGGTCGTCTACTTGGCAGTTTGATTTTCGAATCTACACATTTGATGATAAAATGGGTGGAAATATGTTAAAAGATTCTGTTTTTACTGAATTGGTTGGACCTTTGCATGTTTTCTCGAAAACGTTGAGTTAACGGTAGATGTTCATATCATGTAGTTGCATTTTTTTTTTCCCTCTCCCTGTCCTAAGTTCACGCATTTGATGTTGGGTTGATGACTGTGGAAAATCTGATTTGAATGTCGTGTAAACTAGTTAGATGTCTGCTATGTTTGGTAGCTTGGGTTATGTGGTGGAATATATCTAAGTTGAGGTGAATGAAGTGAAAGTTTGCTGCATTTTTTCCAATGTATTCCCTTCCATGACATTTTAATGAATCTTCACACTTAAGTGGCATGTTCAATCTGTCATTAAAGAGAAGGAATGGACAGCTTTATTAGATTGAGTTTGCATGTTTGAGTCACTTAAAACATTGGAACTAAGATCAAGCACCTTGCTGGAAAAATGAATGATTCAGGTTGTCAAACCATTGTTGCATCCAAGTTTTCCAGAATTTTTGCATGATCATGTTCTAAGTTTTTTGCTTGTCAATGGTGATGAATGCCTTGTATTTGGTCTTTGGATGACAAATTGGTAGAACTGATTTGAGTGTTTGCATGCAAAGATGGTCAAGCTAAGATAAAAGGAGTAAAAAGCTGTTGCATCTTTTTGTCTTTTTGTTTTCTTTTCCATGGCTGTTTAAGGGACCCTTACGTTTAAATTGCTTGTTAAATCTGGTTTTAAGGAGAAGGAATGGAATGATTTGACGTTAAGTTTACGTTTGAGTCCTTAAAACATTTGAGCTATGATTAAACACCATGCTGAAAAACAGAGCAAATCTGGTTGCCGAATGCTTGCTGGAATTTCCTCTAGCATTCGTATGTTTTTCCTTCCATGTTTTGCTGTGTTGAGATGTTGAATTTGTGTGTCACGATGCCTAGATCATGAAGCTGCATTTTTCTTTCTTTCTTTATCCCAAAATTCCTTTGGTTGCATGTCCAAATGTGTGCTCATGATAAGTATAATGCCTGTTAAGGTTGCAAATTTCCTGAGTTTGCTGATAAGATGCATCCGCCATTTTCTTCTTCTTTTTGTTATTTTGCTGCAATCTTTCACGCATGTAGCAGCTGCGTTGTTGACTCTCGGTGGTTCTCACCAGAATCTGAGTTCATGTGTGTTTGTTTCTGGTTTTAATTTCGCACTTACTTCGGTCGTACATGACTATTTTTTCAGTTTCTTGTGCTTTTAGTTTCTTTCTCACATTGTTTCTCCTGTCCAGGTTGCAATTTGTTTTGGTTTCTCATTTGTGCGGCAGATTTGCATAATGTTTTGCTAAGCCTTTCTGTTTGATTGAATGAAATGGGTTGCTTAGTTTGAATTTATGATGTTAGTTTGGAAAAATCGCATCAAGGCTGTGGTTAAGGAAGTTGAGTTTGATAAGAAAATGCAGCAGATTTTGTTTTGTTCGATTGGAATGCATAAACATTGCAGAAACAAGTCTCTTACGTGGGATTGCATGCTTTTGCATGAAAAACAACTTTAGAAATTATACTTTGACCCCTCAAGTTCCCTTTGGTTGCACTATGGCCCAAGTAATTTGAATACTTAATCAATTTAATCCTTCAAGCTTCTCCATGTTCCACAAAAGCCCAAACATGTTCTCATTTCTTTACAAAAAGGTCCTAAGGAGGTGTTAAGATTCTTCAATTGTTTGACACCCTTGTTGATGGAAAATCTGTATTCCGAGGGGTTTAGTGTGTGTTTGGAGGATTTTTATTGCAGAAACTTGTTTACGTTGTTTTCTTTGTTGCATGAATTTGGCATGTAAAAAGTTTCAAAAAATTGCAAATCAGTCCCCCATGTTCCTCCGCATATTACTAAGGCCCAACTATGTTCTAGTAGCTTACAATTGGGTTCTAAAATAATTGCAATTTGAGTCATGACTTGGCCCCCTTTCTTGCTTTTGAGCTCATTCAAGTTGCAATTAGGTGGTTTTTGATGTTTTTGCTTATACTTTACTTTTAAATTGATGCCTTGACCCCTTTATTGTTTTGAAGCCATTTTCCTTCATTTGCTTACCATTAGGGGAAGGTATAACTTTCTTTTACCCTCTTTACTTCTCTCTTACGTGCTCCTACGTGTTACGTGAATTGCATGTCTATTTGGTTTTCTTAAGTTTTCTTTAATTCCTTTCATTTTTAAGTCTTTCTTTTATTTTATTTATGGGGTATGTGTACACCTCTTGGCTTGTAATAGATAGGGCATTGGAGAGCACTTTGTCCATTTTTCCCCCTTCCCCCATTTGTTTTAGTTAGCCCATGTAATAGTTTCATTTGCTTTTGGGGTATTATTTGGTTTGCTATGTGTTTAATTTGCTTTATTAAGCTATTGCATCTAGTCGAGCATGCTAAGTGTTATGTGCTACGTGTTATAAGTGATTTTGCATGTCTACTTGCTTTCTATATTTATAAATGAATGTGATGGATGAATGTACGTTTCCACTAGTCCAACGCTAGTCGGAATTCATAGAATGGGCTGGTCCAATGCTAGACCCTTAGGGATTTCCCCTCGTTAGTACATATTTGCATGTTCATTACATGTCATGCATTCTTTTAGTTTTATCATTTTGCATGCTCTTTGAACCCCTTTTCCCTCCATTTTAGGATTTTTG
Organism: Coffea canephora; assembly: GCA_036785865.1. Taxonomy (NCBI): domain Eukaryota; kingdom Viridiplantae; phylum Streptophyta; class Magnoliopsida; order Gentianales; family Rubiaceae; genus Coffea; species Coffea canephora. The sequence continues at coordinate 4,794,944 of CM071913.1, forward strand.
CATTTCATGCTAGTTATAGGGTTCATTTGCTTGAGAGTCCCCTTAAATATGGGATATAGACGAGTATGGCTTTTTCTAAGCCTTAGCCCGCTTGCATTCCCTCTATAAAAGGGCAAATTGAGTCACGATTTAGGTCTCCCCGTACCCAATATGCATGAATCCCTTAGGCTCATGCATTTTCAAATCCACTCTACCATTTTATACCCTCATCACACTTTCATTTTTCCTCCCATTTTGCACACGTGCACCTTTACAATCTTCACTTGCACACGAACACTTTTATTATCATTTGCACACATGCACTTCATATTATCATTTCACATACCGTACCTTGCCCACTCACGTGCACATTTTCATTTACATATTTATTGTTTTTTTATTATTATTACTTTTTTTCAAACTCATGTCCTCACATTGCATACATGCATTCCATTCATTTGCATCCCACTCGCATTATTCGTGACCTCTCCAAAGGGTCATTATTGGGCTTCACAATTAATGTGATTGGCACCATTCAACCTTTGAAGAGAAATTTCCCCCAATACCCCTAGGTCTAGGGTTTGCATTCATATAGTACATCCAAATGTAATAAATTCTTTGGTTAAAACAAGAAAATCTTTGATTAAATCACGCAACTAGCCTTGGCTAGGTCGAAGGGGTGCCTTGGATTTTTATCCTTGCCTTCCCCTTCGTCAAATGTGACTCCCGAACCTTTTTCGTTGGTTTACGTGGACTAGGAGTCGTTTAAAAGGGGTTTTTTAATATTTTTTCCTATTTTTCTTTAAAAATTCATTTTTTAGGTGACTTGGTACACCCTAACTCTATACCAAGTGGCGACTCCATTTTTCATATAAAAAACCCTTTTTGAACTATTTTTCTTGGGTCAAATCGTCGCATTTTCAAAAGTCCCATTTAGACCCATCTTTCTTTTAAATCACAATTAATTTTTTAAATCACAAATTGAATCAAAAAATACATTTTTAAACCATTTTATTTATTTATTCAAAAAATGGGGCGCGACAACCCTGTTCCCGAAGAGTTTGCTTGATCCGATATACCGGATTCGTCTATAAAAATACTAATTTTGCGTACAATGGCAAGTAGGGTCGATTCCACAGGGAGCAGGTAGGAAATTATTTCTTTCCAAATCAGCAGAGCAAAATTGGGGGATTTTCAATGGGAGAGGAATAAATAAAATAAAAGTAAAATAAAAACAAAGCGAACTAAATTCAAAACCAACTCACAAAGCACAAGTCACTAAAAATAGCAATTACTAAGATTCCACCCAAAGGATCAACTGCTCAGGCACGGTCCAATTAAATGATCATCGATGCAAAGATATTTCCTCCATTTATCATTAGGTTGGTTATAGCTATCAATAAGCTCTGACAACCAGTTCTTCCTTACCTTTTCGACAGTCAAGGTACGACCATTGACTGCTTCCCTAACCAGATAACAACCCTAGGTACGACCGTAGGGATTTAATTACCCAATTACATTAAAGCTAGAAGAACCCAACCCTAACCAATAAACACGCTAAGAGGGTTTATTTAAGTTAGATCTTGCGTTTCCCCAACATAAAACCAATTATGGTAGTTGCCACGAGGTGTCAATTAAATGAACAATTACGGATTCTATTTAATTAACATGGCAGTAGGCTATTAAGTTAAATCAAATACCCGGCCGTTGATATTCAATTAATAAAATACCCATGAACAATTAATTCAGGAAACGCACGAATAATAACGAATTGGAAGAAATAATGAAAACTTGATTAGATCTCACAGGTTTTATGGACCGCGCTCTCGCATCACCCTTTGGGTAGAGGAGGGAATTAGCCGCTCCTCATCGTTTCAATCCCGCGTGGTTTAGTTGAATACATTAAATTGATTTCCGAAGAATTGGAGAAGCACAAGAGAAAACCCACGGAATTTAGAAAAGTCAAAAGCAAAAAGTGAAGAAAGGTCTCCGTTGTACAGAGCCCAGATGCAATCCGCGAGAATCTCTAATATCTCGCCGCTAGCCGCTAGCCGCAGGCGGAATAAAAGTCAAAAGAAAAAGAGAACCGGAGAAAAGTGTCTGACCCAGAGCCGCCGAAAGCAAAAGAAAAACTAAAGCTACTTCCTTTCTGTCGTCTCTGTTGCCGAATAAGAAAGAAAAAATAAAAGCCCAAGAAAAAGTGGCGGCTGACAAGGGGTAGAAAAGGAAAAATTCAAGCTAAGCCTAAAAGTTCATGATCCATCTTGCTTTGTCCTTTTTCTCTTTATAGCCGCCGCAATTCCCAGGAGTCCAAAAGCCAAGGAACGTCTGGTGCAAATCAATCTGCAAAAGCCATTTCCCCCTTTGAGTTTTGATCCCATGCGCCTGGTCCACATGGACCACGGTCCGTCTTTCGGTTTCGTCCACCTTTCAAGGCGTGGTCACGCTCTGGGACGACAAGTCTTCTGGAAATTTTTCCCCGCGATATCTTTTTAATGCTAACCACCTACAATTCACGCAAATGTCAAATATGAGTGAAATCCCCTTTCTTAGCACCATGAATAGCCAAAATTAGAACAAGATGACAGTGCAAAACGTGTCAAATAACGGCTCTATCAAGCATGCAAGTTTGTCAAAGTCTTGTTGCTTCTGCTAAAGCAAAGAATAGTTCCTTACTGCTTCCACCCAGAGCAAAAACCTTCCACTGCAAAAAGTATCCAAGGAACAAAAAGATTTGCTGATGTACTTATTTCTTCCACAGTAAAGGTAGCATGTATTCAGCCTCGCTTGTATATATACTATCTGTGTATATAAAATTTATCCTAAAAGGATATTAGGTAGATTTTTTTAATATTTCTATTTTTAATAATTCTTGCCTCTTAATTTTCTAATGCTAATGATTTATTTAACAAAAAGGGTCTGCCTCAAGTACCTTCAAGGCGTATTTTGATGTCTTCAAAGTACCTCTTAAATTTCCGGCATTAATAATTCTTGCCTCTATATTTTCTAATGTCTAATGATTTTATTTAAAAACAGGTTAACGTCAAGTATCTTCAATGTGTGTTTTCAATGACCTTGCAAAGGGTATGAAGATAAATTCTTAACGGAGGATCCTTTCTTTGTATTTTTAGGTGGTTTCTTTTTTTTTTTTTTTTTTTTTTAACATTAGGTTAGCTCATTTTTATGTTCATACTTTATTTTCATACATGAGAAGTAAAAATTGAGAGAATTGAATATAGGACCTTTTATTCTTGAAGTACTTTAATCATTAAATCAGAACCGCCTTAGCCCATTTATTTCTTATTATATTTTATTGTTCTGTTTGAATTCTATGTTCTATTTGTCAAGGCTATATAGTGTTGGAGTGGTTACTAGAAGAGTGTATATTGATTTATATATATGAATTTGAGTATTTCGGTTTGTTTCATTTACTTAAAGTTCAATTGAACTGAGGAGAAATGCAGCGTGCAATACATGTACACCTAAACTAGTATTTTTCAAAGAACTAGTTAAAGAAACTGAAAACCAAAAAAATTGCTCTATTTTGATGCTTAAAGTCAAAATTTAACAAAGAATTTAGCATCTCAACGATGTTATATATTAGATTAATATGATCATGACCTGTTACTAGTCATTAGAAGTTGAGGTGAAACATGGGATTTTAACATTTGTGCCATGCCACTTAAAATTTCTCACAAAACAGGATAATTGTACTCCTTTGTTAATTAAGGATCGAAGTAATAGTTTTCCTCTTTGATTTCTGCTCCAAGAATCACCAGAACATTCGAGGTCTTTGATATTGAAAACCAAGTGCTGGAATTTACTCACTAAATTATTTTTCCACAAATCAAAGGCTCGGCATTCGAGCGCAAAAGGAGCAAACAATTCGAAAAAGGAAAAGAAGCAGTACGAAAAGCCCAGCACTGACTTGGAAACTTTCAAGTGAAACGCCGAGTAGGAGCTTTGGAGGAAATTGCGCGCATGTTTGTCAAAAGAATATGGAGCTGTGAATATGGTGCCTCCAAAGTTCAAACTGTCAATCAGCTGTAGCATTTTCTTTTTCATGATTTATTTAAAAGAGAGTTGCCTCAATTACCCTCAAAGTGTATTTTCGATGTCATTACAAAATGTTTTATTAAATGATTATAAATTGTGGACAAATTCACCATTAAAATGCATGCAAACTAATTGTGAAATGGAGGAACAAAGATGGATACAAATAACAAGGGGTCTCCAATTTTTCATAATAAACAAACTCCTCAAATTTTCACCACTTAAATTTTGTATATTGTACATAAACAAGACATTTGCTTCAAAATGTCTGATGTTTTAAAGTGTTAAATGACAAGAGTCGTGCCTGTGCAATAATAAATTTCTACTCACAAAAAGATATAACAAGTATAATGATAAGTAGGGTCATCTCCACAGGAATTAAAGGAAAAATATATTTCTTTCTAAGTAAAAGCTAATTGGTGTGGGGGAAAGTAAATAATCAATGTGACTGAAAATAACTAAACTAAAGCAAATTAAATTCAACTTAAGAATAAACAAGCTCTAGCCAAAGACATAACTCCGGAAGTGGTTCAACTAACTGATCATCGCTCAATAACTATCTCAATTATTTGCTAATAAATAGGTTATAGTTGTATACGTGATAAACAACCAATTTTTCCTTAGTGTCTCGATAGTTAAAGTACGTCTGTTAACTACTTCTCTAACCAAGAAATAACCTAGGTACGCCTATAAAATTTAATTTATTGATTGCATTAAAAATTAGAAAATCCTTGTTCTAATCAATAAACACATTACTGGAGCTTATTTAAATCAGATCGCATGTCTTCCTAACATGGCACCAATCATGTTAGTCGGCACTAATTTAAGATAATTAAACAATTACAGATTTAACTATCTTAATTGGCTTCAGTTTGTTAAGTTGAATTAAATGTCGGGTGTCCATGGTATCCAAACAACAAAACAACCATGAGAAATTAAATCGAAAAACATACAAATACTAACAAATAAGAGAAATAGATAAAAACAGTTAGTATCTCTATGATGTTATATGTTAGGTTAATATGATCACGGCGCAAAGCACATGACATGTTACTAGTCGTTAGAAGTTGAGGTGAAACATGGGATTTTAACATTTGTGTCATGCCACTTAAAATTTCTCACAAAACAGGATAATTGTACTCCTTTATTAATTAAGGATCGAAGTAATAGTTTTCCTCTTTGATTTCCACTCCAAGAATCACCAGAACATTCGAGGTCTTTGAAATTGAAAACCAAGTGCAGGAATTTACTCGCCAAATTATTTTTCCACAAATCAAAGGCTCGGCATTCGAGCACAAAAGGAGCGAACAATTCGAAAAAGGAAAAGAAGCAGTAAGAAAAGCCCAGCACTGACTTGGAAACTTTCAAGTGAAACGCCGAGTAGGAGCTTTGGAAGAAATTGCGCGCAAGTTTGTCAAAAGAAGCAGTACTCTTTTTTCTAAGCCGATCGGGAAAGCTTATTGGATAAACCTAATTAGTAATACTGCCTTTTGAAATTCATTTGATTCTTAGCTGGATCACATCTCGGCGCTATCTTTTTTATTCATGTCTCAGCTGGATAAACCAAAGATTGTGATTTGTTGCTGTGAATATGGTGCCTCCAAAGTTCAAACTGTCAATCGGCAGTAGCATTTTCTTTTTCATGATTTATTTAAAAGAGAGTTGCCTCAATTACCCTCAAAGTGTATTTTCGATGTCATTACAAAATGTTTTATTAAATGATTATAAATTGTGGACAAATTGGTCACCATTAAAATGCATGCAAACTAATTGTGAAATGGAGGAACAAAGATGAATACAAATAACAAGGGATCTCCAATTTTTCATAATAAACAAACTCCTCAAATTTTCATCACTTAAATTTTGTATATTGTACATAAACAAGACATTTGCTTCAAAATGTCTGATGTTTTAAAGTGTTAGATGACAAGAGTCGTGCCTGTGCAATAATAAATTTCTACTCACAAAAAGATATAAATGAGTATAATAGCAAGTAGGGCATCTCCACAGAAATTAGAAGAAAAATCTATTTCTTTCTAAGTAAAAGCTAATTGGTGTGGAGGGGGGAGGGGGGGGGGAGGGAGGTTTGGAGAATTAAAACTAAAGTAAAAAATCAATGTGACTGAAAATAATTAAACTAAAGCAAATTAAATTCAACTTAAGAATAAACAACTCTAGCCACAGACATAACTTCGGAAGTGGTTCAAATAATTGATCATCGATGCACATAAATTTCTCAATTATTTGCTAATAAATAGGTTATAGTGATCATACACGTGATAAACAATCAGTTTTTCCTTTGCGTCTCGATAGGTAAAGTACGCCCGTTAACTACTTCTTTAACCAAGAAACAACCCTAGCGATTAGCACCATTAACAAAATATAAGTAGAATCCATTAATTAAAACAATATTTGGTTGCAATCAAGGGGAAATAATCATAAATTGAATAGTAATTTTGCACCCTATCACTAGAGAACTTTTGGAAATACAAGAGACTATTTTGAAATTTTCGCAATTGTAAAAGCTAAGAAAGCACGCAATCACTGACCAATTATGTAGCTACGTGTCAAGCCTGATTACTAACTCCACTTCATGTTTTTTATAACTAACCTAGCGATTTTTTTTTTTTTTCAGTTTTTAGCCTATTTCCCAAGGATTAGAGAATGAGGTAATTAATGTTGCAAAATCACAAAAGGAAATGAAGAACTCCGGGTGTCTCTGGATTTTAAAGAAATTGGAGGATTTTAAGCCACACTGCCACTGTACTGTTAGCATAGTCCCCTGCAGAAAGCAAACAAAAAGTAAGGCGTACTTAAATTATGTTTGAAATCTGATCCACCAAGGATCAGCCATTTAGATGAAATTATTCATCTTACGTTCATGTCCCGAGAAATTATTCATCGTGAGGTTTATTATGAGTCTCAATGATGATTGGCATTTTCTTTAAGCGTGCGGATCAAAAGCAGATGAAGAATCCCAGCAACGACCATGCCATTAAGAAAGGTGAACTGAAAATGCGAATCGACTTCCGTTGCAAAAGCATCCGATTCAGTTTGTCAAAGTAGCACTGCACCAAATTGGATCTAAAATTCTTGGGCAAATTCCACTTTACCCTCCTATAGTTTAGCATCTTTTTACATAATCCCCCTATACTTTTAAAAGTTATACATAACCCCCCATGATTTGAATTAAAATGTCACCTAAAATGTCACCTAACGGAGTTACCTAAAATGTAAAAAATACCCTTATATAAAGTTGAAACTTATTTATTAACCAAGCGGGATTATGCGTATATTTTAAAAACCATAAGGAGGTTATATGATAAAATATTAAACCATAAGGGGGTTATATGGTAAAATATAAAAAATCATACGAGGTTAATCTGTCATGTATTTATAAGGGAATTTCGACATTTTTAGAAGTTCCGTTACGAATGACTATTTCCGTCATTTTGACACTTTAATTCAACTATGAGGGGGTTATGTATAGCTTTTAAAACCATAGGGGGTTATTAAAAAACGCTAAATCACAGGAAAGTAAAATGTAATTTGCCCAAAATTCTTTGCTAATATCTTTTAAAAATCAATTAAACAAGTAAACAGGAATACATATTAGGAATGAAAATTTTCTTGTGTTTTAGGAATCAAAGAAATCGATAACAAATATCTTATTTAGTTTGGCAAGCCTTGCAACAAGGAAACATAAGTAAGGAGAAATTGGAAATAGAAGAGAAAAGGAAACTAAAGTTGCGAGGGAAACTATTTCATTGGTGGTGAAATTTAGAACTCTTAGATGCAAAGTGACGCACAAACCAAAAAAGTTTGCAACAATTCTTTAGGAGAGATTAAGAACAATCCACGAGAAATGGAAACTATATATTAGTAATAATTACTTCAAAAGAATTCTTATGGTTTAGTGTTTTTCTACATAACCCCCTTATAGTTTTAAAAGTTATACATAACCTCCTTATGGTTTGAATTAAAGTGTCAAAGTGATGGAAATAATCATGCATAATGAAACTTTTGAAAATATTGAAATTACCCTTATAAATACATGACACACTAACTCCGTATTATGATTTTTATGTTTTACTATATAATCCCTTTATGGTTTAATACTTTACCATATAACCCCTTATAATTTTCAAAAAATACATATAACCCTCTTTGGTTAATAAAAAAATTTCAACTTTATATAAGGGTATTTTGACATTTTAAATGATTCCCTTACAAATGATCATTTATGTTATTTTGATACTTTAATCCAAATCATAAGAGAGTTATGTATAGCTTTTAAAACCACAGGGGGTTATGTAAAAAAAAAACTAAATCACAAACGGTAAAGTGGAATTTGCCCTTTTAAAAATGATAGATGAAAAAAATTCATCTAATGAAATGTGAGCAACATTTTAAATAATTTTTCCAAAAAAAAAAAGTAATAAAGAACAAAAAAGACCCAGCATTGATTTAGAAACATTCGAGTAAAAGAAGCACTCTCTTCTTCTACGCTGAGAAGACCACTTCTTCTTGTTTTAGGTGCAATAATTGAGATAGCAAAGCCGCTCTAATACAACAATTGAGAATTTGTCTACTATTGTTATTGCTAATATTTTAGGTGGAAATGCCAGTTGTACTGTACGTACCTTTGTTTTCAGCTTTTTATTTATTTATTTATTTAAATACCAAGGACTAGACTTTTTGAGCATCCCAAGGCCCCAGAATTACCGTAAACTAAGTAGTCTCTGTAACCATAATTAACTAAAACCAAGCAAGATTCGAGGAACAAAAGGCCCAGCATTTAAGCACAAAACAAACAAAAATTTGGCTGAAAAAAAAAATAAAGAACAAGAAATGCCCTGCATTTATTTAGAAACGTTCAAGTAAAACTCCAACCAACTTCGGTGGAAAATGTATTCGAGTTTGTGAAGAGAAGCAATCTTCTTCTTCGCTGAGAAGCAATAATTTCTTTACATTTTTTCTGTACACACTTGTTGTGTTTTAGGTGCAATAATCGATATAGCCATGCACTTCTGTAATTTTTCAACTGGTGTAATTGCTAATATTCTATGTGGAAATGCCAGTTGTACTTGTGCCTACCATTTTTTCCAGTATTTTTTTTAACATTTGAAAATCCTTGGATTCCTTGTTGAAATAATACATCATGGCAATCTCCTTTGATTCTCTCTGTCTCCATTGGCCTAAGCTTGTGATTTGTTGCTGTGAACATGTGGCCTTCAAATTGTCAATAATGTTAGCAACTACCCAAAAAAAAAAAAGAAAAAAGAAGTATGAATAACGAACAAATAGGCAGGCGACGATTTAGAATTTTATTCTCTTGATGCTAATTTTCCTCAATTATAAATGTACGACTCCTCCAAGTCCTTATATAGATACATATATTACTAAATCTATTCTAATTCTAACACTAAAATATAACTCAACTCTATTTTCTAAACCAACTTTGATATCAATTTTAATCTAGTTATACTATATAATAAATCTAATTCTAAAACTACTATACAAACTTCTAAATAGCTTGGTTTAAATTTTGTCAACAAATACCCATAGATTATAAAGATTAATTACTTTCCAAAGCAATTCTTAGCACAAATATAAGGAAAGGGTGTCAAGTTTTCATTACCAAATCTATTGTTTGATAAGCATTTACGACCAATAGCTTCACATTATGATAGAATGGTGCTTTACAGGGGATACATTTTCTTTCTAAATTGGAGAAGAAATTATCATCATCATACTGCATTTTAGATTGATGGAATTACCATATTTTGGTAGTAGTTTCGAGCATTTCTTTTTGAGTTAGTTTTCCTTTTGATTGAAAAAAAATATTGACAAATAAAAATTGGATGGCATTCAAAGTTGTTAAAAAAAGTCACTAATTTAGAGTTGGTGATTAAATTCTGTTAGTTTACAATTTAGTTCAAAACATGAAGTGTCGTTTTGTATATTTTGAAATTACGGAGGGCTTTTCTATATATTAGGTATACCACAAGGAGATTTTTTATTTTTAATCCAAAAGAATATTAGAGAAATGCATGAAATAAAAATTATTAAAAATATTTAAAATGGAGCTGTCTTGACGAGTCGAGTATCTTTACACTCAGTAGACTCAGTTTAGCGTGACCCTGCAGGCTCTCACTACGCTAGCACAAAATTGCCGAGTAGGCCCTGTTTGGACAACAGTTTTTTAAAAAAAAGAATTGCTACATTTTCCGTGAACACATTTCCCTATCACCTTTTTATCTCACATATATTAAATCGCTACAGTAATTTTTCTACAAAAAATCTAAAAAAATGCAATCCAAACAGTTAGCACTTGCTGGTGCTATTTGTTTGTAGCTGGCACGACGAAATATCCTTAGGATTTTTCCCATAGAGCAAGCCCTTGCAATGCTACTAATACCTTCCATGCTGCAAAACTCATCCTGATCCGAACACTGGCTCTCATCGTTTCACGGGGACAAAAAATGGCAGATCTCATTGGATAATTTCTTTAGATTTTTTTTTTCTGGACAAACTAGTTGGTGCAGGTGCAATAATTGAGATAGCCAAGCCGCCCTAATATAATATAAGAACAATTGAGAGTACGTTCTATATACTACTTTTCTAGTAGTTTTGTTGTTGGTAATATTTTAGATGGAAATGTTGGTTGGTTATGTGGAGAATGCATTTGCAAGTTTGTCAAAAGAAGCAGCGCTCTTCTTTCTAAGCTGAGAAACCCTCATTGGCTGATTTGTTTAGGATTTTTCTGCATACACTCGTTGGTGCAGCGGTAATGATTGAGATGGCCAAAGCCGCCGCCCTAATATAATAACAAATTAACAATTGAGACTCCACCGTCACCCATCCATTTCTATATGTATAGTTTCTCCTGCTAGTTTTGTATATTGTTAATATTTTAGCTGGAAATGTTAGCTGTTCTATATACTACTTTTCTAGTAGTTTTATTGTTAGAATATTTTAGATGGAAATGTACTTTTAATATCCAGTTCGATTTTTTCCAGTATTCTTTTTTAAAAAATATCAAGGATTAGACATATTTTCAGCAACCCAAGGGCCTGGCCTGGCATAAGAAGGGGTAACCGTTCCTGCCAATTAATGGCCAAGATTTGACCAATAAAAATTGTAAGGTCCAGATTTTAATATGCGTGGATTCCATAAAATGTTGTTCTAGTGTTACGTCGCGTACAAATAGCGTGAACTGAAGCACTAGCTGCAACAATATAATTAACTAAAACAGGGGAAGAAGCCCATTCTGAATTGGGTAAATTACATATAACCCTTTATAAATTGGGTAAATTACATAACTCGCTTAGTGGCTCCACCATACTTCAGTTCATACCACCGGAACCCACGGTCCCATTCTAAATTTGAAAAATAAATAAATAAATCGGTTCTCACCAAAACTTTGACGAAAGCCTCTACCCTTCTGTCCATCCCCATCTTTATAATCTGATAGGAAAAAGCATCCTAGCAAGCTACATACAACGAAATCACCAATCTGATATGAACAAAGCATCCTAGCTATTAAGCCCCATACAAGGAAAGGAAAATGGCCGACGCTGTCATTAGTGCCACTATTCAGGTTGCCTTGGAGACGGCAGTATCTCTTGCCACTGATAGGATTGGTATGTTAGTTGGGTTCAAGAAGGATCTGGCCAGCATGAGTCGAACTCTTACCTTTATCAATGCTCTCTTGGCTGATGCTGAGGAAAGGCAACAAAACCAGGACCGGGGAGTCCAAGAATGGTTGAAGAGTCTGGAGGAAGTTGCTTATGATGCTGGCAATGTGTTGGATGAGCTCAACTACGAATCTCTTCGTTGCAAGGTGGAGTCCCGGAACCAACTCAAGAGCAAGGTATGTTGCTTCTTCTCCTGCTCTAACTCCGTTGGTTTCCGTTGGAGAATGGCTTCTAAGGTCAGGGACATCAAGCTTAAGTTGAATGAGATCAATCAAGAAGCCGATGGATTGGGACTGATCGGCAGGGCAGTCATGACAGCTGCCCTCCCTGCTGCTGCTGATGCTGGAGACAGAAGAAATCGGCAGACCGACTCGGTTGCTGTTCCAATGACTGGAAGAGCCGATGATGAATCAAAGATAGTGAAGATGCTGTTGAGCCCATCTGAGAAGGTTGTCTCTTGTCTTCCCATAACTGGTATGGGAGGTCTAGGCAAAACAACTTTGGCTAAATCGATATACAACAATCACCAAATTGATGGGCACTTTCAGAAAAAGTTGTGGGTTTGCGTATCAAAAAAAGTTCCAGTAGTGGAACTTTTCAAACTCATACTAGTGCCATTGACGGGAGAAAAGGTTGAAGTGGATGATAGGAATGTCATCGTTGGAAAAATTCAGAATCAACTAGAGGGAAAAAGATATTTCCTTGTCCTTGATGATGTGTGGGATGATAATCAGGCATTGTGGGATGACTTTTTCACCACCTTGAAGGGGCTCAATCCAACTGATGGAAGCTGGTGTCTTGTCACTACTCGTATTGGTCAACTGGCAGATATTGTGTTGAAAGTTCTGAGGATGGATGATGAAGCCTATGCCTTAGGAAGGCTACCTGATGATCTTTGCTGGTCTATCCTAAAAGAAAAAGTAGTTGGAGGCGGAGAAGTACCTGATGAACTAAAAGCAATTAAAGAGAGAGTAATCAAAAGATGTGATGGTCTACCATTGGCAGCAAGTGTAATTGGAGGTCTATTATCTTTAAAGAGAAAAGAGGAGTGGCGATCAATTTTGGAGAATAGGCTTTCAAGTTTGAGTGGAGATGAAGATCGTGTCATGCAAATACTTAAGTTGAGTTTCGATAATTTGCCATCTCCATACATTAAGAAATGTTTTGCATATTGTTCTATATTTCCTAAGGATACTGAGATGGAAGGAGATATGCTAATCGAGCTTTGGATGGCAGAGGGTTTCCTCCAAGCAGACGTCAACAGCCAAATGATGATGGAGGAAAATGGAATTAATTATCTGAGAATTTTATTGCAGAGTTCATTGTTTGAAGAAATAATTGATGAGTCAGAAACATCAACATCTTATAAGATGCATGATTTGGTGCACGACCTTGCCGAGTTAATGTCAAAGTCTACCAAAGTCATTATTGATAGGGATACGAGTATAGTAGACAATGGTAATCAGATTCGTTACCTTACAACAGACTTATTTGGTGGTGGAGAAGACAGAGAAAAACTTTTGGAGAGTCTATCAACTTCGCTTCATACATTGTTTGTAAAAGGTTACTTATCTGGTGATATGTTAATGAAGTTGAAGAACTTGTATGTTTTGAATTTGTCTCATACAAGAACTCGAGAGCTACCAGTCTCAATTGGCAAACTGATACATTTGCGGTACGTTAACCTTAAGTGGTCTGCAATCAGTATTTTGCCAGACTCCCTTTGCAAGCTTTATAATCTGCAGACATTGACGCTAAGTCACTCAAATGTTGACCGTCTTCCGGAGAGGATGTGCAATTTGATTAGTTTGAGACATCTCCACTATTACGCCTTTGATGAAGCATTTCAAATGCCGCTAGAGATGGGACGGCTGACTTGCCTTCGGACGCTAGAGTTCTTTAACGTGGATCGAGAGAAGGGTCGGCGAATTGAAGAGCTTGGAAGCTTGAAGAACCTCAAAGGCAAATTGGAGATACGCAATCTGGAACTAGTAAAGGATAAGAAAGGAGCTGAGGAAGCAAAACTATCTGAAAAGGCAAATCTATTTAGGCTGGAACTTGAGTGGGCAGATGATCGAGAAGGCGACAATTACAACGACGAAGATGTGTTAGACAGCCTTCGACCCCACCCAAATTTGGAGGAGTTGGTAATTTGGAATTTTATGGGTGATCAATTTCCTTGATGGTTAATGGATTTGCCAACAACAACAACAATCCCCAAGTTAGCGCGTTTGGAATTTAATTGCTGCAACAGATGCAGAGAACTCCATCCCCTACAAAACTTTACGTCTCTTAAAGAGCTGGAGATTTATAAGTGTGATGGGTTAACGAATCTGCCCGGTGACATGCTACACTCTTGTGCCTCTCTCCAGAAGCTTGAGGTGAGTGGGTGCGACAATCTTATCTCCTTTCCGCTTGATTTGCAACAAATGCCTTCTCTCTCGGAGCTGAAATTATTGGGGTGTCCCAAACTGAAAACAAGCATGACGCCCAAAGGATTTGGTTTCCTAACCAGCTTAAGGGAGCTTGAAATTGGTCCCTTCTCAGATGATGGTGATGATCATGAAAATTCTTCAATTTACAATGAGTTTGATTGGTCTGGATTGATATCCTCCTCCTCCTCCTCCTCTTCGTCATCCGCACTCCGTGAATTAGAATTATATGGGTTGTCACACATGGAGTCCCTGCCACCTCAGATCCAATACTTGACCACTCTGATGTCACTATGGCTACACGACTTTGGAGGTATAAAAGCTCTGCCAGATTGGTTCGGAAACTTCGCTACTCTTGAAGCGCTGCGGTTAACTGGTTTCAAAGGGCTTGGACATCTACCCTCTGAGGATGCCATGAGAAGTCTCACCAAACTAAAACGTCTGCAGGTTCATGGTTCTCCTCTGTTAAAAGAAAGATGCACTCCTGGGAGCAGCGGCCCCGACTCCCAGTGGTCCAAAGTTTCTCACATTCAAGACCTAGACATAACCGATTAATAACCAACTTTCATCTTCAGATCAAATTCAATCATGTAAGATTGCCTCTTACCAACTTTCTTAGTTTGCTTTACAATCAATCTCCCCTTCTCTTCACCTCCCCCTCTGATTAACCTTCTCGTGAGAAAATCTAAAAAGTCTCCGTGGTTATTTTTACAGTTTTCTTTTCTCCCTTTTTATCGTCCTATTTATTATCTTTCAAAGCTGCAGCATTAGCATTTCTTATCGGGTCCAAAATATTGGAACTCTTCATTTACTCCTTACAACATAATAGTAATACTCTTGTAACTATCAATTAGAATGACCCCAAGCACCTGTTCTGTTTCGTGCTTTGATGTTTTACGGTATCTCTGTTCATATTGTTTTTGTAGGATCGATAGAAGAATAGATTCACGAACAGAGGTCAAAATTTGAATCTTCTTCAGCACCATCTATATGGCTAGACCTCAATAACTTTTGGCCTGCGTTTCCTACAGATTGCTTATCAACGTTTAGAACAACTAGCAGTCTAGTTTTGTTTATTTTACATGCTCTGTTTCTGTGGATTTTAAGTTATTATTGCTAAAGTCATCTCACTCTGTTTAAAATTGTGAATCTAAGGGGACTGAACTTTTACCTCGTCTCTTGATGATGAACTTGCATACTTATCTGAACTATTTGACTAGTAATTGCTCCATCGGAGTCATATATGATGGTTTTCTGGCTCACTTTTCCTTGATTTTGGCTTTTTATCCATGAAGACAATGGTCAATTGAGGAGTTTTCGCAGCTGTTGGTCATCACTTTCATGTTTTGGTTCAAAAATTCTGGTAATTTTAGATATGCTTCTCTTCTTTCACTACTCAATTTTGACTTCTAACCACTTTAATAACTAATATATTACGTATGAAACAAAAGAAATCTTGCCGTCACGAAGATATTTTTGAGGTAGCCAAGGAAGGGGTGTACTGTTTGAGCAATGAAGTTGCACAAAACTTGGCGGAGTATCTTCCAACATTCAACTCTAAGCGCAATGTTTTGAAGCATTCTGGTAGTTAGTCAAATCTACCTGCTGTGACTTGCTGATCTTGATGAGTCCAACTTGATAGAGGCTTTTAAGCTCTCTCTGCTTTTATGATTGTTGGTTGCTTCTTTTTTTATGGTAAGTTTCTCCTCTTGGGGCTTTAGTCACAATGACAGAAAACCTGCAATTATCTGAAAATTTCCATTAGCTTTATTCTATGCTATTCGCCGGTTTGAGTTTGAATTTTTGTGCTTTGCAGTGATTTTAGGCCCAAAACTCAACAGGGAACCTCATCAATGACTCTTACTTACTGTCTTACTTACTGTCACATAATTTATAATACCAATAATCTTCTTCCACTGCTTAATATTGGGTTTAATATCCAATGAATTAATTAAATCCTTTAAAAAATTGTCATGTTTAAGACCTTTTTCAAGCATCAGAGACTTGGTAGACTTTATGTCCAAATGCCATGATTTGAGATTTTAAGAGTCAAAGAGTTATAATTAACTCTACTAGTTGTATCTTGCTGTCTCAAAGAGTTTGCCTTCATGGCAATTCTGGGGCTCTCTGCCTTTCACGCTTGTGGGTGACAAAATTTGAGTAAATTGACTGGGATCCGATCCCTTTCCTCTTCCTGGTCCTTTCTATTAAATAAGAATTCCTGTACAATCTATTTTTGGCAAACCCCTATATATACTTGATTGATTGACCTAATATACAGCTATTGTAACTGATTTTCTATTCTAGGTAAGAAATATATACAGATTTTAGCCATAATGTCTATCATAATCTGCCATAATCTTTCCCATAATATCTGCCACAATCTTTCCCATAAGCTCTGCCATATAATCTGCCATAATCTTTCCCATAATATCTGCCACAATCTTTCCCATAACCTCTGCCACAATCTCTGCCATTGATACCATTGATATCCCCCCTCAAATTGATGCTGGCTGATCAACAAGCATCAATTTGTCAACAAGAAAGTGATGACGATTTTTGGAGAGAGCTTTAGTAAACACATCCGCAATCTGGAGATCAGTGGGGATATGCGGAAGAGAGATGACCTGAGCATCATATGATTCACGAATAGAGTGACAATCCACTTCAATGTGTTTGGTACGCTCGTGAAATACTGGATTAGCCGCAATTTGAATTGCACTAGTGTTGTCGGCATGGAGCGGTGTAGACCCTTTTTGAGGAAACCCGAGCTCACCTAACAATCCACGGAGCCAAACAATTTCAGAGCATGCAGAAGACATAGCACGATACTCAGACTCCGTAGAAGACTTAGACACCCTGTCTTGCTTCTTGCTTTTCCAGGAAACGAGAGAAGTACCAAGGAACATGCACCAACCAGTAACTGAACGTCTAGTATCAGAACAACCAGCCCAATCAGCATCACTATATGTAATTAGGCGAATAGGAGAGTTTGCTGGAAAGAAAAGACCACGAGAAGAAGTGCCTTTCAAATAGCGAACAATGCGGCAAACAGCTACCAAATGAAGGTGCCGAGGTGCTTGCATAAACTGACTAACTTGTTGAACAGCAAAAGAGATATCAGGGCGAGTAATAGTCAGGTAGTTTAGACTACCCACCAGTTGTCGATATAAAGACGGATCAGAGATAAGATCACCTTCATCATGACGATACTTAACATTCACTTCCAAAGGGGTATCAACGGATCGACCATCTTGAAGACCAGCCAAAGCAATTAACTCCCGAATGTATTTGTGCTAGTGTAAGAAAATACCGGTGGAACTAGAATATACCTCAAGACCTAAAAAATACTGTAAAGAACCCAGGTCTTTCATATGGAAACAACGTTGAAGATGGTCTTGAAGTTGAGAAATCAATGCAGAATCAGTCCCGGTAATAACAATATCATCAACATATACAAGAAGTATGACAATGCCTTTAGATGTCTTGCAAAGAAACAAAGAGGAATCATACTGGCTTTGGACAAAGGAGAAACCAAGAAGTGTGGAACGAAATTTATCAAACCAAGCACGTGGAGCTTGTTTCAAACCATAGAGTGATCGTTTCAACTTACAAACATCACCTGAAGGTGTGGAGAATAACCCTGGTGGTGGAGTCATATAAATGTCTTCTTTCAGATCTCCATGTAAAAAGGCATTCTTAACGTCCATCTGTCACAGTGACCATCCCTTAGACGCAGCAATGGCAAGAACAAGTCGTACCGTAGTCATCTTTGCTACAGGAGCAAATGTCTCCTCATAATTGATTCCATATTCCTGTCGATTACCAAGGGCCACCAATCTCGCTTTATGTCTATCAAGCGTTCCATCGGACCGTAGTTTAATGGAATAGACCCATTTACAGCCAATGGGTTTTACACCAGTAGGACAAGGTACGATGTCCCAAGTATGATTCTCCAAAAGAGCTTGAAGTTCTTCGTCCATAGCTTTTACCCAACATGCATGTTTAGTTGCTTGAGAATAAGAGGAAGGTACTGCAGTGTCAACTAAAGCGGCAGAGAAACCATACCTATCAGGAGGTTTGCTGATACGGGAAGATCGTCGCAGAGTCATAGAATCATCAGAAGTGGTAGGCAGTGGAGCAGGATCGGGAAGGATTTCTATTGATGGAGGTCGTCGACGTTGATAGACAATGCCAGGTCTAAATCGTTGAATTGGTGGAGAGATATCATCAAAGCTAGGAAGAACAACATTGTTGGAAGAAAAAGTGTGCTGCTGAAAATAGTACTCATGCTCAAAGAAAATGACATGTCGAGAGACACGCAAACGATTAGCAACAGCATCATAACATAAGAATCCTTTTTGAGTGGTGCTATATCCCATAAAGGCACACCGAACTGACTGAGCTGCAAGCTTGTGGCGCTCATGAGGTGGTAGGTGAACAAAACAAACACAACCAAATGTGTGTAGCATGTGATAATTAGGATGTACACCAAAAAGACGATAATAAGGAGAATCAAAACCCAATTGTTGAGAAGGCAATCGATTAATCAAATACACAGCAGTTGACAAAGCTTCAACCCAAAATCTAGGGGGTACAGAAGATTGCAAGAGTAATGTTCGAACCATATCCAACAAATGGCGGTTTTTGCGTTCAGCCACCCCATTTTGTTGAGGGGTATAAGGACATGATCTCTGAGATACGATCCCTTTGCGTTGCAAGTAGGCTTGGAAGTCATGTGACACATATTCCCCACCATTCAGACCGTAAGATCTTAATACAAGTGGAAAATTGTGTCTCAATGTAAGCCACAAAGGTTTGAAAAACAGTAAACACCTCAGCTTTAGTGCGCAGGAAATATATCCATGTGAACCGACTATAGTCATCAATGAATGTCACAAAGTATTTATACTGCGCATGTGAAATGACAGGAGTAATACCCCAAACATCACTATGTATTATCTCAAAGCATGCACTAGCACAACCAACAGAAGTAGGAAAAGGTAACATCTTACTCTTTCCCAATTTACACACAGAACAATCAAGAGATGATGCATGAGTAAAACCTTGATCTTTAGCACCAAGAAAACCACGCTTTATTAAATCAGATAAAATGACATTATTTGGATGACCCAATCGTCTATGCCAAATTTCAGCCTTATTGTCAACAATCATAGAGGCTAAAGATAAAGTTCTAGGAACAGTAAATTGCAATGGAAATAATCTTCCCACTCTAGGCCCCTTCGCGATTACCTTCCCCGACATCTGGTCCTGCACAAGACAACCACCACGAGAGAAATGTACATCACAATGATTCTCCACTAGCTGTCCAACAGAGATTAAATTAGTAGACAACTTAGGAGCAACAAATACATGGCGAAAAGAATGTCCAATATCACCAATAGCTGTAATTGGAAGATTACTACCATTAGCAATCTGAATATTTTGCCAACCAGTATATGGCCGCAAATTTTGTAAAAAATCAGATGAACCAGTCATATGATTGGTCGCTCCTGAGTCGATAAACCAAATAGATGAAGCTGGCTTACCTTGACCTTGAAGTCCAAGGGCAGAAAATGCAGTAAGAATCATCTGCTGGACCATTTCTGGGGTCATAACAGTCTGGCTGGTTGTAGATGTAGGACCAATAACAGGAGCATCTGGAACAGTAGCTTGAAAAGCTTGGGCTCGCCTGTTTTCCGGACGTGTAGGACATTCCTTGAGAATATGTCCACTTTGCTTACAGTAACTGCAGAATTTCTTACCACAATTGCGAGCAATATGGCCAAACTCCTTGCAGCTGTAGCACTGCATTTGTCCCTTTCCTCTATTCCTTCCTTGTGCAGCATAAGCAACATTGACAACCTCTGATGTCCCACCAGCTGTACTTAGAATTGACTGTGTAGCCAATCTTTGTTCTTCCCGTAACAATTCACCAACACACACATCCAAAGAAGGAACTGGATTTCGATTCAGCAATCCACCCCGAGCAGTCTCAAATTCTGGCCTCAGTTTCATCAAAAACTGATCACGCATGCTAACTTGATGAACTTTTTGAAAGCTTGCTAAGGCCTCCTTAGGTATCTCAAAGTAAATGATATCAGAATATTCACCCCACAGATTTAGAAATGCAGAATAATATTGCTCAATAGAGAGATTACCTTGACTGAACTTACTGATATCAAGTTCAAGCTGAAATCGTCTTGCAGTGTTGTGTTGATGATATATGCGTTTCAGAAAATTCCATATCTCCTTTGCAGTATTAAATGAACGTAAGCTGTTCACCATATGAGGTTCAATGGATGCTAAAATCCATGAAATAATTCGTGAATCATTTGATTCCCATTGACTCATTTCTTTCTCAGTTCCAGAAGCAGTAGAAGACCCATCAATGTGACCCCAAAGCTCCTTCCCTTTCAGAAACATTCTGAACTGAAATTCCCATGTTGCATAATTCTTCCCTGTAAGTCTGATACCCAAAGTCTCTGCAGATTGTCTTCCAAAAGAATTCTTAGCAGCCATTCTTAACAAAATTCAAATGCAAATCCGAAATCACAGATTGATAAACTAAGAAATATCAAAACCAGAATGTTGATTAAAAATCAACCCAAAAAAAGCTATAGAAAAAAAAAAACACTCAAAATATCTTATAGAGTCAAAAGGTAGGCTCTGATACCATGACAAAATTTGAGTAAATTGACTGGGATCCGATCCCTTTCCTCTTCCTGGTCCTTTCTATTAAATAAGAATTCCTGTACAATCTATTTTTGGTAAACCCCTATATATACTTGATTGATTGACCTAATATACAGCTATTGTAACTGATTTTCTATTCTAGGTAAGAAATATATACAGATTTTAGCCATAATGTCTGTCATAATCTGCCATAATCTTTCCCATAATATCTGCCACAATCTTTCCCATAAGCTCTGCCATATAATCTGCCATAATCTTTTCCATAATATCTGCCACAATCTTTCCCATAACCTCTGCCACAATCTCTGCCATTGATACCATTGATAGTGGGTTCTACTCATTATCATTATTGTTATAGAACTTCTCTTTTTTCAGTGTTTTGAACCAAAACTAACATAGTTTCTATGGCACTTCTGGTACTTGTAGACTGAGCAGAAAAATTTGATATCGTCTTACTGATTTAGGTTAGAAAAGCACAACAGAAACAAATATTGATTTGGCTTTCTGAATAATTGACTAAACAAAAATGTCATGCAATGTTAAGTCCTGAACCTGAGTTTTCTGTTTTGCAGTGACTGTAGGCTTAAAGCTCAGTCGGGGAACTAAAGTACCGCCTTCACTTTTGAAAATCCTCTCTTTCCTTCAAAGTATATCAACTGATAATTGAAGCAACAACATAGTAGGTTCTTTAACCTTTACCGCTAATAAGCCATGCACCGCTTCATATCAATTAATGGTACTAAACAATCTTTTTGGTTAATTTCTAATGTTAAATTGGTATTGCTTACGTTCTATCACATATTATTTGCTGACGCAAAGATCAAACATGGCAAATGGAGGCTTAATTCAATACCATGTTTCTGTACTAGATCAAACATGGCAAATGAATGAGATGTTCTTGGGTTAACTGAATCATGTTTTGGATGAACTAACACTGAAACAAATGCACTAATGTGAGGCAGAATTGAGCATTTAGTTTTGTTTATCATGTATGTCAGTTACTGTCCTTTGTACGTTGTGTTTGCTAACATCAGCACACTCTCTTTAAACTCGTGATTTCACCTGTTGAAAATGCATTGGACGTTTTAGATTCGATATCTCATGCACCAATTCTAGAAACCTTTTCTACAAGACTTTAAACCAGCAATTCTCTGCTGCACGTCTTTCTCCTGCACTTAGCAAGCAGATTTTTGTGGTCTCTCCCCTAGATGAACTTAGATTAGATTTTTATAGCTGGTATTAATTAATTTTTGGTTTTCCATTTCTGTTTATACTGTCTGAGCTTGTTCACAGAAGCCAAATTTTGTATTAAGTTGCTTCAGTTTACTATACAAATTTTGATTGCGGTTCTTGGATGACAGAATAATTGAATATTGTCTCCAGAAAAATAGTTCAGCTGCTGGTAAAAGTTGTAGACCTAATATAAGAGGTATTCCTAGCGATTCTCAGATAAATACTTTTCTGGTGTTTATCTTGAAGCCTTTTAGGAGAAAGTAATGGCTGTGGTTCTCGAGGTGAAGGGATGACATTAATTTGAATTGAAAGGGAAATGAGAAGAGGAATGTTATTTACCTCTTGTTGGTTTGGTGCTGGAGATTGAGATTAATGTAGTAAGAGATGCTTCTTGGTAGAACGGCAAAACGTTTCTCAATTTATCCATAGTTGGAAACTAGAACTCAGGAAAGGAATTGGAGTAGGAAAATTGGTGTACTTGGAAATCTGAAACTATGAGATGATGTCAATAGTGGGCACAGAAATGTATTCCTAGTAAACAACATCATATGATATTCAAGGTATGAACGAAGACAGTTCCAATTTCCAAGCAGTTGCTGCTTGCTTGGGGGGCTTCTCTTGAATTACCTGGAAAATCAGCTGCTATATGCAGTTTACTTTTAGGCTACTGATTGGAGTGGAAAGACTGCTGGCACCGTGGCTCAGTCCCTATCAAGGGACCTGCATGTCATAAGGGAGTAAAATTTAGATTACAGTAATGAAGTTGCAACTTTTTCACATCATCATTTCTGCTTTGTGGTTAATATTCCTTGTTAGGGCCAAGTTACTCATCAATATGAAATAAGCACTAGGAGTTTTGTTTTGTTGATTTTATATATCTGCTTTTGTGGATGTAAGATGTGATTGCTAAAGTTATCAGCTCCCTAACTTATGTTGCTAGGGGAGTAAATAGTTGCTCCAAAGTTTAATCACCTCTTGAAGGAGCATTTATCAAGCTTCTTGAACCATTTGATTAGTGATTTGTTCGATAATCTCGTAGATGATGGGTTTCTGTCTCACTTTTCCTTGGTTGTGATTTTCTAGCCATAAAGACTTCAGGAGTTTCCAAAGCTGTTGGCTGTTAAACTGGTTTTTGGTTCTAAGAGTCCAGTAAGGTAATATATACTACTCTTCTTTTACTACTCAATTTTGACTTTTAAATACTTTGATTCTGATTACATTACAACTAAAACTTGAGAAATCTTCTCCTAATTTGGATGTTTTTTGGAGCAGCCACAGAAGATGTCTGTTCATGCAATAAAGCTGCACGGACTTGTTGGAGTATCTTCTAACACAATCAAGTCTAAGCTGCAACTTTTGAAGCATATCGCCGTAGTTAGTCGAGACTGCCAAGCATAGTTGTTGGCTGCTGCTACTTGCTGCAATTATTTCATCCGCTGTGATGAAGGCTATTAAGCTCATTCTGCCACCTATACTTGTTGGTTGCTCCTCTGTTCATGGTAAGTTCTTATTTTAGTGTTTCAAATACAACAAAAACGTCATGCAACTATGTGTTGGCTTTATTCTTGACTACATGTTGTCTCAAGTTTCTTGAGTTTTTGTGTTATGCAGTGATTTTACGCTCAAAACCTTCATAGCTCTTACTTATTATCCTTGGTACATTATTAAAAGTCCTATGATCCCTTACTGAACCGGATCCTGTTTCAATCAGATCAGATGAAAACATCCAGGATGGAATTCTCTTTTGCTCTCTGCCTTGGATGGCTAAAGCCTGAGATCTTCCTTGTTGGCTTGTGATTTTAAACTGTCCAACCATTCAGCAATTTGAAGACATGTTAATGAGGTGTTCTTTTACTTCTTTTGGAACTCAATTTGCCATATCTTCCGTGCTGCTTGTAGTTCAAAGTAGCCAGTATTTTGCAGCAGAAAGATGTGGATTAGCTGAACCCTGATAGCTGCTTGCATCCTTCTTGAAGTTGTATCTTAGCTCTATAACAGGAAACATATTTTTTCTCAAGTGTTCTGCAGTTGACTACAGGTTGTGTCGGATGGAACTTTTCCATTGCTCCTTGTATCTGTAAAGCTCAGACAGGACTCAGACAACAAAGAATCAGTCAGATTGAGCCCTTCTATTTATGTTAATTTGAGAGAAAACTGAATTGCTAAGGCACCAATTTCTATTCACGAAGGATCCACTTGGTGGATGGGAACGTTGGAGAGATGAAATTATGGAAATCAATTGAACAGGATTATATAGGAACATACAAGATCAATATTGTTCAATGAAGCAATAATGTGACATGGATCTTACACATCTTGGCTTCAAATCCTATTCATTGCTAGCTCAAATCCTATGTGACAATTAAAGCATTTCTACTTTTCTATGCCTCTAAGACTTTGATGGCCAATATAAGTAAATCATCTCATGTCTGTATCAGTACAGAAAGTAGTAGTAGCAGTAATAATCATAATTAGTTACCTAAAAATAATAAAAACTTTCAGATGAACTTATTTCTACACAAAAGGGAAGGCATTGGTGCTGTCCCCGTCAATTAATGCTGTCTTTGCCATCCACTTGCCGGAGTTGTTCCCGCCGATTAGTGCTGCTCTCAGAAGTCCCTCTTCTCTCTCTGATTCTAAGCAGTTCCTTTTTCCCTTCTTCTTTCTCATTTTTTTTTTGGTTCTTTTTGAATTTTCGAGCAATGTGACTAGTTTCAGCAGTTTCTACTTAGTTCTCGGATAAGTCCCTCCCTGTTTTAATTTGGCCAGATGTCCTTTTGTCCCTGGTCGGACCAAGTAGGGCACAGAAAAAGTGTTGTTATCCCAGTATTGGAAGTTTCATGTCTATTGCCTGTTCTTCTGTGACGTTGTAGTTGGCTCTGAATTAGTTTATAATGCAAATTTTGTTCCACGCTGATCATATTGTTGTGCCTTCTTTTGGATGTGTAGTCCCCCCTTTCATTTCTATTGCTTGACTGCAACAATTGCTGTCATTTCTCAAACCTCAGATATTTGGCTATTCGTGTTGAAGGGTATGATTAGTTAGTTGATCATCTTTATAATCTCTCTGTCTCTTTGGCATTTAGGAATGGCTCTGCTCTTCACTCTTCACTATCCTCTCTGTTAATTTAATGAAACTCAGGTTTGTATGGCATTAATCACAGCTTGTCATACCTTATTTGTTGGATTCACTGTTTCATTTGAAGCATATTGACTTCTTGTGTCAAATAACCAAATATACAAGGATTTTCTTAAGCAATCAAGAATCATCATATCTGATTCTTATCAGTCCATGTTGCAGTCCAGTTTCCTTCATCATATTTCTATGGATTGAAATGGTAGCCATTTTCGATTCAAGGCATTACATGCAGCCAATTGCAACCAATTTCTGGCCAATTTACGTGATCAGATTGGCAATCTTGATTCTTAAGATGACAATCCACGTTATATACATATAATTCTGTATAGTATAATAGAACCAAATGAGAAGCAAAATAAGTAATTCTAGCAAAAAATGGGGCATTTGACAAAGCCCAGCGCGGTACATTACAAAAAGCAAACTTAGTGAAATCTTTTTATTTTGTTTCTCCGGAACTAGAAAAATGAGATGAATAATGTAGCCAAAATCACAGCATGATTGTCAATTTCCCTCTTTTTTTTCTTTGACATTCTAATTGTTAAGGACAATACTTTCTTGTGCTTCTTGGGTCAGACCATTATTTTTTTGAGATTTTTTGCACAATAGAAGGCCTCAACAAGGCATTAAGTAGGACAGGTGAGCTGGAAATTTAGTGCCATACACGCCATGCAATTTAGATACTGACACAATAGACGTGCATACACTGAGATATTAAATGCAGACAAAATTACAATACACAAAACCACAATAAATGTTTTATTCATTAAAAGTTTTGCGTGCTAATCAATTCTATCCGTACAATTTCAAATTTACCTAATGTAAAATATAGATTGCATGGTGCAATCTATTGCAAGAAGTAATTCCATCTCAACTCGCCACACGTATCATTCCGGTCACTATTATCATTAGACAAATTTATGAAATGATAGTTTATACCATTCCACTCACCTTTTTATTTTTTTAGCCACCATCCTGTCTCACATTCATTATATAAAAATACAAAAAGTGTTACATTATTAATCTATTTTTTTTATTTAACTAATCCTCTATTCGGTCACACTTTTATTTGAGTAAAATGATACCTTTCACCCTTTCGGATCATTCTTTTTTTTTTTTTTCTAGGTTTGCAATTAGACTGCACCAAATTAATAAATGTTTCTTGTTTTCACAAATGTATCATAGCTTTTATGATTGCATTGCAACTAACATAATTTTTTCCTCAATATCGTTTGTTTGCTCTGAAGTGGTTTACAAATCTCCCACTTTAGCGTAAAACTTGTCGTAGTAACCTTAGATGTACCCTTCTGTTTGCTAATGCACCAAACTATTTTGTGACTCATATACATGCACAACATTAATTTGAATTAGATGTGATCGCTTAATTTGAACTATCTGAAAAATTATTTTGGACCTTTCATTGTTCAGCACAGTTTCTCATCCTTCTTGAGTGGAATTTTCCACGATCAGGGGCCCCAGGCATGTGGAATGTGGATCAAAAGCAGATGTAGAATCCCGGCAATGACTATATTTTATTTTCAACTGAAAATGCCAAGCAATTTCCGTTGCAAAAGCATCCCACCCAGTTTGTCAAAGAAGCGCTGCACCAAAAAATCCTCATAACTCTTGTCACTTCCGTTTGAGTCAAAGCAGTTCCTTGCTGCTTCTAGCTACAGCTAAAACCTTCCACTGCAAAAGAGTATTCTTATCTGAAGACTGTACCCAAGGAACAAGAAGAATGGCTGATGTACTTATAGCTTCCACAATAGAGGTAGCATTGAAGAAGACACTTTCCCTTGCCAATGAAAGGATTGGCAAGTTATTCCAATTCAAGGAGGATTTGGACACCCTCAAAGGATCTGTTGCTATGATCCAAGCTGTCTTGGCTGATGCAGAGGAAAAGCAAACGCATGACCAGGCCGTGCGACTGTGGCTCCAGAGGCTAGAAGCCGTGGCGTTTGATGCCGAGAATTTGTTGGACGAGCTGAATTATGAAGCTCTTCGTCGCCAACTTGTGGGCAAGGTGCGCTCCTTCATCCTCTCCTCTGACATTAATATTGTTTTCCGACGGAGAATGGCCTCTAAGATCAGGGACATCAACAAGAAGTTGTATAAGATCAATAAAGAAGCCAATGATTTTGGACTGATCAGATTCCAAAGGGCAAGTTTCCCCCTTTCTACTAGTGCTAAAGTCACACTAAATAGAGAGACGGATTCTATTGCTGGTCATTATGTTGTAGGAAGAGCTAAGGATGAAACAAGGCTGGTGGAGATCTTGCTAAGCTTGTCAGAAAATGCCGTTTCTGTAATTCCCATCCTTGGGATGGGCGGATTGGGAAAGACAACTTTAGCTCAATCTGTATACAACAATAGCCAAGTTGATAGCCATTTTGAGAAAAAAATTTGGGTTTGTGTCTCCGACAATTTTGAAGTGACGAGGCTTTTGAAAATGATTTTAGAATCACTCACGAGAAGAAATATTGACATGACCAGTAGGGATGTCATTGTCCAGGAAATTAGACAACAACTTGTGGGAAAAAAATATCTTCTTGTTCTTGATGACGTCTGGACCGAAAGCCAAATCTTGGGGGATGATTTTTTACGTTTGTTACGGGGCCTGAATGCAACTAATGGAAATTGGTGTGTTGTGACAACTCGTAAACAACAAACTGCATCCATTTTGGCTACACATGATCCTTATGTGTTAGGAAAGCTATCTGATGATGATTGTTGGTCTATCCTAATAGAGAAAGCCAATGCAGGTGGAGAAATTCCCGAACAACTGCAAGTCATGAAAAAGGAAATTATAAAAAAATGTGGTGGCCTACCGCTAGCTGCAAGTGTAATGGGAGGTTTATTGCGAAGGAAGGAGTGGAAATTGATTTTGATGAATAAGCTTTCAAATTTGAGCAGAGATGAAGACAGTGTCATGCAAATACTTCAGTTGAGTTTTGATAATCTACCATCACCAGCCATTAAGAAATGTTTTGCATATTGTTCTATTTTTCCCAAGGATACTGAGATGGAAGGGGATATGCTGATCGAACTTTGGATGGCAGAAGGCTTCCTTCAAGTAGATCTCAAGAACAAAAAAATGGAGGAAATTGGAGAATATTACTTGGAAATTTTATTGCAGAGTTCTTTGCTGGAAGAAATAAGAAAATATCGGAGAAGGTGTTATAAAATGCATGATATGGTGCACGACGTCTCAAAATCAATAATGGCAAAGTCTACTAAAGTCATTAATTCGGAGACTGGTTCAGAAGACAATAGTAATCAGGTTCGTTGTCTTGTAATAGACTCATTTGGAGAAGGCACAAAAAATCTTTTCAAGAGTCAATCAAATTTGCTTCATACATTGTTTCTAAGTCAAGGTAGCTTATCTGATGATATGCTAATGAAGTTGAAGAATCTGCACGTTCTGAATTTGTCCAGTGTAGAAAATCAGAATCTGCCAATCTCAATTGGCAAACTGATACACTTGAGGTACATTAACTTTGAGCGTTCTAGAAGTCAAACTTTGCCGGAATCTGTTTGCAAACTTTATAATTTGGAGACACTGAGCCTAAATAGCATATATGTCAAAGATCTTCCGAAAAAGATGTGCGATTTGATTAGCTTGAGACATCTCCATTATTACATACATGATGATAAAGAATTTCAAATGCCGCTGCAGATGGGACGGCTGACTTGCCTCCAGACACTTGAGTTTTTTAACGTGGGTCGAGAGAAGGGTCGACAAATTGGAGAGCTTGGAAGCTTGAAAAACCTCAAAGGCAAATTGGAGATACGCAATCTGGAACTGGTAAAGGGTAAAGAAGGAGCTGAGGAAGCAAAACTATCTGAAAAGGCAAATCTATTTAGGCTGGAACTTCAGTGGGCCTACAATCGAGAAGGCGACAACTACAACGACGAAGATGTGTTAGATGGCCTTCGACCCCACCCAAATTTGGAGGAGTTGGTCATTGGGAATTTTATGAGTGATCAATTTCCTCGATGGTTAATGAATTTGCCAACAACAACAACACTCCCTGAGTCAGCAACAACACTCTCCAAGTTAGCGTGTTTGGAGTTTAATCACTGCCACAGATGCAGAGAACTCCTTCCCCTGCAAAACTTTACGTCTCTTAAAGAGCTGGAGATTTGGGATTGCGATGGGTTGACGAATCTGCCAGGTGACATGCTACACTCTTGTATCTCTCTCCAGAAGCTTTGGGTGACTTTTTGTAGCAATCTTATCTCCTTTCCGCTTGATTTGCAACAAACGCCTTCTCTCTCGGAGCTGGTAGTATTCTGGTGTCCCAAACTGAAAACGAGCATGACGCCCAAAGGATTTGGTTTCCTAACCAGCTTAAGGTTGCTTGTGATTGGTCACTTCTCAGATGATGGTGATGATCATGAAAATTCTTCAATTTACAATGAGTTTGATTGGTCTGGATTGATATCCTCCTCCTCCTCTTCGTCATCCGCACTCCGTGAATTATACTTATATGGGTTGCCACACATGGAGTCCCTGCCACCTCAGATCCAATACTTGACCACTCTCACGTCATTAACTCTGCGTGACTTTGAAGGTATAAAAGCTCTGCCAGATTGGTTCGGAAACTGCGCTGCTCTTGAAAACTTGCGTTTACTGAATTTCAAAGAGCTTCGACATCTACCCTCTGAGGATGCCATGAGAAGTCTCACCAAACTAAAACGTCTGCTGATTGATGGTTCGCCTCTGTTAAAAGAAAGATGCACATTCAAGACCTAGGCATATGGTGATTAACTTCAAATCAAATTCAATCATGTAAGATTGCCTCCTACCTACTTTCTAAATTTGCTTTACAATCAATCTCCCCTTCTCTTCACCTCCCCCTCTGATTAACCTTCTCGTGAGAAAACCTAAAAAGTCTCCGTGGTTATTTTCACAATTTTCTCTTCTCCCTTTTTATCGTCCTATTTATTATCTTTCAAAGCTGCGGCATTAACATTTCTTATTAGGTCCAAAATATTGGTGCTCTTCATTTACTCCTTACAACATAATAGTAATACTCTTGTAACTATGAATTAGAATGACCCCAAGCACCTGTTCTGTTTCGTGCTTTGATGTTTTACTGTATCTCTGTTCATATTCTGTTCTATGCTTTGTTTTTGTAGGATTGATAGAAGAATAGCTTCACGAATAGAGGTTAGAATTTTGAAGCTTCTTCAGCACCGTCTCAATAACTTTTGGCCTGCATTTCCTACAAATAGCCTATCAACGTTTAGAACAACTAGCAGTCTATTTTTGTTTATTTTACATGCTCTGCTTCTGTGGATTTTAAGTTATTATTGCTAAAGTCATCTCACTCTGTTTAAAATTGTGATTCTAAGGGGACTGAACTTTTACCTCTTGATAATGAACTTGCATACTTATCTGAACTATTTGACTAGTAATTGCTCCATCAGAGTCGTATATGATGGTTTTCTGGCTCACTTATCCTTGATTTTGGATTTTGATCCATTAATCCCCGACAACGGTGCCAAAAATTGACAGGGTGTCGAGCCTGTGCAATAATAATTACTTACTCGAGAAAAATACAGATTTTGTATATAGCGGTGAGTAGGGTCGAATCCACAGGGACTGGCGATAACTTATTTCTTTTAGAGTCCGAAGTATGGGGGGTTTTTGAAGAATATAAAATAACTAATTAACTAACTAATAAAACAACTAATAGAAATAAATAGAAATTAATCAATAACCAATATGACTCTAGCCAAAGGTACAACTTTTCAGACACGGTCCATGCAACTGATCATCGATGCAAAGATAATTCAATTACTCATTACTAGATTGGTTATAGTTATCATACACGCGATGACCAACCAGCCTTTCCTTAATTTCTCGATAGTTAAGGTACGACCGTTAACTCTCTAACCAAGAAATAATCCTAGGTACGACCATAGGATTTAATTACTCGATTGCATTAATAATTAGAAAAGCCCAACCCTAACCAACAAATACGCTACGAGGGTTTGTTTGATGTTTTACCGTATCTCTGATCATATTCTGTTCTATGCTTTGTTTTTGTAGGATTGATAGAAGAATAGCTTCACGAACAGAGGTTAGAATTTTGAAGCTTCTTCAGCACCAACTATATGGCTAGACCTCAATAACTTTTGGCCTGCATTTCCTACAAATAGCCTATCAACGTTTTGAACAACTAGCAGTCTTGTTTTGTTTATTTTACGTGATCTGCTTCTGTGGATTTTAAGTTATTAATGCTAAAGTCATCTCACTCTATTTAAAATTGTGATTTTAAAGGGACTGAACTTTTACCTCTTGATAATGAACTTGCATACTTATCTGAACTATTTGACTAGTAATTGCTCCATCAGAGTCATATATGATGGTTTTCTGGCTCACTTCTCCTTGATTTTGGCTTTTTAGCCATGAAGACAATAGTCAATTGAGGAGTTTTCGCAGCTGTTGGTCATCACTTTCATGTTTTGGTTTAAAAATTCTGGTAATTTTAGATATGCTTCTCTTCTTTCACTGCTCAATTTTGACTTCTAACCACTTTAATATCTAATCTATTACGTATGAAACAAAGGAAATCTTGTCGTCATGAAGATATTATTGAGGTAGCCAAGGAAGGTGTGTACCGTTTGAGCAATGAAGTTGCACAAAACTTGGTGGAGTATCTTCCAACATTCAACTCTAAGCGCAATGTTTTGAAGCATTCTAGTAGTTAGTCAAGTCTGCTTGTTGTGACTCGCTGATCTTAATGAATCCATCTTGATAGAGGCTTTTAAGCTCTCTCTGCTTTTATGATTGTTGGTTGCTTCTTTTTTTATGGTAAGTTTCTCCTTTTGGGGCTTTAGTCACAATGACAGAAAACCTGTAATTATTTAAAAATTTCCATTAGCTTTATTCTATTTTGAACAGCATCTTGAGTTTGAGTTTTTGTGCTTTGCAATGATTTTAGGGACAAAACTTAACTGGGAACCTCATCGATGGCTCTTATTTACTGTCTTTACTTTTGCAAAGTCCTACAATTCCTTTCTGGATGGCATTCTTTTTTTCTGCCTCAGATGGCCAAAGTCTGAGATATCCATTGGGGTATGGTTCTTTTAAACTGTCCAAAGGATCCAATGATGTGTAGTCATGATAATGAGGTGCTGATTTGCATGTTGTAGAACTCAATTTGCATCTCCGGCATACTGCTCATAGTTAGAAGTTAGAACTAAATGGTGTTTTGGTAGCAGTTAAACGTGGATCTCTGTTGTGCCTTAATAGCCTACAGCTCTATTGTTCCTCAATGCCTCAATGTAATGTCTCTCAAGATCAAGAGTCATCATTACCGTGAATTTCTGCTGATGATCATGGGCGGTTTGGTTGGTGATAGAGATTGTTTTAGAGAAACCGACTGACAATGAGAAGCTTACAAATTTTCAAGTAAGTACAGTAAGGTTAGCGATTTTATTTCAAATGGATTAGTAGATGTACTTAGTATCAAGTCTTATTTCCTGCTCATTAGTTTTAGAACAAAGGCAACAAAAAGAAACCCTTTCTTTCTGTAAGATTCTCAGCTCGAAAATGACATGGAATTTGCTCTTCTATCTTTATTTTAAAGCAGGCAAACATGCCTTCTTGAGATTTTCAATCTAAAACCTCTTCATCCAACTAAGTACTCTAAAAGTTCATTTGGTTATCAATTTGCTAGAAAAGAATGATTATGTGTTTACATTTATGAAATAGATTGTTAAATCAAAGTTTGACGGAACACAGAAAATTATAAGTAGGCAATGATGGACAAAGATTTTAAGGGTCAATTTCTAGTTTTTTTTGTCTCTTCAGGACAACATACTCCCGTGAAACCACTACTAAATTTTTTAAAATCCATCCAATATTAGGCGATAAAAATTGTACGGCAAGATGATTTATTTGCAAAATATCTGAAGTTTTAAAACGTCTGCTTCCAAGATGTTGTCTAGTAATGTAGCAGTCAGGACTAAAGAATTATCATTTAGCAAGTTGATTGCAGGTTGCACTTAGAGATCTCAATTGTTAAGTGTACTACCTTATAAGCTGTGAATTATGGAAGTAAATTGGCAATTTTGGAACTTTAGTTTGTTGAAGGTTTTATTAGTCTGCTTTGTTGAGCTTCTCTTGGCTTTTTCAGTCTGATTCAGAAAAACTTAAAAAGTGCTGTTTCAGGAAGAAAACAATATTGCTAACCATGTATTAAATTCAATTATTGAATACAGGTGTTCAAGAGCAGATTACTTGATGTGGACAGTTAAGCCATGTCAAAGCTGAAAACTTTACATCTACGATACAAAATTCTGTGTTAAATAAGAACTAGCAGTTTACTTTTGCTCAGCTCATTTGTCTGCTACCTCCAGTTGTATATCATGATTGCTGAAAGGAGCTAATTCTCTTTAAACTTGAGATTCTACGAGGATTGAAATGCTTACTCTGAACTTCCACCTCTTGGGAATGTATTTATCATCTTTCTCCAAATTATCTGATTATTGGTATTCTTATTATGTCTCTTAAATGATGGGATTCTACTTTCTTCAGCTGTGATCTCTTTACATAAATCCAATGGTCAATCGAGTTACTCTGACTGCCCTTGGTTGTGAGATTGGTAGTCTGATAATTTATAATACCATCCTCTTCCACTACTTAATATTGGGTTTTAAGCAGTTTAATAACCAATGCATTAACTAAAACCTTAATATGGATGAAATGATTGCTCTCTCTGAAGTTTCACCCGTTGAAAATGCATTGGACATTTTAGATTTGATACC
Organism: Coffea canephora; assembly: GCA_036785865.1. Classification (NCBI taxonomy): domain Eukaryota; kingdom Viridiplantae; phylum Streptophyta; class Magnoliopsida; order Gentianales; family Rubiaceae; genus Coffea; species Coffea canephora. Next base: position 4,828,954 of record CM071913.1, read on the forward strand.
ACAAGCAGCAATTCTACAAACCTTTTCTATAAGACTTTAAACCCGCAATTCTCTACTGCACTCCTTCCGCCTACACTTAACAAGCAGATTTTTATGGTCTCTCCCCTAGATGAACTTAGATTAGATTTTTATAGCTGGTATTAATTAATTTTTGTTTTGCATTTCCTACAAGTTACCCATCAATATGAAATAAGCACTAGGAGTTTCGTTTTGTTGATTTTATATATCTGCTTTTGTGGACGTAAGATGTGATTGCTAAAGTGATCAGCTCCCTAACTAATGATTCTAGTGGGAGTAAATAGTTGCTCCAAAGTTTAATCACCTCTTGAAGGCGCATTTATCAAGCTTCTTGAACCATTTGATTAGTGATTTGTTCGATAAGTCTCGTAGATAATGGGTTTCTGTCTCACTTTTCCTTGGTTATGATTTTCTAGTAGTAAAGATTTGAGGAGTTTTCAGAGCTGTTGGTCATCAAATTGGTGTCTGGTTCTAAGAGTCTGGTAAGTTCAGATATACTACTCTTCTTTTACTACTCAAATTTGACTTTTAACTACTTTGATTCTGAACATATTACAACCAAAACTTGAGAAATCTTCTCATAATGAAAATGTTTTTGGGAGCAGCCACGGAAGATGTACTGTTCATGCAGTGAAGCTGCACAGAATTGTTAAGAGTATCTTCTTACACAATCAAGTCTAAGCTGCAAGTTTTGAAGCATATCGCTGTGGTTAGTCGAGACTGCTGCTACTTGCTGCAATTATTTCATCCGCTGTGATGAAGGCTATTAAGCTCATTGATAAGTTGTATTTTTGCGATTAATTCTATGATTATTTTCCTCTTTTATTATACCAAATATTGCGTTAATTGATGGATTCTACTTATATTTGGTTAATGGTGCTAAATTGTAGGAAAAAGAGCAAAACGTGACAAAAAGGGGCAATCTTCCAATTAATTTGATGGTGGCACGTTCGGGATCGATTTCCAAGTTCGATTCAAACTCTGGGCAGCTTTAGAGGAAGATTTGGAAGACTTGAATTCTAATTACTAGTCTTATTGTTGAATTAGGAAACTTGAAATACTTTCTTTTGTGGTTTATTTTGCTATTTAGGAAACTAGTTCTATTAGGTAGTATTTTTCCATTAGGAAACTAAAGAAGAGAAAGAGCCGGATCCCGCGTGATAAAGACTTCAGCTAGCAACAAATTCGGATCTTCTTTGGACGGCAGAAATAAAAGAGGACAATTGCTTTGTTCTTATTACTTTTGAATTCCGGGGCTAGTTGGCCGATTTTGGCTGGGAACAATCTTGTAAACTTCAAATAGCTCTTTTGCACAGCTGGTTCTCCATTAATGGAGAACTAGCTTCTCAATTCTAGTCAAGGGGACAACTGAAGATATGGTTCAACAATTACTGTGAGATCTAATTTATTTTAATTGTTTCCTCCATTTATTGGTATTCATATGTTTCCTGCTTTTAACTGTTATAGCTCTTGTGTATGATTGATTAGTGCGCAATAATTAATTATTCATACAGGATATTTTGCTAAATAGAGGTAATTGAATCCGTAATTGTTCGTTATCTCTATCCCAGTAGCAACTGGCGTAATTGGGTTTATGTCAGGGAAACATACGATCTAATTTAAACAAACCCTCGTAGCGTGTTTGTTAATTAGGATTGGGCCTTTCTAATTATTAATGCAAACCAGAAATTAAATCCTACGGTCGTACCTAGGGTTGTTTTTGGGTTAGGGAAATAGTTAACGGTCGTACCTTAGCTATCGATAAATTAAGGAAGGGTTGGTTGTTTAGCGCGTGCGAGACAACTATAACCACTCTATTAATAAATGTTGGGATTATTTTTGCATCAATGATCAGTGCATGAACCATTTCTGAAGTATACCCTTGGCTAGAGTTTCTCTAAGTATTTCTTTTAATTAATTATTTTCTGCATTTAATTCATTTAGTTGTCGTTTAATCCCAAAACCCCCCATTAATCTTGACTTGAAAAGAAATAAATTTCTCGCCAGTTTCTGAGGAGACGACCCTGCTTACCACTGTCTACTAAGTTAGTAAATTCAGTTAAATAATTAATTCAAGTATATCGGATTAAGCAAACTCTTCGGGAACAGGGTGAATCAAGTAACCCATTGCACACCTAGAGTCCCTGCTCCAGTACTCGAATTGATTATTGACTGCTTTATGTGGTAGTTAGGTTTTATTTATTATTATTGCACAGGTTCGACACCTGTCACTCATTCTGCCACCTATACTTGTTGGTTGCTCCTCTCTTCATGGTAAGTTCTTATTTTAGTGTTTCAAATACTACAAAAAATGTCATGCAACAAAGTGCTGGCTTTATTCTTGACTACATGCTGTCTCGAGTTTCTTAAGTTTGAGTTTTTGTGTTTTGCAGTGATTTTGCACTCAAAGATCAACATTAACCCTGATAGCTCTTACTTACTATCCTTGGTACTTTTAATATGATCCCTTGTTGAACAAGATCCTGTTTCAGTCAGATCAAATGAAAACATCCAGGATGGAAACCCCTTTTGCTCCCTGCCTCGGATGGCCAAAGCCTAAGATCTTCCTTGTTGGCGTGGTTCTTTTAAACTGTCCAACCGATTCAGCAATTTGTAGACATGTTAATGAGGTGGCTTTTTACTTCTTTGGAACTCATTTGCCATATCTTCCTTATTACTCGTAGTTCAAAGTAGCCGGTATTTTGTCGCAGAAAGATGTGGATTAGCTTAACCCTGATAGGTGCTTGCATCCTTCTTGAAGTTGTATCTTAGCTCTGTAACAGGCAACGTATTTTTTCTCAATGTTCTGCAGTTGACTGCTGGTTGTGTCCAATGATTCTTTTCCATTGCTCATTGTATCTGTAAAGCTCAGGACAGGACTTAGAGCACAAGAATCAGTCAGCTTGAGCCCTTCTACTTTATGTTAATCAGAGAGCAATTTAGAAAACTGAATTGCTAAGGCACAATTTTGTATTCAAAAAAGGATCCCAGTTGGTGGACGGGAACGTTGGAAAGATAAAATTATGGAAATCAATTTTACAAGAATTAAATGGGAACTGACATTTTGCAAAATTGCTTTCATGCGAACTAGTCCTTGTGCATCAATGTTGTTCCACAAAGCGGCAATGTGACATCGATCTTACACATCTTGGCTTCAAATCTTTTTCCTTGATAGCTCAGCGGTATGTTACAAGAAAAGCATTTCTACATTTCCATGCCTATAAGACTTCGAAGGCCAATATAAGTAAATCCTCTTATATCTATAACAGTATAAAAAGTAGTAATAATAATCGCAATAACTAATTAGTGATTGTATAAATATTTATCTGGATTAAAGTTTTTACGTTTTCTATGATCACATTTTCCGAGCATACCTTTTTATCTCACTAATAATGGAGCACATGCATTGCATATGAACCTGATACTTTTAGATATTTCTCCTTTAAAATTTTTAGAAAATCAAATATTTGGGATAATTTCAGAAACCTGCCTTGAGGTTTCTAACAATTTCTCTCAAATGCCCTCAAGTTTAAGAAATTACACTTACCTCCCTTGACATGGTAAAATACCTATAATGCCCTCCACTTGACGGACAATTTTAAATTTAAGGCAATACATTTACAAAACCCAAAAGAATTAATCTATTTTTCCATCTCTTGTCTAATATTTTCTCTCCTCTCTTTTCTAGTTAATATAACCTATTTTTATTATCTTCAGTTTTGTTAATATTAGTAAATTAAAATTACAAAATCACAGAGGGAGCAGAATATGTGTCAAAGTAGAAAGAAATGAAGAGACTCGCAATGATAGAGAAATAAATAATGAAACTGATAATTGAAATAGGAAGAAAAACTAAATATGTGAAATTTGTCATATTTTGCTTGTTGTCAAAAAACTTTTATAAAATATCAATAATTACATAAGGATCTCTTTCATTGAATTAGAATTTGTTATTATGATTTTATTATGGAGGTAGAATTTATTCTCTATTTTTGAGACATTAATATTATTAAGACCATATGAGTGTTGTAATGGTGGTTCTAAATCAAATTAGCTTGTATTGAAAAGGTATTTGAGCATTGATATTTAATTTTGGAGTAAAAAATTGGTTATCAATGGGCTTGTCTTTTTCTCTCTCTTTTTTGTTTTTGTTTTTGCGTGACAAGTATTGATATCGTATATGCAATTTGGAATATTTTGAAGAGTTATTTGATTTTAGAACTTATGCTTCGATGGTTGTTAGGGATTAGACTTATTGATTTGTGCAAAGTGTGGAAAAAATTGATTGAGTACACTATATTTTCTTTATTAATTTTGTACAGAAGGGCAATTTAGAATTTTTAAGAGAAATTTAGTTTGTTAGACCTACATTGTTACTAAATAGTAAAAATAGGGGAGGTATATGTAATTTTTAAAACTTAAGGAGAGCTCTCTGTAATTGTTAAAAATCTCAGGGGAGATTTGTAAATTTATCCCCAATTATTTTGAAGGAATAAATGTAATTGAGACAAAAAAAATGTTATTTTTAATACTTATGTTATTTTATACTTTTTCTGAACTTAGTTTGCCTTAACCAATACAAATGCACAAACAATAAATCATTCTTTGTTTCAAGAATAATGTTTTGGTTAAATTTAGATGACCTAAATGTTCATTTTTATGCCATTGGAATTTAAACTTTTAATTTTTGAATAATTCGTTGCTCCCTTTTAAGTCATTCTATGAATTGTTTATTACTTTTAGTGAGATTTTCGTATTATTATTATTATTATTATTTTGCTAACAGTGGATTGTAAAATGATCTATAATGTTATTGTAATTATAATAGTATCTGAATATATTGAAATTCCATTGTTCGAATTTAAATAGCTTAACTTTGAAAAGAAATGTTTTGATTTGGTGAAACTTATTTGTATTTCTCCTTGATGGCATGCTTTATAATTATAGAGTTAATATGATTAAAAATTGTAACATGTTAAGATTATTTATTATATAATAGTCAAACTAACTTGGATATATTTTTATTACCATAATTCAAAGGATGTTTCACCTTTGTAATTATTATTATGATTGGCATTGATGAATATAATATTCATTAATTGTAGTTTAATACTATAGTTGATACAAGAATATGATTGATAAAGTTCATTAAATATAATATTTATTGCAATTTAAATAAATAAATTCCCAACATCAAACTTTTTGCCTACCTTAGTACTCCATTTCCTATTATATTTTGAATTAATTTTTTTTACTCAATAATATTGTGCACATATTAAAAAGGTGCTCTAAAGGCTTAGTTTATTTGTCTCCAAGAAATAAAAAGATTCGTGATACTTTTGAGAGATTCATAGTACCAATTTATTATGTTTTGTTTCATGTTTGAAGTACTCTTTAAACTTGGATTTTGTAAATAAAATTTGTTCTTCTTTCTTTTGGTAAATAAAGAAGTATGGAACCTTTTATTTTTTGGAACCACCCGCATGTTTGATATTATTTATTAATGATGAAATGCAACAATTTGTCCATTTATTAAACAGGAGTGTATTTGGTATCATATAAACTAATATCAATTGTGACATAAGCAAAGTAAGTAACATTTTTGGGATAATTTTGCTCTTTTAAGAAATTCACTTGTCTTCAACTTGGTCGTGGGACCCAGACAAATGTGATATTCGATTCTGGCAGTCTATCATTGTCTGCCTTTCACTAAATTATGGCTCTGTTTGGATTCCTTGTTTTTAAGTCTATTTTTAAAAAATTGTTTTTCACTTTCTAAATATTACAGTAAATGTGTATTTCAAAAATAATTCCAAAAACATATTTTGCTTCCACTATTAACAACTAAGATTGACCATATTTTTTATAATTTATAAATAAAATTTGTTCTTCTTTTTTTTTAATTTAATTCATTATAACTGAAGGGAATGTTTTTCGTTCTTATAATTGTTGGCATATAATTGATATTAATTATTGATGAAATGCAATGAACTAGTTGTTCTTTTTTCGGTTTAATTCACTAGAATCATCACAATTCAAAGTATATATATATATATATATATATATATATATATATATATATTGCTGGACATGATAGATTCTATCACCACCAATCTAGAAGGGTGCGTACACACCCACTGACGAAATTTTTTCAGGAAATTCTAGATTTATAGTGCAGGAATAGTTGAACTTTAAAGTTTTCTTGATGACCAACTACTCTAGGAATAAGGAAAAATACCGGTTTTCGTCCCCAAACTTTGGACACAAGACACATTTCGTCCCTCATCTTTCGGGCATGACACATCTGGTGTCTGAATTAAGAATTTTAGACCAAATGTTATCCTCAAACGGCAATTTATCCACCATTTAACGAAACCGGTCACGTGAGATTCACGTACCATTAAAGCTTCTGTCCGAAAGAACCCAGGTGGAAAAGGACGTTGTCTCCACTTTCCTTGTCCAAAACCGAATCTGAGCTCACTCTCTCTCTACAAGTTCACTTTCCCCTTTCCCTTGCCTTTCACTTTCCCTTTTCCTTTCACTTCAACGACTTCCTCTGCAAATTTCCAAGCCTAAGCTCAAGCTCCATCTGAAAATTCTGCCGAGAGCAAATCCCCTCTTCCAAATCAAATTCTGCCAAGAAATAAAGTAGAAACTTGCATAAAGCAACACCCAGCATTGTGGCTGTATTTCCCTAAAATGAGATCTAGAAATCTTGAGTCGTCATCGTCATCGTCATTAAACAGCATTGTTAAGGTTTTATAAATGACTGTTTTAGTTCTTGGATTACACCTTACCTCCAAAATTTGGGAATTTACCCAAATTTTCCATTTTCTAATATTCCTACAAATATGCAAAATTATGCATATCCCTCAAATCTACCCAATATTAATGTTTTGTTAAACTCTAAATAACAAAAATATGAAATATAATATTTAAATATATTTTAATACACACAAGTTGGACGGGTAACTAGTGTGTCAGAGAGTTGCCATAATCTCCTTAAACCCGCATGCGGGTTTAAAGAGTATTCGGATATTCTCATATGCACCTATGCAAATCGAACCAACCGGATATCTTATCCGTATCCCATTTTTTTAAATAAAAATCTTATAAATTTGAAAAATAAAATCAAATTTAGATGTATTAGGGTTTTAAAAATATTATATAAGTGATAAAAATTTTATAAATTGTAAAAATAAAATCAAATTTAAATAATTAAATGTTATATTTGCCTAAGAAATAATACAATAATCATAATAATGATAATACAATAATATTGGTGTAATAAAACTGCCATTAATTTAAATATTTACTTATAATGCCCAAAGAGCCTAATTACCAATTTTTTCTTCTCGCGCTCAAATATAACATTAACCCGCATGCGAGCTAACCTTGAAATAGAAAAAACACAGAATCTCCTTAAACCCGCATGCGGGTTTAAAGAGTATTCGGATATTCTCATATGCACCTATGCAAATCGAACCAACCGGATATCTTATCCGTATCCCATTTTTTTAAATAAAAATCTTATAAATTTGAAAAATAAAATCAAATTTAGATGTATTAGGGTTTTAAAAATATTATATAAGTGATAAAAATTCCCAAATTTTGGAAGTAAGGTGTAATCCAAGAACTAAAACAGTCATTTATAAAACCTTAACAATGCTGTTTAATGACGATGACGATGACGACTCAAGATTTCTAGATCTCATTTTAGGGAAATACAGCCACAATGCTGGGTGTTGCTTTATGCAAGTTTCTACTTTATTTCTTGGCAGAATTTGATTTGGAAGAGGGGATTTGCTCTCGGCAGAATTTTCAGATGGAGCTTGAGCTTAGGCTTGGAAATTTGCAGAGGAAGTCGTTGAAGTGAAAGGAAAAGGGAAAGTGAAAGGCAAGGGAAAGGGGAAAGTGAACTTGTAGAGAGAGAGTGAGCTCAGATTCGGTTTTGGACAAGGAAAGTGGAGACAACGTCCTTTTCCACCTGGGTTCTTTCGGACAGAAGCTTTAACGGTACGTGAATCTCACGTGACCGGTTTCGTTAAATGGTGGATAAATTGCCGTTTGAGGATAACATTTGGTCTAAAATTCTTAATTCAGACACCAGATGTGTCATGCCCGAAAGATGAGGGACGAAATGTGTCTTGTGTCCAAAGTTTGGGGACGAAAACCGGTATTTTTCCCTAGGAATAATTTCAGATGAACTTATTTCTGCACAAAAAAATAAGGGGCCTTTTTTTTTCAGGTGAATATACAAAATTAATAAATAAATAGAGGAAACGATACCGTTTGAAGATTTATATATGCGATTTGGACCTCCTCCTCTTCCATTTGAATTTCTTCGAAACTCTATTCCTTTTTCTCCTCCACTGCTGCTGCTGCCATTTGCCGGCAATCGCCATCCACCTGCTGGAGTTGTCCCCGCCGTTTAGTGCTGGTCTCGGAAGTCCCTCTCCTCCCTCTGATTCTAAGCAATTCCTTTTTCCCTTCTTTTTTTTTTGTTCTTTTTAAATTTCCGAGCAATGTAACTGGTTTCTGGAATTTCTACTTAGATCTTAACTGCGTTTGGAAGAATTTTTCTAGCCTATCTCGTGGTGGTATCATTTGATGGTTAGAGTTGTAGATTATTCGCTCTTTTCACTTGACACTGGCAAACTTACATTAGGTCAAGACACTGCAGTAAATATTATGCGCAAGTTCCACAATTCGCCAATGTTAGACTAGTGCATGGACGTTTATGAAGTTCAAGTTTTGATCACTGATTCGTTATGAAATTTCTTTTTTTTTTTTTGCTGAAATGTTGTTTTGTGTTTTCTACTTATTATATGCACTTTTTTTTTTTCTCTGGAAAGTTATGGAAAGAAATTAGACAGAAATATAGAAAATTTCAGACATATTTGAACTGAAAAGGTTCCAAAAACCTATTTAAATGAAAGAAGATCATCATCGGTGGTCATTAACGTTATTTTAAATGTATAGGTCTTGAAATAGCAAAGATTGTAGCTTCGACCTCTCTGTTTTAATTTGGCCAGATTTCTTTTGTCTCTGTTCGGACCAATTAGGACACAGAAAATGTGCTGTTATCCGTATAATCCAAATAAACGGATTAAATCAGTTAACAATTTCTTTTCCTTTTTCTATGGTAACACTTCCCCAGGAATTTCTTAGAAATTAGCCTTGTAATTGGGAGTTTATGTGAGGGCTTGTATTGGAAGTTTCATGTCTATTGCCTGATACTGTGTGACATTGTAGCTGGCTCTGAATTAGCATATAATGAAAATTTTGTTCCAGACTGATCATACTTGTGCTGTTGCATTTACTGCCGTCTTTTGGAAATGTAGCCTCCATTTCATTGCTATTGCATAAGTATCATGATTGCTGTCTTTTCTGACACCTCGTGTCCTTTCCTCAGATATTTGGCTATTCGTGTTGAATGTTGTTTTGTTGTAACGTATTTTCATGCCTCCCTGTACAAGGTCCTCCTTGAAGGGTATGTCGCTGATTATGATTAGTTGTGCCTGTTAAATCGATTTATAGGTTCTTATCGTGCCTTCTTTATACTTGCAGTAGCCAGACAAAAAGCTGGCGTTCTCTGTGACAATGTACAGTCCATTTCGGGCGAAAATGACTTGAAACTCTGCATTACAAATTACTTCAAGGTATAAATCTATTGGTTTCTGTATGAGTTAATTGGTTCATGTTAACACCCAATGGCCTTGCCTTGCAATTTATTAGTGTTGTGTCCTTTTTTTTTTCCCAAACTTAAACCATTAAAGATGAGTTGACTAAAGTAAGTTAAGTCTGCTTCATCAGAACAAGAGGCTTAATGTTTGTTTGCAATTTCATGTGCTGACCAAGGTGTTCCATGATCAGGGTGCATCAGGGAAGTATAGTCAGAAATCTGGCCAGGCACCTCTTTATACTGATGATGAGCGTGAGCTGGAAAATAAGATGGCAAAACTTCAAAAAGGAAAGAGAGCAATCCAGTTAGATTCAACTGATGATCATGTTGAGGTTGTGGCTCCAAAGAGGGGAAAAGCTATGAATAAGGGGAAGTTGAAAATGCCTAAACGTACAAGGAAGTTTGGCAATTCAAGCCCTGGGGAAGTAAATACTCAGTCATTTGAAATTGACAGTATTAGCTCCCACTTCAGTAAGAGGAAAGAGTCCTGCATGTCTCCATCAATTGGTATTCCTTCCCCTCCTGCCCCTACCGATGACATGTTCCATTGTCGGACAGCTTTGCAAGCGGTTGAAGCATATCTAGCAGCAGCTGAAGGGGATTTGTTAGAGGATGAAACGGAAGATGTCATTGTGCTATGTTATTGTGCCATGTTATTGTACTATGCTTGGATATTAGATGTCAAGCGCTGTAGCCCTGGTCCAAGGTAGACATTTTGTCTGCATTCACCATGTCATTGTGCTATGTTATTGCTTATGTTTGGATATCAGATATCATGATGTATGGTTGGCTATTGGATTTGCTAAAGCTGTTTATGCTCCAGTGTTAGCTGAAGTAGTACTTGTGCTCATGAACTTACGTGTTTGCAGTACTGATGGACTTCTTTGTTGGTAGCTTTTAGTTCGTGACTGAGTTCCTTGGTTTTGGATAAATGATGGCACATATAGATGATATGAAATGGTGGCAAATCAATATGATGGCTGTTTCATGCTTTCATCATTTGCTCCCTATTTTTTTCCTCCAATTCTAGCATGAGAGGGGTGGGTATTTAAGAACGGGGAGAGAACGGGGGGATTGGAACAAAGAACCTCTAACTCCTGATATCTCAGTTTTAGTCACTAGACTAAGTGTCATCATTCTCCTCTTAATTCTACTTAATGCATTGGGAATTGTTATTAAACTTTTGGTTTGCCCGGGCAGATATGGATGCCATGATTCAAGGGCATGGTGTTACCATGAATCCAGACATCATGACCTAGAACCCTGAGCTCTAAACTCTAAACCTTAAATCCTAAAATGGACTGGTGTTCTTTTGCACTTGCAGAGTGTCATGCCATGGTCACAAGGTACATGGGGGTCCTTGCTATTAGGGGTACTGGACTATTACAAGGGGGCATGGCATGAGTATTCAATTAGGCATGGGCAAAAATACAGTGGAGACATTCAGCTTCTCGCAAGATCAGGTAATCCTCTTCGCCAAAGCCAAAAATGGTATTAAAATTTGGACAGAGGTGGACTTCGGGGTAGCTGAAACATACGATAAAACGCTGAGGCACAAAGCGAAGCATCGCATATTAAGAGGGAATAAGTTTGTGAGAAAGTGATTAGAGGCGATATGACATAACTAAAAAATCACTACATAGCCAAGCAAATAACTATACTCAATAATTGTTATATAGAGTATGTTATTAGAGAACTAGACTATGCAAATCTTCCATTTTTATTATTGGAATTTTTTTTAGATTTATTTTCACTAAAGTTTATGCTAGGATTCCACTTCCAAAAACATTTATGCGAGATAAAAAATTAATTAAAATAGTAGGAAAACTTACTGGGTGTTTGGCAATTTTCGATCACAGAAATGAGAAATCAACTCATCCAACCAAATTAGTTCCTTAGCTCAGTGGCCACCAGCCACCACCAAAGTTGGTGGAGTGGGAGGCCAGGGATCAAACCTTGCCTCCCACTATTGGTCACAAAATATGACAAGCCACTTTGAAGTGGCTCATCAAATTGCCTAACTAAACCAAATGACCAATCACTCTATGTAGGGGTGAGCACGGATCGGATACCTGTCCCATTTATCATTTGGCTGACCCAACCCGACCTTGCGGGTCAGCTATTTTCTGACCTTTACTCGCCCTGCATATCAGCAGGTATCCGACCCGCTTCATTTATCATTTAATTTTTTTTAAAAAATGATTTATACCAATTTAATTTTACATGTTACACATTCATCTAAAATTTAATAATTTTTTTTTTCTATAAAAAGGTGTCCCACCAAGAAACAAGCATGTGAAAAGAATATAAGATAAAGGAAAAAAATTAAAAGAATTCAAAATCAATAAAAGTTTGAAATAAGTAGTACAATTTTTGATATATATGTTCCACATTAATTAAACTTTTTTCTATAAAATATAAGATCATGACCTCTGCAAATGAATCTTGTAAATAAACTATAGTCTCTCATATTTATAATACAATTTGTTTAATAAAATTACTTATTTAGTTCTAACTTATTATTTTATAGTGTATGTATAAAAATAAAAAATATATATATGCGGGGCGGATCGGGTACCCGCGAATTTTTAATTATGTGACCCTAACCCGTCCTGCATCTTAGCGGGTATCCGATTCTTTTTTGACCCGATCAAATAATAAAAATTGAATATTTTAACTTTCGAATCGGATCGAATTAGATACGATGGACTTTTGGGCAATGTTTTAAAAACCGGACCGTTAATTGAACCGGTGAAGTGAAAGGGTCGAGGTTCAACCGGTCGGACCGGTTCAACCTCGATTCAATGAATTTTTTTAAAAATAATTTATATAAATATATATATGTACAAAATAAGACATGTAATGGACTAATTTAATACTTTATATGATGAAAAGTTTACTATTTTTTAATAACTTGGATTTTTAAAAATAAATTTTTTAAATTATAAGTTAAAACAAATAAATTTCATCTCAATTTCAATTATATCTAAATCCAACCCAAAAATATCACAATATTTTGAAATTATACAAAATTCACGTCTATGAGAATTTAGATATTTCGAACTTAAATTTTAATTTACGTTTTGGGATTTAGAGATTGCAATTTAAAAAAGAAAGTTTGGAGTTCGAAGGAAGTCAAGAAAATCGAAAATAAAAATGTAAACTTGATAAGAAACAAAAAATGAGATAAAAGTGAGTGGTTGTGGCATTAAATAATTTGGGTTAAAAAAATAATTCTTTTTTAACTTTTTTCAATTTAATGGACAAAAACAAAATTAAAAGATGGAAGAAAACATCAATAAATAAAAAATAAAGAGGTTTGATTAAAAAGGGAGTGACAAAAGAAAAGAGGATAGAGGGAGAGAGAGAGAGAGATTTGAAAATTAAAAAGAAAGAGCCATGAGAGGATGAGATTTTGTAAGAAAAATGGAAAAAAGAAATATGAGTATTTGGTTTATATAAATAAGTTATCAAAAAAAACCAATAAGATGTGATGGTGCAACGGTTAATACATTAGTTTTCTATTATAAAGGTCTTGAATTTGAATCTTGATAGCTACATTTTGCAAAAAAAAAAAAAAAAAAAAGGAGGAAGGTTGAAAACCGGTTCAGTAGCGGTTCAATAGCGATTTTTACGATTCGACCGATTTTCTGACAAAGTCAACTATGACATTGAATCGGACCGATGTCATGGCCGGTTCACGATCCAATCGGTCGAACCGGCCAATTCGATCCGATTTTCAAAACATTACTTTCGCATAATTTTGCCCATCCCTAACTCTATGCCGCATGAATTTGACCGGTCAACAGTCTCACCAAGGCTGCTAGATCTCCAATCGACTAAGACCACTCCATTGATTCAAAGTTCGAACTTGAGTGAAAACTTTCAACCATTACATTTCTAGCTGAACAAGGAGGTTGACCAAAAGGATTTTCTGAGGTGCAGAGAAGAATTCTTCTTCATTCTTGAGTTTAGCATCAATCGATTAGCTTAGCTGTTCAAGATTTGAACGTTGTTGTTCCATAGCTGCTTAGCAATCCAACACCCCACTAAGAGATGGCCTCTTCCACTTCCACCTCCTCCAACTGTGTAGATTCAGTCTTGAATGCTCTGGAAAATCTGGATGGCCTTTGGGATTTAAATGTTTATCAACCTGAGCAACTGAAGCGGGAGTATAGACTCATGAGGACATTTCTTCTCTGCGCCAGAATATGGAACACTTCTGACAACAACGAGCATGTAAGCTATCTAGAATCTTTCATGTCTAAACTTGAAGCTGGTATCCATAAACTTGCACTCAGACTTCCAATAGAGCAGAAAACAGACCGAGTATTCAATAAACGGCTGTTTATTTTGACTCGTAGCGTTCAAAGTAGTATCAAAAGTTTTCAGCAAACAATCAACCATTTTTACTTCATTTTCTCGAATAGTTTGTCGCAAACCAGTAATTGTCTGACGGGACATGAGTTGATGGAACTCATCGACTCTGTGCTCGAGAATCTGGTGGATGTTCTTCTCTGCATATTTGGATATGATGACCAAGATCTGCTGGAACTATGCAAAGACCTCCAGGAGAAGCTGAGGTTCTTCCAAAGTTTGATTCGCTTTGCTGTGTTGCGAGTTTTGAGCAAAAGCAACTGGGAGCTGCCTTATCCCACATCAATTCTGTGGATCTGAATGCAGCAGACCTATTTTCCATGTGTTGGTTTGACATAAAAGGTGAACTAGTGTCCAAGTGCAACATAGATTTCAGAACTATTACAGAAGATCAACCCCTTTGATCCTCAAGTCCGTGACATTTATATCCAAGTCCTAGTAGCTTCTAATTCATCAGGATCATGCATTATGTCAAAGGAGAATAATAAGCATAGATGGGGGAATTTTGTTGATGCTCTCCTAGATAATTTTTGGGAGCTACTTAATAGCAATACCGGCTTAATGGATTCTACAACCAGTCAAATGCATATAGTCTATGAGGGACTGAGATTCTTGAGAACAATTCTTAAAAACCAGCATGAGAACTTTGATAAGCTACCTGAAAACGTGAAGGATATTATTGGAGATGCTGTTGGTGAAGCTAAAAGTGTGATCCACTCACTTTTTATGCATGAATTGAAAGACGACTCAACCAAGGATATGGATCATGTGTTCTTTGCTTTTCAAAAAAATATTAAGCTTATTGAGGCAGAAGTTGGAGACAGACATTATGTAAGCACCATCATGGCAGAGGTTAATCTTGTTAATATGGAATATGTGGGGATTGGTGATGATGAATTCACCTGTGGAGCTCAAAAGAAAGCGCAGACTCCACCCCGTTCTTGGTTGCAATGGACTATGCCAACATCCAATCAAGTTGTGGTGGGATTTCATGATGAGGCAGGACAAATAATCTTTCAGCTTACAGGAGGATCAGGAGAGTTGGACGTTGTTTCTATTGTTGGCATGCCTGGACTGGGTAAGACTACTTTAGGTAATAAAGTTTACCAAGATCCTATGATTATATGCCACTTCCATATTCGTGCTTGGTGTTGTATTTCTCAAGTATATGGAAAGAAAGATGTGTTGTTTCAGATTTTGGCTTGCATTGATCCTTTGGACTCTGATGAATACTCTAGGATGGATGCTGATGATCTTGCTATAGCACCTACCATTGTTTAAAGGGGCAGGTATCTCCTAGTTTTGGATGATGTTTGGGACATTGAGGCCTGGAATGCGTTAAAAGTTTCATTCCCTAATGATGCCAATGGAAACAGAATTCTTTTAACAAGTCGAATTTCTAAGTTGGCTTTGGAAGTTAAACCTGCAAGTAAACCTCTCCATCTTCGCCAACTTACTAATGATGAGTACTTAGAATTACTACAAAAGAAGCTGGCAGAAAGAGGTGGAAATCCTCCAGCACTGTTTCTACATGGAAAGCATATAGCAAAAGGTTGTAAAGGGTTGCCTCTAACAGTTGTTATCACAGCTGGGATTCTTGCAAATTTAGAGCAAGATGGTTGGGAAGAAATTGCAGAAAGTCTAAGTTCGGACACTGTGTCTGGCACAGAACATTGCAAAAGTATATTAGAGCTGAGCTATAAACATGTACCTCATTATTTGAAGCCATACCTTCTTTATTTTGGAGCATTTCGAGAAGACCAAGAGATATCAATCTGGACATTGATGCGGTTGTGGATTGCTGAAGGCTTTGTTCAAAAGACGGAGGTAAAGAGCCTAGAGGACACAGCTGAGGACTACATAATGGATCTAATTGGGAGAAGCTTGGTTATGGTTGACAAACCAAAATCTACGGGTGGAGTCAAAACTTGCCGCATCCATGACTTGTTGCATGAATTTTGTTTGAGAAAAGCCACAGAAGAAAATCTTCTAAAGTTGAGACGTGATGATGCAGGACTTCCTAAGTTTGATGAGCCAAGTAATACACGTCGATTGTTTATTTACTCTAAAGCAAGGCATTTACAGAAGTCAAGGCTATTTTGTCCTCTTCTAAGCTCTCTAGTGGTCTCCATCCAGAGCGAGGAATATGGAACTCCATACATTGTATCATCCATTTTTTGCGTCTTCAAACTTCTGAGAATGTTGGATTTGGGAAAAATTAATCTGGGATTTGTTTTTCCTGGCGAAATTACTTTGCTTGTTCAATTGAGATACTTGGCGTTTGCAGGTAGCATGAATTACATCCCACAAAAATTGACAGGTGTCGAGTCTGTACAATAATAAATACCTACTCGAGAAAAATGTAAATTTTACATATAGCGGCGAGTAGGGTCGAATCCACAGGGACTGGGGATAATTCGTTTCCTTTCGAGTCAAGACAAGTGGGGGATCTTCAATGGGAAGCAAATGAAAATAAGAATAAAAATAAAACCAACAAAATTCAAAACTAATTCACAAAGCACAATTTACTAAAAATAGCAATTAATAAAAGTTCTACCCAAAGGATCAACTGCTTAGGCACGCTCCAATTAAATGATCATCGATGCAAAGATATTTCATCTATTCCTTGCTAGGTTGGTTATAGTTATCAATAAGCTCTGACAACCAGTTCTTCCTTACTTTTTCGACAGTCAAGGTACGACCATTGACTGCTTCTCTAACCAGATAACAACCCTAGGTACGACCGTAGGAATTTAATTACCCAATTGCATTAAAACTAGAAGAACCCAACCCTAACCAATAAACACGCTAAGAGGGTTTATTTAAATTAGATATTGCGTTTCCCCATCATAAAGCCAATTATGGTGGTTGCCACGGGGTGTTAACTAAATGAATAATTACGGATTCTATTTAATTAACGTGGCAGTAGGCTATTAAATTAAATCAAATACCCGGCCGTTGATATTCAATTAATAAAATACCCATGAACAATTAATTCAGGAAACGCACGAATAGCAATAAAATGGAAGAAATTTGATTAGATCTCACAGATATTATGGACCGCGCCTTTGCGTCAACCTTTGGGTAGAGGAGGAAATTAGCCGTTCCTCATCGTGTCAATCCCGCGTGATTTAATTGAATTCATTCGATTATTTGCTGAAGAATTGGGGTGGCAATCACAAAGCAGAAAATCAACGCGAATTGTCTCAAGCAAGAGTAACAACTCAGGAGTCAAGCTGTACAAGACGAAAGCTAAAAGAAAGAAGAAATACGTCTGACTGAAGAGAAGAAAAAGAAAACTCAAAACTAATCTAATTGCGGCCGACGGAGAGCAAAAGAATAAAATAAAAAGCGTCTGACTTCTGAAGCTAAAGCTAGGGTCTCTTTTTCACTTTTTGAATCTTGCTTTTCTCTTTATAGCCGCCGCCCAAAAGAAAGTAAAGAAAGGAGACGTCTGGAGTAATTCATCTAACAAAAGCTATCCTGTTGGAGTTTTTATCCCATGCTTCTCGCGGTTCACGTGGACCGCAGTCCGGCTTTCGGTTTCGTCCACCTTCTAAGGCTTGGCCACGCCCTGAGATGAAAAGTCTTCTGGAAAATTGGCTCCAGAGATCATTTTTAATGCCGACCACCTATAATTCATACAAATGTGAAATATGAGTTAAATTCCAATTCTTAGCACCGTGAATGGCCAAAATTAGGACAAAATAACACTGCAAAACGTGCCAAATAATGGCTCTATCAAATCCCCCCACACCTAGACAATGTTTGTCCTCAAGCATTTCGGAGCTCAGTAGTACAACCAAGAGAGCAGAGGTTATGGAGTAGTCTATACTAACACAAGCATCTAAGGTCCTGACAATGTCACCAAGATTAGAACATACTGGATAGGTAGGAGTCCAAAAAGAATATGACCAGTAATACTCGTTACCTCCAAGAAAGTGTATGAATACTAGAAACGCTCAAATCAATATCATGGAATGGCATTACCATAAGCTTGCACATTTATCACATCTCCACCACTCGAAAGTGAACTAAATACACAAATCAAAGGGACTTTAATAGGGTTGTAATGAGATTTAGGTAAAAGGCGGGATAAGAAGATAAAAATAGGGTGTAATGTGTCAAGAGAATGTCCAATACCCACTACATAATCATAATGCTTTATCGGGGCAATTTCTCAAGTAGGGCGTTTCCATTTGCTGTTTTCATTGTACAAGTGTCGGAACTCGTTCCCTTTTTTTTTTTTTTTTTTGGAGAGGACGTCTAGCAAGGCTTGGGCACGCCCTGGGAGACAGAGCCTTCTGGTCACCAGTTTTTTGCCGATTTCTCCCCTTTTTTTTCCTTCTTTTCTTTCTTTTTTTTTTCTTGGCTTTTCTTTCGATCTCAGATGTACAGAAACAGCACCATAAAACATCTTTTTGACAACACTTGCCACCACAGATTTATTTACCTTGCACAAGTAATGAATTTCAGACATCGCTTAATGACACAAGGTTGGACAAAAGAGTCTAAAAAGGTCATGGATTATCCAGCACGGCTAACAAACAAAGAGAGGGATAAAAGCTCAAATTAGTTCACTATTGGGAGATAAGATGAGGGCTTGATTTTTTAGATAGCTAAATAGGGTTAAATCCTAAATGCCCTTATCATTTCAAATGCATCCAATTCAGCAAAAATGTGGTCTCGACATGTATAAACTAGCAAGTTCTAGAATGCCAATACCATGTGTGATACCCACTCAATCAAACAAAAATAGAGCAAACAAGAATAATGTGCTCATATAAGGCTCAAAAGCTCCCAAAAGTTTCAAAAATGGGTCAAGTCCAGCGTATTCAACACTCAACAACACTGCCAAGGGAAAATGAAATGCATAGCTAGTATATTTACCCACATACCCACGCATCTTGATTGTGTCATTTATCACAGCAACATGCTCCAGCATTAAAAAGCATAGAAATAAACAAAAAGCCGACAAACTACAATGTTTTCTTCATTTTTTCCATTTTTTTTTCATTTTTTTCATTTTTTTTGGGTAACAAAGCAAAAAGAAATAGTGGAAGCCACTCCCCCACGCCTAAAACCTACATTGTCCTCAATGTAGAAAAGACAAATGAAGTATTAGTAGAAAAGAAAAGAAACTTCCCTGACCACCGGGGAGGGAAAGTGAGACACTAAGGCGGAGGAGGGGAGACGGCTACGTGCACAATGTGGAGTGGTGGCGATGGACGCAACACCAACAGGAAGGAGAAGACTGAAGTTTCGTTTTCGGAAGGGTTGGAAGGCGTGGGCATGCCTTGGAAGCTAGAGTCTTCTGACCATCAATTCCAAAGCTTCATTCCTTAGGCATGATCAACTAGAGTGGGCATGTCCACCTGCCAGCTTCCTGCCACAAAACAACAATCCACTAAATGACACTAATACTTAATAAAAATTCCAAAAATATAAGAAAACTAAAACAAAAGAATCCTTGCGTTGCCTCCCAAGCAGCGCCTTTCTTTAATATATTTGGCTAGATATCGTCATGTTTATTCACGGAGGATAAAATCGTGTAACTCGTTTCAGTGCTTCATCTCCTATGTAATCCTGATAGCCCTCGTAGATAGAGTAATTCTTGACTCCACGAGCTACGGTCTTCCATGGATTAGTAGTTGGCGCCAAACAAACAAGTGATGACCTTAAATCTTCACTCATTCCTCCATCAAGAGCACTTATTGGTTCGAGATATTTTGCCATCGTGACTCTTAACTCATTCCTGTCATGAAGCTCAAAATTTTCTGGTATAATAAAATCAATCTCACTAACAGGAATTAAAGAATAAGAGTCAGGAGAATATTGATCAAGGAATGGGGGAGGTGTCATCGCATTTGGAGATTGTTCACTGGATTCATCCACTTGAACAATTTGATATTGGGATTCCTTTTCTTGTACTTCAATTCCCTTTTCAACTGCATCTTTAGATTCTTTTTCATGAGATTCTTGCTGTTCCATGTCATTTATCAGGATAATTATACCCTCATCTTTTTCATGGTCGATAATAATCGCTGATGTCAATTCTTCACAAAATGGAGAAATCAATTTGCTCATTGTAGATGCCAATTCACGCCTTCCATCTTCCATCTCTTTAATCAACCTTTGTGTCTCCTGTTGAAATTGACGTGTCTCCTGTTGAATTTGATATGTCTCCTGTCGAATTTGATGTGTCTCCTGTTGAATTTGATGTGTCTCCTGTTGAATTTGATATGTGTTAGTAGCTATTAATTCAACTATTTTTTCAAGAGACATACCTGACATGGATGACGGTCCTTGAGACTCTAGCTGTTGAAAATCTATTGGCCTTTGTCCATAATTAAAATTGGAATCATCCCACCATCCTTGATCATACCCATTTGAATAAGGGTCACAGCACGTTTGATATTGAGACGAAGAATTTCCAAAAGTATCTATTGGAGCACTTAGACCATCTTGAAATGCAGGGCATATGTCGATTGAATGATATGAGGTAACATAAGTTCCACAATTTGCAGCAGCCCATTGATCATTAGAAAAAGCACAAGCTCATAACCCTTTCTAGAAATAAAATCCAGTTTATCACCAAAATACGGAATTTAGCAGCCATAGACTATATATATATATATATATATATATATATATATATATATATATATATATAAATAAAAGAAAAATAAAAAAAATGAAAAAAAATGAACTAAAAAAGAAACAAATTAATCAAGCACCCGTCCCCTGCAGCGGCGCAAAAAATTGACAGGTGTCGAGCCTGTACAATAATAAATACCTACTCGAGAAAAATGTAAATTTTACATATAGCGGCGAGTAGGGTCGAATCCACAAGAACTGGGGATAATTCGTTTCCTTTCGAGTCAAGACAAGTGGGGGATCTTCAATGGGAAGCAAATGAAAATAAGAATAAAAATAAAACCAACAAAATTCAAAACTAATTCACAAAACACAATTTACTAAAAATAGCAATTAATAAAAGTTCTACCCAAAGAATCAACTGCTTAGGCACGGTCCAATTAAATGATCATCGATACAAAGATATTTCATCTATTCCTTGCTAGGTTGGTTATAGTTATCAATAAGCTCTGACAACCAGTTCTTCCTTACTTTTCCGACAGTCAAGGTACGACCATTGACTGCTTCTCTAACTAGATAACAACCCTAGGTACGACCGTAGGAATTTAATTACCCAATTGCATTAAAACTAGAAGAACCCAACCCTAACCAATAAACACGCTAAGAGGGTTTATTTAAATTAGATATTCTGTTTCCCCATCATAAAGCCAATTATGGTGGTTGCCACGGAGTGTTAACTAAATGAATAATTACGGATTCTATTTAATTAACGTGGCAGTAGGCTATTAAATTAAATCAAATATCCGGCCGTTGATATTCAATTAATAAAATACCCATAAACAATTAATTCAAGAAACGCACGAATAGCAATAAAATGGAAGAAATTTGATTAGATCTCACAGATATTATGGACCGCGCCTTTGCGTCAACCTTTGGGTAGAGGGGGAAATTAGCCGTTCCTTATCGTGTCAATCCCGCGTGATTTAATTGAATTCATTCGATTATTTGCCGAAGAATTGGGGTCGCAATCACAAAGCAGAAAATCAACGCGAATTGTCTCAAGCAAGAGTAACAACTCAGGAGTCAAGCTGTACAAGACGAAAGCTAAAAGAAAGAAGAAATACGTCTGACTGAAAGAGAAGAAAAAGAAAACTCAAAACTAATCTAATTGCGGCCGACGGAGAGCAAAAGAATAAAATAAAAAGCGTCTGACTTCTGAAGCTAAAGCTAGGGTCTCTTTTTCACTTTTTGAATCTTGCTTTTCTCTTTATAGCCGCCGCCCAAAAGAAAGTAAAGAAAGGAGACGTCTGGAGTAATTCATCTAACAAAAGCTATCCTGTTGGAGTTTTTATCCCATGCTTCTCGCGGTTCACGTGGACCGCAGTCCGGCTTTCGGTTTCGTCCACCTTCTAAGGCTTGGCCACGCCCTGAGATGAAAAGTCTTCTGGAAATTTGGCTCCAGAGATCATTTTTAATGCCGACCACCTATAATTCATACAAATGTGAAATATGAGTTAAATTCCAATTCTTAGCACCGTGAATGGCCAAAATTAGGACAAAATAACACTGCAAAACGTGCCAAAGAATGGCTCTATCAAATCCCCCCACACCTAGACAATGCTTGTCCTCAAGCATTTCGGAGCTCAGTAGTACAACCAAGAGAGCAGAGGTTATGGAGTAGTCTATACTAACACAAGCATCTAAGGTCCCTGACAATGTCACCAAGATTAGAACATACTGGATAGGTAGGAGTCCAAAAAGAATATGACCAGTAATACTCGTTACCTCCAAGAAAGTGTATGAATACTAGAAACGCTCAAATCAATATCATGGAATGGCATTACCATAAGCTTGCACATTTATCACATCTCCACCACTCGAAAGTGAACTAAATACACAAATCAAAGGGACTTTAATAAGGTTGTAATGAGATTTAGGTAAAAGGCGGGATAAGAAAGTAAAAATAGGGTGTAATGTGTCAAGAGAATGTCCAATATCCACTACATAATCATAATGCTTTATCGGGGCAATTTCTCAAGTAGGGCGTTTCCATTTGCTGTTTTCATTGTACAAGTGTCGGAACTCGTTCCCTTTTTTTTTTTTTTTGGAGAGGACGTCTAGCAAGGCGTGGGCACGCCCTGGGAGACAGAGTCTTCTGGTCACCAGTTTTTTGCCGATTTCTCCCCTTTTTTTTCCTTCTTTTCTTTCTTTTTTTTTTCTTGGCTTTTCTTTCGATCTCAGATGTACAGAAACAGCACCATAAAACATCTTTTTGACAACACTTGCCACCACAGATTTATTTACCTTGTACAAGTAATGAATTTCAGACATCGCTTAATGACACAAGGTTGGACAAAAGAGTCTAAAAAGGTCATGGATTATCCAGCACGGCTAACAAACAAAGAGAGGGATAAAAGCTCAAATTAGTTCACTATTGGGAGATAAGATGAGGGCTTGATTTTTTAGATAGCTAAATAGGGTTAAATCCTAAATGCCCTTATCATTTCAAATGCATCCAATTCAGCAAAAATGTGGTCTCGACATGTATAAACTAGCAAGTTCTAGAATGCCAATACCATGTGTGATACCCACTCAATCAAACAAAAATAGAGCAAACAAGAATAATGTGCTCATATAAGGCTCAAAAGCTCCCAAAAGTTTCAAAAATGGGTCAAGTCCAGCGTATTCAACACTCAACAACACTGCCAAGGGAAAATGAAATGCATAGCTAGTATATTTACCCACATACCCACGCATCTTGATTGTGTCATTTATCACAGCAACATGCTCCAGCATTAAAAAGCATAGAAATAAACAAAAAGCCGACAAACTACAATGTTTTCTTCATTTTTTCCATTTTTTTTTTCATTTTTTTCATTTTTTTTGAGTAACAAAGCAAAAAGAAATAGTGGAAGCCACTCCCCCACGCCTAAAACCTACATTGTCCTCAATGTAGAAAAGACAAATGAAGTATTAGTAGAAAAGAAAAGAAACTTCCCTGACCACCGGGGAGGGAAAGTGAGACATTAAGGCGGAGGAGGGGAGACGGCTGCGTGCACAATGTGGAGTGGCGGCGATGGACGCAACACCAACAGGAAGGAGAAGACTGAAGTTTTGTTTTCGGAAGGGTTGGAAGGCGTGGGCATGTCTTGGAAGCTAGAGTCTTCTGACCATCAATTCCAAAGCTTCATTCCTTAGGCATGATCAACTAGAGTGGGCATGTCCAACTGCCAGCTTCCTGCCACAAAATAACAATCCACTAAATGACACTAACACTTAATACAAATTCCAAAAATATAAGAAAACTAAAACAAAAGAATCCTTGGGTTGCCTCCCAAGCAGCGCCTTTCTTTAATGTCTTGGGCTAGATATCGTCATGTTTATTCACGGAGGATAAAATCGTATAGCTCGTTTCAGTGCTTCATCTCCTATGTAATCCTGATAGCCCTCGTAGATAGAGTAATTCTTGACTCCACGAGCTACGGTCTTCCATGGATTAGTAGTTGGCGCCAAACAAACAAGTGATGACCTTAAATCTTCACTCATTCCTCCATCAAGAGCACTTATTGGTTCGACATATTTTGCCATCGTGACTCTTAACTCATTCCTGTCATGAAACTCAAAATTTTCTGGTATAATAAAATCAATCTCACTAACAGGAATTAAAGAATAAGAGTCAGGAGAATATTGATCAAGGAATGGGGGAGGTGTCATCGCATTTGGAGATTGTTCACTGGATTCATCCACTTGAACAATTTGATGTTGGGATTCCTTTTCTTGTACTTCAATTCCCTTTTCAACTGCATCTTTAGATTCTTCTTCATGAGATTCTTGCAGTTCCATGTCATTTGTCAGGATAATTATACCCTCATCTTTTTCATGGTCGATAATAATCGCTGATGTCAATTCTTCACAAAATGGAGAAATCAATTTGCTCATTGTAGATGCCAATTCACGCCTTCCATCTTTCATATCTTTAATCAACCTTTGTGTCTCCTGTTGAAATTGACGTGTCTCCTGTTGAATTTGATATGTCTCCTGTTGAATTTGATGTGTCTCCTGTTGAATTTGATATGTGTTAGTAGCTATTAATTCAACTATTTTTTCAAGAGACAAACCTGACATGGATGACGGTCCTTGAGACTCTAGCTGTTGAAAATCTATTGGCCTTTGTCCATAATTAAAATTGGAATCATCCCACCATCCTTGATCATACCCATTTGAATAAGGGTCATAGCACGTTTGATATTGAGGCGAAGAATTTCCAAAAGTATCTATTGGAGCACTTAGACCATCTTGAAATGCAGGGCATATGTCGATTGAATGATTTGAGGCAACATAAGTTCCACAATTTGCAGCAGCACATTGATCATTAGAAAAAGCACAAGCCTCATAACCCTTTCTAGAAATAAAATCCAGTCTATCACTAAAATACGGAATGTTAGCAGCCATAAACTATATATATATATATAAAAAATAAGAGAAAAATAAAAAAAAATGAAAAAAAGAACTAAAAAAGAAACAAATTAATCAGGCACCAGTCCCCGGCAGCGGCGCCAAAAATTGACAGGTGTCGAGCCTGTATAATAATAAATACCTACTCGAGAAAAATATAAATTTTACATATAGCGGCGAATAGGGTCGAATCCACAGGGACTGGGGATAATTCGTTTCCTTTCGAGTCAAGACAAGTGGGGGATCTTCAATGGGAAGCAAATGAAAATAAGAATAAAAATAAAACCAACAAAATTCAAAACTAATTCACAAAGCACAATTTATTAAAAATAGCAATTAATAAAAGTTCTACCCAAAGGATCAACTGCTTAAGCACGGTCCAATTAAATGATCATCGATTCAAAGATATTTCATCTATTCTTTGCTAGGTTGGTTATAGTTATCAATAAGCTCTGACAACCAGTTCTTCCTTACTTTTTCGACAGACAAGGTACGACCATTGACTGCTTCTCTAACCAGATAACAACCCTAGGTACGACCGTAGGAATTTAATTACCCAATTGCATTAAAACTAGAAGAACCCAACCCTAACCAATAAACACGCTAAGAGGGTTAATTTAAATTAGATATTCCGTTTCCCCATCATAAAGCCAATTATGGTGGTTGCCACGGAGTGTTAACTAAATGAATAATTACGGATTCTATTTAATTAACGTGGCAGTAGGCTATTAAATTAAATCAAATATCCGGCCGTTGATATTCAATTAATAAAATACCCATGAACAATTAATTCAGGAAACACACGAATAGCAATAAAATGGAAGAAATTTGATTCGATCTCACAGATATTATGGACCGCGCCTTTGCGTCAACCTTTGGGTAGAGGAGGAAATTAGCCGTTCCTCATCGTGTCAATCCCGCGTGATTTAATTGAATTCATTCGATTATTTGCCGAAGAATTGGGGTCGTAATCACAAAGCAGAAAATCAACGCGAATTGTCTCAAGCAAGAGTAACAACTCAGGAGTCAAGCTGTACAAGACGAAAGCTAAAAGAAAGAGGAAATACGTCTGACTGAAAGAGAAGAAAAAGAAAACTCAAAACTAATCTAATTGCGGCCGACGGAGAGCAAAAGAATAAAATAAAAAGCGTCTCACTTCTGAAGCTAAAGCTAGGGTCTCTTTTTCACTTTTTGAATCTTGCTTTTCTCTTTATAGCCGCCGCCCAAAAGAAAGTAAAGAAAGGAGACGTCTGGAGTAATTCATCTAACAAAAGCTATCCTGTTGGAGTTTTTATCCCATGCTTCTCGCGGTTCACGTGGACCGCAGTCCGGCTTTCGGTTTCGTCCATCTTCTAAGGCTTGGCCACGCCCTGAGATTAAAAGTCTTCTGGAAATTTGGTTCCAGAGATCATTTTTAATGCCGACCACCTATAATTCATATAAATGTGAAATATGAGTTAAATTCCAATTCTTAGCACCGTGAATGGCCAAAATTAGGACAAAATAACACTACAAAACGTGCCAAATAATGGCTCTATCAAATCCCCCCACACCTAGACAATGCTTGTCCTCAAGCATTTCGGAGCTCAGTAGTACAACCAAGAGAGCAGAGGTTATGGAGTAGTCTATACTAACACAAGCATCTAAGGTCCCTGACAATGTCACCAAGATTAGAACATACTGGATAGGTAGGAGTCCAAAAAGAATATGACCAGTAATACTCGTTACCTCCAAGAAAGTGTATGAATACTAGAAACGCTCAAATCAATATCATGGAATGACATTACCATAAGCTTGCACATTTATCACATCTCCACCACTCGAAAGTGAACTAAATACACAAATCAAAGGGACTTTAATAGGGTTGTAATGAGATTTAGGTAAAAGGCGGGATAAGAAGGTAAAAATAGGATTTATGTGTCAAGAGAATGTCCAATATCCACTACATAATCATAATGCTTTATCGGGGCAATTTCTCAAGTAGGGCGTTTCCATTTGCTGTTTTCATTGTACAAGTGTCGGAACTCGTTCCCTTTTTTTTTTTTTTAGAGAGGACGTCTAGCAAGGCGTGGGCACGCCCTGGGAGACAGAGTCTTCTGGTCACCAATTTTTTGCCGATTTCTCCCCTTTTTTTTCCTTCTTTTCTTTCTTTTTTTTTTTCTTGGCTTTTCTTTCGATCTCATATGTACAGAAACAGCACCATAAAACATCTTTTTGACAACACTTGCCACCACAGATTTATTTACCTTGTACAAGTATTGAATTTCAGACATCGCTTAATGACACAAGGTTGGACAAAAGAGTCTAAAAAGGTCATGGATTATCCAGCACGGCTAACAAACAAAGAGAGGGATAAAAGCTCAAATTAGTTCACTATTGGGAGATAAGATGAGGACTTGATTTTTTAGATAGCTAAATAGGGTTAAATCCTAAATGCCCTTATCATTTCAAATGCATCCAATTCAGCAAAAATGTGGTCTCGACATGTATAAACTAGCAAGTTCTAGAATGCCAATACCATGTGTGATACCCACTCAATCAAACAAAAATAGAGCAAACAAGAATAATGTGCTCATATAAGGCTCAAAAGCTCCCAAAAGTTTCAAAAATAGGTCAAGTCCAGCGTATTCAACACTCAACAACACTGCCAAGGGAAAACGAAATGTATAGCTAGTATATTTACCCACATACCCACGCATCTTGATTGTGTCATTTATCACAGCAACATGCTCCAGCATTAAAAAGCATAGAAATAAACAAAAAGCCGACTAACTACAATGTTTTCTTCATTTTTTCCATTTTTTTCATTTTTTTCATTTTTTTTTGAGTAACAAAGCAAAACGAAATAATGGAAGCCACTCCCCCACGCCTAAAACCTACATTGTCCTCAATGTAGAAAAGACAAATGAAGTATTAGTAGAAAAGAAAAGAAACTTCCCTGACCACCGGGGAGGGAAAGTGAGACACTAAGGCGGAGGAGGAGAGACGGCTGCGTGCACAATATGGAGTGGCGGCGATGGACGCAACACCAACAGGAAGGAGAAGACTGAAGTTTCGTTTTCGGAAGGGTTGGAAGGCGTGGGCATACCTTGGAAGCTAGAGTCTTCTGACCATCAATTCCAAAGCTTCATTCCTTAGGCATGATCAACTAGAGTGGGCATGTCCAACTGCCAGCTTCCTGCCACAAAACAACAATCCACTAAATGACACTAACACTTAATAAAAATTCTAAAAATATAAGAAAACTAAAACAAAAGAATCCTTGGGTTGCCTCCCAAGCAGCGCCTTTCTTTAATGTCTTTTGCTAGATATCGTCATGTTTATTCACGGAGGATAAAATCGTGTAGCTCGTTTCAGTGCTTCATCTCCTATTTAATCCTGATAGCCCTCGTAGATAGAGTAATTCTTGACTCCACGAGCTACGGTCTTCCATGGATTAGTAGTTGGCGCCAAACAAACAAGTGATGACCTTAAATCTTCACTCATTCCTCCATCAAGAGCACTTATTGGTTCGACATATTTTGCCATCGTGACTCTTAACTCATTCCTGTCATGAAACTCAAAATTTTCTGGTATAATAAAATCAATCTCACTAACAGGAATTAAAGAATAAGAGTCAGGAGAATATTGATCAAGGAATGGGGGAGGTGTCATCGCATTTGGAGATTGTTCACTGGATTCATCCACTTGAACAATTTGATATTGGGGTTCCTTTTCTTGTACTTCAATTCCCTTTTCAACTGCATCTTTAGATTCTTCTTCATGAGATTCTTGCAGTTCCATGTCATTTGTCAGGATAATTATACCCTCATCTTTTTCATGGTCGATAATAATCGCTGATGTCAATTCTTCACAAAATGGAGAAATCAATTTGCTCATTGTAGATGCCAATTCACGCCTTCCATCTTCCATCTCTTTAATCAACCTTTGTGTCTCCTGTTGAAATTGACGTGTCTCCTGTTGAATTTGATATGTCTCCTGTTAAATTTGATGCGTCTCCTGTTGAATTTGATGTGTCTCCTGTTGAATTTGATATGTGTTAGTAGCTATTAATTCAACTATTTTTTCAAGAGACATACCTGACATGGATGACGGTCCTTGAGACTCTAGCTGTTGAAAATCTATTGGCCTTTGTCCATAATTAAAATTGGAATCATCCCACCATCCTTGATCATACCCATTTGAATAAGGGTCATAGCACGTTTGATATTGAGCCGAAGAATTTCCAAAAGTATCTATTGGAGCACTTAGACCATCTTGAAATGCAGGGCATATGTCGATTGAATGATTTGAGGCAACATAAGTTCCACAATTTGCAGCAGCCCATTGATCATTAGAAAAAGCACAAGCTCATAACCCTTTCTAGAAATAAAATCCAGTCTATCACCAAAATACGGAATTTAGCAGCCATAGACTATATATATATAAAAAAAAAAATAAGAGAAAAATAAAAAAATGAAAAAAAAAATGAACTAAAAAAGAAACAAATTAATCAGGCACCCGTCCCCGGCAGCGGCGCAAAAAATTGACAGGTGTCGAGCCTGTACAATAATAAATACCTACTCGAGAAAAATGTAAATTTTACATATAGCGGCGAGTAGGGTCGAATCCACAGGGATTGGGGATAATTCGTTTCCTTTCGAGTCAAGACAAGTGGGGGATTTTCAATGGGAAACAAATGAAAATAAGAATAAAAATAAAACCAACAAAATTCAAAACTAATTCACAAAGCACAATTTACTCAAAATAGCAATTAATAAAAGTTCTACCCAAAGGATTAGCTGCTTAAGCACGGTCCAATTAAATGATCATCGATGCAAAGATATTTCATCTATTCCTTGCTAGGTTGGTTATAGTTATCAATAAGCTCTGACAACCAGTTCTTCCTTACTTTTTCGACAGACAAGGTACGACCATTGACTGCTTCTCTAACCAGATAACAACCCTAGGTACGACCGTAGGAATTTAATTACCCAATTGCATTAAAACTAGAAGAACCCAACCCTAACCAATAAACACGCTAAGAGGGTTAATTTAAATTAGATATTCCGTTTCCCCATCATAAAGCCAATTATGGTGGTTGCCACGGAGTGTTAACTAAATGAATAATTACGGATTCTATTTAATTAACGTGGCAGTAGGCTATTAAATTAAATCAAATATCCGGCCGTTGATATTCAATTAATAAAATACCCATGAACAATTAATTCAGGAAACGCACGAATAGCAATAAAATGGAAGAAATTTGATTAGATCTCACAGATATTATGGACCGCGCCTTTGCGTCAACCTTTGGGTAGAGGAGGAAATTAGCCGTTCCTCATCGTGTCAATCCCGCGTGATTTAATTGAATTCATTCGATTATTTGCCGAAGAATTGGGGTCGCAATCACAAAGCAGAAAATCAACGCGAATTGTCTCAAGCAAGAGTAACAACTCAGGAGTCAAGCTGTACAAGACGAAAGCTAAAAGAAAGAAGAAATACGTCTGACTGAAAGAGAAGAAAAAGAAAACTCAAAACTAATCTAATTGCGGCCGACGGAGAGCAAAAGAATAAAATAAAAAGCGTCTGACTTCTGAAGCTAAAGCTAGGGTCTCTTTTTCACTTTTTGAATCTTGCTTTTCTCTTTATATCCGCCGCCCAAAAGAAAGTAAAGAAAGAAGACGTCTGGAGTAATTCATCTAACAAAAGCTATCCTGTTGGAGTTTTTATCCCATGCTTCTCGCGGTTCACGTGGACCGCAGTCCGGCTTTCGGTTTCGTCCACCTTCTAAGGCTTGGCCACGCCCTGAGATGAAAAGTCTTCTGGAAATTTGGCTCCAGAGATCATTTTTTAATGCCGACCACCTATAATTCATACAAATGTGAAATATGAGTTAAATTCAAATTCTTAGCACCGTGAATGGCCAAAATTAGGACAAAATAACACTGCAAAACGTGCCAAATAATGGCTCTATCAAATCCCCCCATACCTAGACAATGCTTGTCCTCAAGCATTTCGGAGCTCAGTAGTACAACCAAGAGAGCAGAGGTTATGGAGTAGTCTATACTAACACAAGCATCTAAGGTGCCTGACAATGTCACCAAGATTAGAACATACTGGATAGGTAGGAGTCCAAAAAGAATATGACCAGTAATACTCGTGACCTCCAAAAAAGTGTATGAATACTAGAAACGCTCAAATCAATATCATGGAATGACATTACCATAAGATTGCACATTTATCACATCTTCACCACTCGAAAGTGAACTAAATACACAAATCAAAGGGACTTTAATAGGGTTGTAATGAGATTTAGGTAAAAGGCGGGATAAGAAGGTAAAAATAGGGTGTAATGTGTCAAGAGAATGTCCAATATCCACTACATAATTATAATGCTGTATCGGGGCAATTTCTCAAGTAGGGCGTTTCCATTTGCTGTTTTCATTGTACAAGTGTCGGAACTCGTTCCCTTTTTTTTTTTTTTTTGGAGAGGACGTCTAGCAAGGCGTGGGCACGCCCTGGGAGACAGAGTCTTCTGGTCACCAGTTTTTTGCCGATTTCTCCCCTTTGTTTTCCTTCTTTTCTTTCTTTTTTTTTTCTTGGCTTTTCTTTCGATCTCAGATGTACAGAAACAGCACCATAAAACATCTTTTTGACAACACTTGCCACCACAGATTTATTTACCTTGTACAAGTATTGAATTTCAGACATCGCTTAATGACACAAGGTTGGACAAAAGAGTCTAAAAAGGTCATGGATTATCCAGCACGGCTAACAAACAAAGAGAGGGATAAAAGCTCAAATTAGTTCACTATTGGGAGATAAGATGAGGGCTTGATTTTTTTGATAGCTAAATAGAGTTAAATCCTAAATGCCCTTATCATTTCAAATGCATCCAATTCAGCAAAAATGTGGTCTCGACAAGTATAAATAGCAAGTTCTAGAATGCCAATACCATGTGTGATACCCACTCAATCAAACAAAAATAGAGCAAACAAGAATAATGTGCTCATATAAGGCTCAAAAGCTCCCAAAAGTTTCAAAAATGGGTCAAGTCCAGCGTATTCAACACTCAACAACACTGCCAAGGGAAAACGAAATGCATAGCTAGTATATTTACCCACAATCCCACGCATCTTGATTGTGTCATTTATCACAGCAACATGCTCCAGCATTAAAAAGCATAGAAATAAACAAAAAGCCGACTAACTACAATGTTTTCCTCTTTTTTTTCATTTTTTCCATTATTTTTTTCATTTTTTTCATTTTTTTTTTGAGTAACAAAGCAAAAAGAAATAATGGAAGCCACTCCCCCACGCCTAAAACCTATATTGTCCTCAATGTAGAAAAGACAAATGAAGTATTAGTAGAAAAGAAAAGAAACTTCCCTGACCACCGGGGAGGGAAAGTGAGACACTAAGGCGGAGGAGGGGAGACGGCTGCGTGCACAATGTGGAGTGGCGGCGATGGACGCAACACCAACAGGAAGGAGAAGACTGAAGTTTCGTTTTCGGAAGGGTTGGAAGGCGTGGGCATGCCTTGGAAGCTAGAGTCTTCTGACCATCAATTCCAAAGCTTCATTCCTTAGGCATGATCAACTAGAGTGGGCATGTCCAACTGCCAGCTTCCTGCCACAAAACAACAATCCACTAAATGACACTAACACTTAATACAAATTCCAAAAATATAAGAAAACTAAAACAAAAGAATCCTTGGGTTGCCTCCCAAGCAGCGCCTTTCTTTAATGTCTTGGGCTAGATATCGTCATGTTTATTCACGGAGGATAAAATCGTATAGCTCGTTTCAGTATTTCATCTCCTATGTAATCCTGATAGCCCTCGTAGATAGAGTAATTCTTGACTCCACGAGCTACGGTCTTCCATGGATTAGTAGTTGGCGCCAAACAAACAAGTGATGACCTTAAATCTTCACTCATTCCTCCATCAAGAGTACTTATTGGTTCGAGATATTTTGCCATCGTGACTCTAAACTCATTCCTGTCATGAAACTCAAAATTTTCTGGTATAATAAAATCAATCTCACTAACAGGAATTAAAGAATAAGAGTTAGGAGAATATTGATTAAGGAATGGGGGAGGTGTCATCGCATTTGGAGATTGTTCACTGGATTCATCCACTCGAACAATTTGATGTTGGGGTTCCTTTTCTTGTACTTCAATTCCCTTTTCAACTGCATCTTTAGATTCTTCTTCATGAGATTCTTGCAGTTCCATGTCATTTGTCAGGATAATTATACACTCATCTTTTTCATGGTCGATAATAATCGATGATGTCAATTCTTCACAAAATGGAGAAATCAATTTGCTCATTGTAGATGCCAATTCACGCCTTCCATCTTCCATATCTTTAATCAACCTTTGTGTCTCCTGTTGAAATTGACGTGTCTCCTGTTGAATTTGATATGTCTCCTGTTGAATTTGATGTGTCTCCTGTTGAATTTGATATGTGTTAGTAACTATTAATTCAACTATTTCTTCAAGAGACAAACCTGACATGGATGACGGTCCTTGAGACTCTAGCTGTTGAAAATCTATTGGCCTTTGTCCATAATTAAAATTGGAATCATCCCACCATCCTTGATCATACCCATTTGAATAAGGGTCATAGCACGTTTGATATTGAGGCGAAGAATTTCCAAAAGTATCTATTGGAGCACTTAGATCATCTTGAAATGCAGGGTATATGTCGATTGAATGATTTGAGGCAACATAAGTTCCACAATTTGTAGCAGCACATTGATCATTAGAAAAAGCACAAGCCTCATAACCCTTTCTAGAAATAAAATCTAGTCTATCACTAAAATACGGAATGTTAGCAGCCATAAACTATATATATATAAAATAAGAGAAAAATAAAAAAAAATGAAAAAAAAGAGCTAAAAAAGAAACAAATTAATCAGGCACCAGTCCCCGGCAGCGGCGCCAAAAATTGAAAGGTGTCGAGCCTGTATAATAATAAATACCTACTCAAGAAAAATATAAATTTTACATATAGCGGCGAATAGGGTCGAATCCACAGGGACTAGGGATAATTCGTTTCCTTTCGAGTCAAGACAAGTGGGGGATCTTCAATGGGAAGCAAATGAAAATAAGAATAAAAATAAAACCAACAAAATTCAAAACTAATTCACAAAGCACAATTTACTAAAAATAGCAATTAATAAAAGTTCTACCCAAAGGATCAACTGCTTAAGCACGGTCCAATTAAATGATCATCGATGCAAAGATATTTCATCTATTCCTTGCTAGGTTGGTTATAGTTATCAATAAGCTCTGACAACCAGTTCTTCCTTACCTTTTCGACAGACAAGGTACGACCATTGACTGCTTCTCTAACCAGATAACAACCCTAGGTACGACCGTAGGAATTTAATTACCCAATTGCATTAAAACTAGAAGAATCCAACCCTAACCAATAAACACGCTAAGAGGGTTTATTTAAATTAGATATTGCGTTTCCCCATCATAAAGCCAATTATGGTGGTTGCCACGGGGTGTTAACTATATGAACAATTACAGATTCTATTTAATTAACGTGGCAGTAGGCTATTAAATTAAATCAAATATCCGGCCGTTGATATTCAATTAATAAAATACCCATGAACAATTAATTCTGGAAACGCACGAATAGCAATAAAATGGAAGAAATTTGATTAGATCTCACAGATATTATGGACCGCGCTTTTGCGTCAACCTTTGGGTAGAGGAGGAAATTAGCCGCTCCTCATCGTGTCAATCCCGCGTGATTTAATTGAATTTATTCGATTATTTGCCGAAGAATTGGGGTCGCAATCACAAAGCAGAAAATCAACGCGAATTGTCTCAAGCAAGAGTAACAACTCAGGAGTCAAGCCGTACAAGACGAAAGCTAAAAGAAAGAAGAAATACGTCTGACTGAAAGAGAAGAAAAAGAAAACTCAAAACTAATCTAATTGCGGCCGACGGAGAGCAAAAGAATAAAATAAAAAGCGTCTGACTTCTGAAGCTAAAGCT
Source organism: Coffea canephora (assembly GCA_036785865.1). Taxonomy (NCBI): domain Eukaryota; kingdom Viridiplantae; phylum Streptophyta; class Magnoliopsida; order Gentianales; family Rubiaceae; genus Coffea; species Coffea canephora. The sequence continues at coordinate 4,864,080 of CM071913.1, forward strand.
AGGGTCTCTTTTTCACTTTTTGAATCTTGCTTTTCTCTTTATAGCCGCCGCCCAAAAGAAAGTAAAGAAAGGAGACGTCTGGAGTAATTCATCTAACAAAAGCTATCCTGTTGGAGTTTTTATACCATGCTTCTCGCGGTTCACGTGGACCGCAGTCCGGCTTTCGGTTTCGTCCACCTTCTAAGACTTGGCCACGCCCTGAGATGAAAAGTCTTCTGTAAATTTGGCTCCAGAGATCATTTTTTAATGCCGACCACCTATAATTCATACAAATGTGAAATATGAGTTAAATTCCAATTCTTAGCACCGTGAATGGCCAAAATTAGGACAAAATAACGCTGCAAAACGTGCCAAATTATGGCTCTATCAAATCCCCCTACACCTAGAGAATGCTTGTCCTCAAGCATTTCGGAGCTCAGTAGTACAACCAAGAGAGCAGAGGTTATGGAGTCGTCTATACTAACACAAGCATCTAAGGTCCCTGACAATGTCACCAAGATTAGAACATACTGGATAGGTAGGAGTCCAAAAAGAATATGACCAGTAATACTCGTTACCTCCAAGAAAGTGTATGAATACTAGAAACGCTCAAATCAATATCATGGAATGACATTACCATAAGCTTGCACATTTATCACATCTCCACCACTCGAAAGTGAACTAAATACACAAATCAAAGGGACTTTAATAGGGTTGTAATGAGATTTAGGTAAAAGGCGGGATAAGAAGGTAAAAATAGGGTGTAATGTGTCAAGAGAATGTCCAATATCCACTACATAATCATAATGCTTTATCGGGGCAATTTCTCAAGTAGGGCGTTTCCATTTGCTGTTTTCATTGTACAAGTGTCGGAACTCGTTCCCTTTTTTTTTTTTTTTGGAGTGGACGTCTAGCAAGGCTTGGGCACGCCCTGGGAGACAGAGCCTTCTGGTCACCAGTTTTTTGCCGATTTCTCCCCTTTTTTTTCCTTCTTTTCTTTCTTTTTTTTTTCTTGGCTTTTCTTTCGATCTCAGATGTACAGAAACAGCACCATAAAACATCTTTTTGACAACACTTGCCACCACAGATTTATTTACCTTGCACAAGTAATGAATTTCAGACATCGCATAATGACACTAGGTTGGACAAAAGAGTCTAAAAAGGTCATGGATTATCCAGCACGGCTAACAAACAAAGAGAGTGATAAAAGCTCAAATTACTTCACTATTGGGAGATAAGATGAGGGCTTGATTTTTTAGATAGCTAAATAGGGTTAAATCCTAAATGCCCTTATCATTTCAAATGCATCCAATTCAGCAAAAATGTGGTCTCGACATGTATAAACTAGCAAGTTCTAGAATGCCAATACCATGTGTGATACCCACTCAATCAAACAAAAATAGAGCAAACAACAATAATGTGCTCATATAAGGCTCAAAAGCTCCCAAAAGTTTCAAAAATGGGCCAAGTCCAGCGTATTCAACACTCAACAACACTGCCAAGGGAAAACGAAATGTATAGCTAGTATATTTACCCACATACCCACGCATCTTTATTGTGTCATTTATCACAGCAACATGCTCCAGCATTAAAAAGCATAGAAATAAACAAAAAGCCGACAAACTACAATGTTTTCTTCATTTTTTCCATTTTTTTTCATTTTTTTCATTTTTTTTTGAGTAACAAAGCAAAAAGAAATAATGGAAGCCACTTCCCCACGCCTAAAACCTACATTGTTCTCAATGTAGAAAAGACAAATGAAGTATTAGTAGAAAAGAAAAGAAACTTCCCTGACCATCGAGGAGGGTAAGTGAGACACTAAGGCGGAGGAGGGGAGACGGCTGCGTGCACAATGTGGAGTGGCGGCGATAGACGCAACACCAACAGGAAGGAGAAGACTGAAGTTTCGTTTTCGGAAGGGTTGGAAGGCGTGGGCATGCCTTGGAAGCTAGAGTCTTCTGACCATCAATTTCAAAGTTTCATTCCTTAGGCATGATCAACTAGAGTGGGCATGTCCAACTGCCAGCTTCCTGCCACAAAACAACAATCCACTAAATGACACTAACACTTAATACAAATTCCAAAAATATAAGAAAACTAAAACAAAAGAATCCTTGGGTTGCCTCCCAAGCAGCGCCTTTCTTTAATGTCTTGGGCTAGATATCGTCATGTTTATTCACGGAGGATAAAATCGTGTAGCTCGTTTCAATGCTTCATCTCCTATGTAATCCTGATAGCCCTCGTAGATAGAGTAATTCTTGACTCCACGAGCTACGGTCTTCCATGGATTAGTAGTTGGCGCCAAACAAACAAGTGATGACCTTAAATCTTCACTCATTCCTCCATCAAGAGCACTTATTGGTTCGAGATATTTTGCCATCGTGACTCTTAACTCATTCCTGTCATGAAACTCAAAATTTTCTGGTATAATAAAATCAATCTCACTAACAGGAATTAAAGAATAAGAGTGAGGAGAATATTGATTAAGGAATGGGGGAGGTGTCATCGCATTTGGAGATTGTTCACTGGATTCATCCACTCGAACAATTTGATGTTGGGGTTCCTTTTCTTGTACTTCAATTCCCTTTTCAACTGCATCTTTAGATTCTTCTTCATGAGATTCTTGCAGTTCCATGTCATTTGTCAGGATAATTATACCCTCATCTTTTTTATGGTCGATAATAATCGCTGATGTCAATTCTTCACAAAATGGAGAAATCAATTTGCTCATTGTAGATGCCAATTCACGCCTTCCATCTTCCATATCTTTAATCAACCTTTGTGTCTCCTGTTGAAATTGACGTGTCTCCTGTTGAATTTGATGTGTCTCCTGTTGAATTTGATATGTGTTAGTAACTATTAATTCAACTATTTCTTCAAGAGACAAACCTGACATGGATGACGGTCCTTGAGACTCTAGCTGTTGAAAATCTATTGGCCTTTGTCCATAATTAAAATTGGAATCATCCCACCATCCTTGATCATACCCATTTGAATAAGGGTCATAGCACGTTTGATATTGAGGCGAAGAATTTCCAAAAGTATCTATTGGAGCACTTAGACCATCTTGAAATGCAGGGTATATGTCGATTGAATGATTTGAGGCAACATAAGTTCCACAATTTGCAGCAGCACATTGATCATTAGAAAAAGCACAAGCCTCATAACCCTTTCTAGAAATAAAATCCAGTCTATCACTAAAATACGGAATGTTAGCAGCCATAAACTATATATATATATATATATAAAATAAGAGAAAAATAAAAAAAATGAAAAAAAAAAGAACTAAAAAAGAAACAAATTAATCAGGCACCAGTCCCCGGCAGCGGAGCCAAAAATTGACAGGTGTCGAGCTTGTATAATAATAAATACCTACTCGAGAAAAATGTAAATTTTACATATAGCGGCGAATAGGGTCGAATCCACAGGGACTGGGGATAATTCGTTTCCTTTCGAGTCAAGACAAGTGGGGGATCTTCAATGGGAAGCAAATGAAAATAAGAATAAAAATAAAACCAACAAAATTCAAAACTAATTCACAAAGCACAATTTACTAAAAATAGCAATTAATAAAATTTCTACCCAAAGGATCAGCTGCTTAAGCACGGTCCAATTAAATGATCATCGATGCAAAGATATTTCATCTATTCCTTGCTAGGTTGGTTATAGTTATCAATAAGCTCTGACAACCAGTTCTTCCTTACTTTTTTGACAGACAAGGTACGACCATTGACTGCTTCTCTAACCAGATAACAACCCTAGGTACGACCGTAGGAATTTAATTACCCAATTGCATTAAAACTAGAAGAATCCAACCCTAACCAATAAACACGCTAAGAGGGTTTATTTAAATTAGATATTGCGTTTCCCCATCATAAAGCCAATTATGGTGGTTACCACGGGGTGTTAACTATATGAACAATTACGGATTCTATTTAATTAACGTGGCAGTAGGCTATTAAATTAAATCAAATACCCGGCCGTTGATATTCAATTAATAAAAAACCCATGAACAATTAATTCAGGAAACGCACGAATAGCAATAAAATGGAAGAAATTTGATTAGATCTCACAGATATTATGGACCGCGCCTTTGCGTCAACCTTTGGGTAGAGGAGGAAATTAGCCGCTCCTCATCGTGTCAATCCCGCGTGATTTAAGTGAATTTATTCGATTATTTGCCGAAGAATTGGGGTCGCAATCACAAAGCAGAAAATCAACGCGAATTGTCTCAAGCAAGAGTAACAACTCAGGAGTCAAGCCGTACAAGACGAAAAAAGAAAGAAGAAATACGTCTGACTGAAAGAGAAGAAAAAGAAAACTCAAAACTAATCTAATTGCGGCCGACGGAGAGCAAAAGAATAAAATAAAAAGCGTCTGACTTCTGAAGCTAAAGCTAGGGTCTCTTTTTCACTTTTTGAATCTTGCTTTTCTCTTTATAGCCGCCGCCCAAAAGAAAGTAAAGAAAGGAGACGTCTGGAGTAATTCATCTAACAAAAGCTATCCTGTTGGAGTTTTTATCCCATGCTTCTCGCGGTTCACGTGGACCGCAGTCCGGCTTTCGGTTTCGTCCACCTTCTAAGGCTTGGCCACGCCCTGAGATTAAAAGTCTTCTGGAAATTTGGCTCCAGAGATCATTTTTAATGCCGACCACCTATAATTCATACAAATGTGAAATATGAGTTAAATTCCAATTCTTAGCACCGTGAATGACCAAAATTACGACAAAATAACACTGCAAAACGTGCCAAATAATGGCTCTATCAAATCCCCCCACACCTAGACAATGTTTGTCCTCAAGCATTTCGGAGCTCAGTAGTACAACCAAGAGAGCAGAGGTTATGGAGTAGTCTATACTAACACAAGCATCTAAGGTTCCTGACAATGTCACCAAGATTAGAACATACTGGATAGGTAGGAGTCCAAAAAGAATATGAACAGTAATACTCGTCACCTCCAAGAAAGTGTATGAATACTAGAAACGCTCAAATCAATATCATGGAATGGCATTACCATAAGCTTGCACATTTATCACATCTCCACCACTCGAAAGTGAACTAAATACACAAATCAAAGGGACTTTAATAGGGTTGTAATGAGATTTAGGTAAAAGGCGGGATAAGAAGGTAAAAATAGGGTGTAATGTGTCAAGAGAATGTCCAATACCCACTACATAATCATAATGCTTTATCGGGGCAATTTCTCAAGTAGGGCGTTTCCATTTGCTGTTTTCATTGTACAAGTGTCGGAACTCGTTCCCTTTTTTTTTTTTTTTTTTGGAGAGGACGTCTAGCAAGGCGTGGGCACGCCCTGGGAGACAGAGTCTTCTGGTTACCAGTTTTTTGCCGATTTCTCCCCTTTTTATCCTTCTTTTCTTTCTTTTTTTTTTCTTGGCTTTTCTTTCGATCTCAGATGTACAGAAACAGCACCATAAAACATCTTTTTGACAACACTTGCCACCACAGATTTATTTACCTTGCACAAGTAATGAATTTCAGACATCGCTTAATGACACAAGGTTGGACAAAAGAGTCGAAAAAGGTCATGGATTATCCAGCACGGCTAACAAACAAAGAGAGGGATAAAAGCTCAAATTAGTTCACTATTGGGAGATAAGATGAGGGTTTGATTTTTTAGATAGCTAAATAGGGTTAAATCCTAAATGCCCTTATCATTTCAAATGCATCCAATTCAGCAAAAATGTGGTCTCGACATGTATAAACTAGCAAGTTCTAGAATGCCAATACCATGTGTGATACCCACTCAATCAAACAAAAATAGAGCAAACAAGAATAATGTGCTCATATAAGGCTCAAAAGCTCCCAAAAGTTTCAAAAATGGGTCAAGTCCAGCGTATTCAACACTCAACAACACTGCCAAGGGAAAACGAAATGCATAGCTAGTATATTTACCCACATACCCACGCATCTTGATTGTGTCATTTATCACAGCAACATGCTGCAGCATTATAAAGCATAGAAATAAACAAAAAGCCGACTAACTACAATGTTTTCTTCATTTTTTCCATTTTTTTCATTTTTTTCATTTTTTTTTGAGTAACAAAGCAAAAAGAAATAATGGAAGCCACTCCCCCACGCCTAAAACCTACATTGTCCTCAATGTAGAAAAGACAAATGAAGTATTAGTAGAAAAGAAAAGAAACTTCCCTGACCACCGGGGAGGGTAAGTGAGACACTAAGGCGGAGGAGGGGAGACGGCTGCGTGCACAATGTGGAGTGGCGGCGATGGACGCAACACCAACAGGAAGGAGAAGACTGAAGTTTCGTTTTCGGAAGGGTTGGAAGGCGTGGGCATGCCTTGGAAGGTAAGGTCTTCTGACCATCAATTCCAAAGTTTCATTCCTTAGGCATGATCAACTAGAGTGGGCATGTCCAACTGCCAGCTTCCTGCCACAAAACAACAATCCACTAAATGACACTAACACTTAATACAAATTCCAAAAATATAAGAAAACTAAAACAAAAGAATCCTTGGGTTGCCTCCCAAGCAGCGCCTTTCTTTAATGTCTTTAGCTAGATATCGTCATGTTTATTCACGGAGGATAAAATCATGTAACTCGTTTCAGTGCTTCATCTCCTATGTAATCCTGATAGCCCTCGTAGATAGTGTAATTCTTGACTCCAGGAGCTACGGTCTTCCATGGATTAGTAGTTGGCGCCAAACAAACAAGTGATGACCTTAAATCTTCACTCATTCCTCCATCAAGAGCACTTATTGGTTCGAGATATTTTGCCATCGTGACTCTTAACTCATTCCTGTCATGAAACTCAAAATTTTCTGGTATAATAAAATCAATCTCACTAACAGGAATTAAAGAATAAGAGTCAGGAGAATATTGATCAAGGAATGGGGGAGGTGTCATCGCATTTGGAGATTGTTCACAGGATTCATCCACTTGAACAATTTGATATTGGGGTTCCTTTTCTTGTACTTCAATTCCCTTTTCAACTGCATCTTTAGATTCTTCTTCATGAGATTCTTGCAGTTCCATGTCATTTGTCAGGATAATTATACCCTCATCTTTTTCATGGTCGATAATAATCGCTGATGTCAATTCTTCACAAAATGGAGAAATCAATTTGCTCATTGTAGATGCCAATTCACGCCTTCCATCTTCCATCTCTTTAATCAACCTTTGTGTCTCCTGTTGAAATTGACGTGTCTCCTGTTGAATTTGATATGTCTCCAGTTGAATTTGATGTGTCTCCTGTTGAATTTAATATGTGTTAGTAGCTATTAATTCAACTATTTTTTCAAGAGACATACCTGACATGGATGACGGTCCTTGAGACTCTAGCTGTTGAAAATCTATTGGCCTTTGTCCATAATTAAAATTGGAATCATCCCACCATCCTTGATCATACCCATTTGAATAAGGGTCATAGCACGTTTGATATTGAGGCGAAGAATTTCCAAAAGTATCTATTGGAGCACTTAGACCATCTTGAAATGCAGGGCATATGTCGATTGAATGATTTGAGGCAACATAAGTTCCACAATTTGCAGCAGCCCATTGATCATTAGAAAAAGCACAAGCCTCATAACCCTTTCTAGAACTAAAATCCAGTCTATCACCAAAATACGGAATGTTAGCAGCCATAAACTATATATATATATATATATAAAAATAAGAGAAAAATAAAAAAATAAAAAAAAATGAACTAAAAAAGAAACAAATTAATCAGGCACCAGTCCCCGGCAGCGGCGCCAAAAATTGATAGGTGTCGAGCCTGTACAATAATAAATACCTACTCGAAAAAAATGTAAATTTTACATATAGCGGCGAGTAGGGTCGAATCCACAGGGATTGGGGATAATTCGTTTCCTTTCGAGTCAAGACAAGTGGGGGATCTTCAATGGAAAGCAAATGAAAATAAGAATAAAAATAAAACCAACAAAATTCAACACTAATTCAAAAAGCACAATTTACTAAAAATAGCAATTAATAAAAGTTCTACCCAAAGGATCAATTGCTTAGGCACGCTCCAATTAAATGATCATCGATGCAAAGATATTTCATCTATTCCTTGCTAGGTTGGTTATAGTTATCAATAAGCTCTGACAACCAGTTCTTCCTTACTTTTTCGACAGTCAAGGTACGATCATTGACTGCTTCTCTAACCAGATAACAACCCTAGGTACGACCGTAGGAATTTAATTAACCAATTGCATTAAAACTAGAAAAACCCAACCCTAACAAATAAACACGCTAAGAGGGTTTATTTAAATTAGATATTGCGTTTCCCCATCATAAAGCCAATTATGGTGGTTGCCAAGGGGTGTTAACTAAATGAATAATTACGGATTCTATTTAATTAACGTGGAAGTAGGCTATTAAATTAAATCAAATACCCGGCCGTTGATATTCAATTAATAAAATACCCATGAACAATTAAATCAGGAAATGCACGAATAGCAATAAAATGGAAGAAATTTGATTAGATCTCACAGATATTATGGACCGCGCCTTTGCGTCAACCTTTGGGTAGAGGAGAAAATTAGCCGTTCCTCATCGTGTCAATCCCGCGTGATTTAATTGAATTCATTCGATTATTTGCCGAAAAATTGGGGTCGCAATCACAAAGCAAAAAAATCAACGCGAATTGTGTCAAGCAAGAGTAACAACTCAGGAGTCAAGCTGTACAAGACGAAAGCTAAAAGAAAGAAGAAATACGTCTGACTGAAAGAGAAGAAAAAGAAAACTCAAAACTAATCTAATTGCGGCCGACGGAGAGCAAAAGAATAAAATAAAAAGCGTCTGACTTCTGAAGCTAAAGCTAGGGTCTCTTTTTCACTTTTTGAATCTTGCTTTTCTCTTTATAGCCGCCGCCCAAAAGAAAGTAAAGAAAGGAGACGTCTCGAGTAATTCATCTAACAAAAGCTATCCTGTTGGAGTTTTTATCCCATGCTTCTCGCGGTTCACGTGGACCGCAGTCCGGCTTTCGGTTTCGTCCACCTTCTAAGGCTTGGCCACGCCCTGAGATTAAAAGTCTTCTGAAAATTTGGCTCCAGAGATCATTTTTAATGCCGACCACCTATAATTCATACAAATGTGAAATATGAGTTAAATTCCAATTCTTAGCACCGTGAATGGCCAAAATTACGACAAAATAACACTGCAAAACGTGCCAAATAATGGCTCTATCAAATCCCCCCACACCTAGACAATGTTTGTCCTCAAGCATTTCGGAGCTCAGTAGTACAACCAAGAGAGCAGAGGTTATGGAGTAGTCTATACTAACACAAGCATCTAAGGTTCCTGACAATGTCACCAAGATTAGAACATACTGGATAGGTAGGAGTCCAAAAAGAATATGAACAGTAATACTCGTCACCTCCAAGAAAGTGTATGAATACTAGAAACGCTCAAATCAATATCATGGAATGGCATTACCATAAGCTTGCACATTTATCACATCTCCACCACTCGAAAGTGAACTAAATACACAAATCAAAGGGACTTTAATAGGGTTGTAATGAGATTTAGGTAAAAGGCGGGATAAGAAGGTAAAAATAGGGTGTAATGTGTCAAGAGAATGTCCAATACCCACTACATAATCATAATGCTTTATCGGGGCAATTTCTCAAGTAGGGCGTTTCCATTTGCTGTTTTCATTGTACAAGTGTCGGAACTTGTTCCTTTTTTTTTTTTTTTGGAGAGGACGTCTAGCAAGGCGTGGGCACGCCCTGGGAGACAGAGTCTTCTGGTCACCAGTTTTTTGCCGATTTCTCCCCTTTTTATCCTTCTTTTTTTTTTTTTTTTTGGCTTTTCTTTCGATCTCAGATGTACAGAAACAGCACCATAAAACATCTTTTTGACAACACTTGCCACCACAGATTTATTTACCTTGCACAAGTAATGAATTTCAGACATCGCTTAATGACACAAGGTTGGACAAAAGAGTCTAAAAAGGTCATGGATTATCCAGCACGGCTAACAAACAAAGAGAGGGATAAAAGCTCAAATTAGTTCACTATTGGGAGATAAGATGAGGGTTTGATTTTTTAGATAGCTAAATAGGGTTAAATCCTAAATGCCCTTATCATTTCAAATGCATCCAATTCAGCAAAAATGTGGTCTCGACATGTATAAACTAGCAAGTTCTAGAATGCCAATACCATGTGTGATACCCACTCAATCAAACAAAAATAGAGCAAACAAGAATAATGTGCTCATATAAGGCTCAAAAGCTCCCAAAAGTTTCAAAAATGGGTCAAGTCCAGCGTATTCAACACTCAACAACATTGCCAAGGGAAAATGAAATGCATAGCTAGTATATTTACCCACATACCCACGCATCTTGATTGTGTCATTTATCACAGCAACATGCTCCAGCATTAAAAAGCATAGAAATAAACAAAAAGCCGACTAACTACAATGTTTTCTTCTTTTTTTTTCATTTTTCCATTTTTTTTCATTTTTTTTCATTTTTTTTTGAGTAACAAAGCAAAAAGAAATAATGGAAGCCACTCCCCCACGCCTAAAACCTACATTGTCCTCAATGTAGAAAAGACAAATGAAATATTAGTAGAAAAGAAAAGAAACTTCCCTGACCACCGAGGAGGGAAAGTGAGACACTAAGGCGGAGGAGGGGAGACGGCTGCGTGCACAATGTGGAGTGGCGGCGATGGACGCAACACCAACAGGAAGGAGAAGACTGAAGTTTCATTTTCGGAAGGGTTGGAAGGCGTGGGCATGCCTTGGAAACTAGAGTCTTCTGACCATCAATTCCAAAGCTTCATTCCTTAGGCATGATCAACTAGAGTGGGCATGTCCACCTGCCAGGTTCCTGCCACAAAACAACAATCCACTAAATGACACTAACACTTAATAAAAATTCTAAAAATATAAGAAAACTAAAACAAAAGAATCCTTGGGTTGCCTCCCAAGCAGCGCCTTTCTTTAATGTCTTTTGCTAGATATCGTCATGTTTATTCACGGAGGATAAAATCGTGTAGCTCGTTTCAGTGCTTCATCTCCTATTTAATCCTGATAGCCCTCGTAGATAGAGTAATTCTTGACTCCACGAGCTACGGTCTTCCATGGATTAGTAGTTGGCGCCAAACAAACAAGTGATGACCTTAAATCTTCACTCATTCCTCCATCAAGAGCACTTATTGGTTCGAGATATTTTGCCATCGTGACTCTTAACTCATTCCTGTCATGAAACTCAAAATTTTCTGGTATAATAAAATCAATCTCACTAACAGGAATTAAAGAATAAGAGTCAGGAGAATATTGATCAAGGAATGGGGGAGGTGTCATCGCATTTGGAGATTGTTCACTGGATTCATCCACTTGAACAATTTGATATTGGGGTTCCTTTTCTTGTACTTCAATTCCCTTTTCAACTGCATCTTTAGATTCTTCTTCATGAGATTCTTGCAGTTCCATGTCATTTGTCAGGATAATTATACCCTCATCTTTTTCATGGTCGATAATAATCGCTGATGTCAATTCTTCACAAAATGGAGAAATCAATTTGCTCATTGTAGATGCCAATTCACGCCTTCCATCTTCCATCTCTTTAATCAACCTTTGTGTCTCCTGTTGAAATTGACGTGTATCCTGTTGAATTTGATGTGTCTCCTGTTGAATTTGATGTGTCTCCTGTTGAATTTGATATGTGTTAGTAACTATTAATTCAACTATTTTTTCAAGAGACATACCTGACATGGATGACGGTCCTTGAGACTCTAGCTGTTGAAAATCTATTGGCCTTTGTCCATAATTAAAATTGGAATCATCCCACCATCCTTGATCAAACCCATTTGAATAAGGGTCATAGCACGTTTGATATTGAGGCGAAAAATTTCCAAAAGTATCTATTGGAGCACTTGGACCATCTTGAAATGCAGGGCATATGTCGATTGAATGATTTGAGGCAACATAAGTTCCACAATTTGCAGCAGCCCATTGATCATTAGAAAAAGCACAAGCCTCATAACCCTTTCTAGAAATAAAATCCAGTCTATCACCAAAATACGGAATGTTAGCAGCCATAAACTATATATATATATATATATATATATATATATATATATATATATAAAATAAGAGAAAAATAAAAAAAATGAAAAAAAAGAACTAAAAAAGAAACAAATTAATCAGGCACCAGTCCCCGGCAGCGGCGCCAAAAATTGACATGTGTCGAGCTTGTATAATAATAAATACCTACTCGAGAAAAATGTAAATTTTACATATAGCGGCGAGTATGGTCGAATCCACAGGGACTGGGGATAATTCGTTTCCTTTCGAGTCAAGACAAGTGGGGGATCTTCAATGGGAAGCAAATGAAAATAAGAATAAAAATAAAACCAACAAAATTCAAAACTAATTCACAAAGCACAATTTACTAAAAATAGCAATTAATAAAAGTTCTATCCAAAGGATCAACTGCTTAGGCACGGTCCAATTAAATGATCATCGATGCAAAGATATTTCATCTATTCCTTACTAGGTTGGTTATAGTTATCAATAAGCTCTGACAACCAATTCTTCCTTACTTTTTCGACAGTCAAGGTACGACCATTGACTGCTTCTCTAACCAGATAACAACCCTAGGTACGACCGTAGGAATTTAATTACCCAATTGCATTAAAACTTCAAGAACCCAACCCTAACCAATAAACACGCTAAGAGGGTTTATTTAAATTAGATATTGCGTTTCCCCATCATAAAGCCAATTATGGTGGTTGCCACGGGGTGTTAACTAAATGAACAATTACGGATTCTATTTAATTAACGTGGCAGTAGGCTATTAAATTAAATCAAATATCCGGCCGTTGATATTCAATTAATAAAATACCCATGAACAATTAATTCAGGAAACGCACGAATAGCAATAAAATGGAAGAAATTTGATTAGATCTCACAGATATTATGGACCGCGCCTTTGCGTCAACCTTTGGGTAGAGGAGGAAATTAGCCGCTCCTCATCGTGTCAATCCCGCGTGATTTAATTGAATTTATTCGATTATTTGCCGAAGAATTGGGGTCGCAATCACAAAGCAGAAAATCAACGCGAATTGTCTCAAGCAAGAGTAACAACTCAGGAGTCAAGCCGCACAAGACGAAAGCTAAAAGAAAGAAGAAATACGTCTGACTGAAAGAGAAGAAAAAGAAAACTCAAAACTAATCTAATTGCGGCCGACGGAGAGCAAAAGAATAAAATAAAAAGCATCTGACTTCTGAAGCTAAAGCTAGGGTCTCTTTTTCACTTTTTGAATCTTACTTTTCTCTTTATAGCCGCCGCCCAAAAGAAAGTAAAGAAAGGAGACGTCTGGAGTAATTCATCTAACAAAAGCTATCCTTTTGGAGTTTTTATCCCATGCTTCTCGCGGTTCACGTGGACTGCAGTCCGGCTTTCGGTTTCGTCCACCTTCTAAGGCGTGACCACGCCCTGAGACGAAAAGTCTTCTGGAAATTTGGCTCCAGAGATCATTTTTAATGCCGACCACCTATAATTCATACAAATGTGAAATATGAGTTAAATTCCAATTCTTAGCACCGTGAATGGCCAAAATTAGGACAAAATAACACTGCAAAATGTGCCAAATAATGGCTCTATCAATCATCAATAGCAAACCTTTGGAATTTGGAAACTTTTATTCTAAAATCTTTGCTTGGTAGACTTTTTCTCCCAGATACTGTTTGGAATATGCAGACATTGAGGTGTCTCCATGTAAGTGGTAAGTTTTTTTATCTTAGTTTGGCCAAAGACAACATGGACAGCTCCTCAGATTTGTGTAACCTAGACACTATATCAGCTCTTGAGCTTGACTTGGGGCAAAGCATGGATAAGATAATGAAGAAGTTTCCACATATCCGCAAACTGAAATGTAGTCTCCGTGAAACAGAAGAAGCTTGTGGGGATTGGAGCAAGATTGTGGCAATGGACTTTCTGAGACGACTGGAATCACTGAAGCTGTCTTTTTACCGTGTGAAAGATAAGGATTATGAGTTCAGTTTCCCCATAAATCTAAAAAAGTTGACCCTGGAAGCATTTCCTTGGAGTATGATTTCCTCAATAGGAAGCCTACCTAATCTTGAGGTTCTCAAATTACTGGGTACAAAAGCTGGTGGGGAAGAAATATGGAACATGGAAGAAGGGGAATTCCCTAAACTCAAATTCTTGAAATTGGAATTGATGTGCATTGTCAGGTGGACGGCTCCGGTGATCATCTCCCCTGTCTTCAGAAATTGGTTTTGGAAAGCTGCTTGAACTTGGAGTTCCAACTCTTGAATTGATTCTGGTGCATCGGTGTCCGGGCCATGTTGGAAGTTTGGTTCAAGAGATTAAGGAAGAACAGATGAACTGGGGAAATGTGAATCTGAAAATCCTTGTCTTAGATCAAAGAAGATTGTGAATACTTCTTTATGTTTACATTCAGATTCAGAGGAATCCTGAGATCAGTCCTTTTTGCAAGAGATTAGAAGGATGACCTTCTTGCTGCCTGTAATGCATACATGTAAATGAAGATGCTTTAATAACAAATCAATGTAGTTTTTGACATATTGATACAATTTCTACAGATGATTAAACCTGAACTCTGTTAAAAGATGGCATTGCAGATTTTGATGTAGCCCAATGGACAATGTCATTTTTCGTCCTAGAAAATTAAAATGATGGTACATCCATTATAGCTCCTTTCCCTACTTCTAACCCACCATAGAGAAAACATCAGGCCTCCAAACCACCACCCCTCCAGATTATTTGTAGTTGTTTTCGAACTCTGCTAAACCAATCAACATTCAGTAGTTATATTAAGGTAAGAAGCAATAGAATAGTTTGAGTTTGTGCCCAGGATGTGTGGAAACAGCAGAGACCTCGAGCTTGGAAACTCTAGAACTTATACACCAAGGAAAAGCCACCTCTAAGTTGCAGTAGAATAAATCTATCGAACTGAAATTATCCAAGAGCCTCCATTAACACATAGATCACCATTAACTCTTTTCCAAAAGAAACAGAAGACACCATAATACTACCATGAATTTCTTTTTTACACGTCTTTTCTCCATATACGGCCAGACACTTTAAGCTTAAGCTCCTTCATATTCCCGCCGGAGAAGTAGAGTGCCATGCTTCTATAAATAATTAGTCCTTCCAAACTGTCTCGAACTGTTATATGACTGTCGCGAATGCTCCTTGGAGCACCTTGCCATGTTAGCTTTCTACCTTTTCCACCAACTTCTGAACTATAACAAAATTTTTCTGCATCTTCATCAGTGCCGGCCCATAAATCTCAGGAATGCCATATAAACCGGAGCTGTTCCTAGACGAAACGCCTCAATGTGTAAGCAGAATTGGTTTCCAAAACAGTTAAAAGCCTGCGCAGACAAGGAAAGAAGACATGGTTTACATTTGCTAAAATCAACAGGCAAACCTCTAATGTGCCCAGAAAACTTTGGTAGGACATGGAAGCACCTGATTCTTTCTTTTCCTATGTATTAATAGTTAATAACTCAAAAGCATCATTTCCAAGAGAGCAGGTCAGCATTTTGTGTGACAAAAAGAAGGTTTAACCGGTAAGTAATGTGATAAACAAAAATATCTTAAACTTCCCATGATTACTTGGTCAAAGTTCTGACTAGCTTATCTTCTACCAATAACAGAGCAAAATGGCAGCATCAAATGTTCATAACAACAAATCTCCAGCCCAAGCTGTAGTTTACACTGGACATTAACTGCATTCTAGTTCCCATTTCTCAAACAGCATCATCTGTATACCTATGTGACCTAGAGAAGGTAAAGATTGGTTCCATTATTAATCGCTGGAAAACATTGTTTACTACGCAAGAAAGTGAACATGAAAAGTTATGCATGTGGATGGTAAGGACAACAAGCCATTCTCAGGCCACTCATCCTGCCAACCACGAAAACAAAAAATCCTACTTATTATGTAATTCCTGTTCAACAGAGTCAGCCAGGCCTGGACAACAATCATCTGAATTAGTATCTTCTACACAAACAACTAAATCATGGAATACTCGATGTTGATCCTCTCCCTGAGAGATACAAGAAATCCATATCCGTCTTCCATGTGACAACTTCATTTAGCCAGAAAACAAATTGTTTATTGGGTTTTTGCTATTTCAAACCTACTGAAACGAAACGAATCCCAAAACCATGTACTTTTGCCTATGAATTGCAGCAGAAGCACATGCAAGACAGGAAGTAGACAAAGACTCGCTTTTCTCTTTTCTTCACTCCTATGGTCTACTATATTTTCGTATCATATTATGGTACTTCAAGCCTCTATCAAAGAGTTATCACTATCTTATTCTAAGATTTGATTACCAAATTCACTCCCCCAAGCCAGGGACCCGCTGGATGTGATTCACCCCTATGGTTTAAAAACTTAAATATAGCTCTCTCATGGTTTGGATTAATGTATAAACATTTATTTTTCTCATTAAAACTAACGGTCAATAGTAAAAAGTTAAAGTCAAATTAAAAAATTAAAAAATTATACTTTTACTACTTTTTTTTTCTCCAAATACAAAAAAAATTAAATAAAAATAGATAAATAAGAAATAGTAAATACCATCAAAGATTTGGTCTAAAGACATATAATCATATTTTTAGTCAACAAAGATTTGGTATTTTTTGTTTCGTATTTATTTGTTTTGTATTTTCCTTCCATCTTTTTTGTTTCTTATTTATTTTTTTATTTCCCTTCCATGTTTTTTAATTTGGAGAAAATTAAGGTTTTGTAGGCCAAAGTTTAGGTTTTCAAATGATCTCTTCTCTTCCAGAGAGAGAGAGAGAGTAATAAAAAAGTGAATTTACCAGTTTGTTAGTTTGACTTTAATTTTTGCTACGATTGTTAGTTTTAACAGAAAAACTAATGATGATACTTTAACCCAAAACATGATAAGATTATACTCCTTCCGTCCCACTTTGATAGTCCTGGTTCATTTTTCACACAGTTTAAGAAAAAGTAGTTAACTTTGTTGGAACAATCAATTTAGGTAGCTATTTTCCTAAAATACCCTCACATTAATTAGAGTACAATTTTATGAGAACTTGAATTGATGGTAAAAAAAGAATAAACTCTCATTAAATGGGGTAGGTTTATAGTAACAATAACTTACATTGAATAAGGGTATTTTAAGAAAATTAAAATACAACTATATTCTTCAATTGGAAAGTAGACTATAATTTAGTACAGACGAAAAGGAAAATAGGACTATCAAAGTGGAACGGAAGGAGTATATAGATGATTAAAGTTTTGAGATAAAACACCAAACCACGGGGAAGGTAAAAGATAATTTACCCTAATAATTATGCCGTCAGTCTAATTCTCAAGGATAGTTAGTCAGAACAAATTAATTTTTTTTCAATTTAATTATGGATTAACATTTTGCATGATTGATGTTGCCAATGTCACAACTATGATTGTCATTTCCCTTCTTGGGTCAAATCACTATTTCACGAGCCTTTGAGATAGCTTTCAAATTTGTCAAAGATCTAAGAAGCCTCATGCGTCGGTTGAGAAAGAGCGTAGTGAAATTGCCGAGCATCTTCTGTGGAATTAATAGCATCCAAGTTTGTCAAGGAATTTACATGAAGTCAATTCTATCCTCCAGAAATATAGAATTAACAAATTAGATAAAAAAAAGGATTAAATACAAAATAGCTCCTTATGATTAAGCAAATGTTTACATTAACTCCCTATGAATTAGAAACCTACATTTTCCCTCCTTATGGTTTTTAGGAAAGTGAAACTATTAATTTTTCCATCAAATTTAACAGTCAAAGGAAGATAGTCAAACTTTTTAAATGAAATAATAATAAGATGACTAAGTCACCCTTTAAAACATTTTGGGTTATAAGAGAATTTTATATTTGGCATTAGTTGAATAGTACTAATTTGTGGTCGATTCAGAGGTGAATAGGAACAATATAAAAAGAAAAAAAGAAAAAGGAAAGGTCAGGTGATGAGAAGGAGATACAATGTTTTAACCAAAAAATACAAAAAAGAGATACACTGTAAGGCGTATGGATGGAAAGAAGAGAAAATGATTTTCTATTTTCCCATTTTATATAATATAAATTGCCTTATACCCTTTATGACTGTTAACTATAACAAAAAACTTAATATTTTATTTTAATCAAAAACATAAGGGGGTTTTATGTAGGTTTTGAAAGTATAGGGAGTTAACTTGAATATTCGGTTAATCATAAGGAGGTTTTCTATATTTAAACAAAAAAAAACGTTGCCAGAGTTGCAATTATGATTGCCATTTTCCCTTTCTTTTTTCCTATTTTGTCATATTTTAAATCCTTGATTGTCATATTTTCTACAACCCAAGGCTCCATCATGTGGATCAAAAGTGTCCGAGCAACGGCAAGTATTGAAGACTTCAAGTGAAAATTCTAAGCAGGAAATAGGGCCTCACAAGTTCTATTACGCATAAGTTGGTGTAAATTAACAATTTATTCTCAATTTACACCAAATTGACCTTAACTTACACTAAATGATAATAATCAATTTATATCTAAGTGTATCTGATTTACACCAAAAAATAACAAAATAATATACACTGAACTGCACCTGATTTACGTTAAACTGGATCTGATTTACACCGAAATTCAACTAATTTACACCAAAGATCAAATTGTACGAAATTGTACGAAACATAAATTGTGAGGCCTCAGTTCCAAGTAGCAACCTCTTCCCTGCTGCAAAAGCATACAAGTTTGTCAAAGTCTTGTTGCTTCTGCTAAAGCAAAGAATAGTTCTTTGCTGCGTCTACCTAGAGCTAAAACCTTCCACTGCGAAAAGTATCCAAGGAACAAAAAGAATGGCTGATGTACTTATTCAACCCAGTTTGTATATATACTGTCTGTGTATACAAAATTTATCCTAAAAGGAATATTAGGTAGATTTTTTAATATTTCTATTTTTAATAATTCTTGCCTCTTAATTTTCTAATGCTAATGATTTATTAAAAAAAAAAAAAAAAGGTTTACCTGAAGTACCTTCAAAGTGTATTTTTGATGTCTTCAAAGTACCTCTTAAATTTCTGTCTTTAATAATTCTTACCTCTTATGTGATTTCTTGTTTTTTAGAAACATTAGGTTAGCTCATTTTTATGTTCATACATGAGAAGTAAAAATTAGGAAAATTGAATTTAAGACCTTTTAAAAATGCGGCGTGCAATACACGTACACCTAAACTAATAAATTATGTTTAAAGTTTACAACAATGATCAAGCAAAGTGGCAATTTTGTTCGTCAGCTTCTTTTAAAAGATGGTTAATTAATCTTGAACCTAATCAACGTCGCAACAGCACTGCAGATTTAATCTTTCCACAATCAAAGGCCCACCATTCAAGCACAAAAGGAGCAAACAATTCGAAAAAGAAAAAGAAACAGAAGAAAAGCCCAGCATTGATTTAGAAACTTTCAAGTAAAACGCCAAGTAACTTTGGTGGAAAATTCATTTTCAAGTTTGCCAAAAGAAGCAGTACTCTTCTTCAAAGCTGAGAGAGGCCCATTGGATAATTTGTTTAGGATTTTTCTGTATACACTTGTTGGTGCCGCGCTAATAATTGAGATGGCCAAAGCCGCCCTGACATAATAACAAATTAACAATTGAGACACGAACGTGACTCGTCCATTTCTATATACTAGTAATGGAGCACGACCATTGCACGTGAACATGATGCTTTTAGATTTTTTTCTGCTTAGAAATTTTTAGAAAATTAATTATTTTGAAGGAGTAAGTATAATTGAAAGAAACAAATGTGATATTTAATATTTATATTATTTTATTTTTTTTGGAACTTAGTGTGCCTTAATCAATACAAATGTACAAGCAATGAATCATTCATTGTTCCAAGAGCACTTTTATATTGTAACAGTATCAATATATATATATTTTTTTGTATTTTGGTTAAATTTAGATGACCTAAATGTTCATTTTTATGCCATTTGAGTTTAAATTTTTTTATTTTTTGAATAATTTGTTGCTGCCCTTTAAATTATTCTATGAATTGTTTATTAGTTTTAGTGAGACTTTTTAATTATTATTACTTTTTTGCTAGCTGTGGATTGTATAATCATCTATTGTACTATTGTAATTATAATAGTATCTAAATATATTGAAATTTCATTGTTCGAATTTAAATCGCTTAACTTTGAAGAGAAATGTTTTGATTTAGTGAAATTTATTTGAATTTCTTATTGATAACATGCTTTATGATTATAGAGTTTATATGATTAAAAATTATAAGACATTAAAATTATTTATTATATAATAGTCAAACTGAACTTGGATATATTTTTATTCAACTTTGAAGTACTCCTTGAAATTGATATTTATAAAAAAAAAATTGGCTTAATTCACCATAATTCAAAGGGATGTTTCACCTTTGTAATTATTATCATGATTGGCATTGATGAATATAATATTCATTACTTGTAGTTTAATACTATTAGTTGTTACAAGAATATGATTGATAAAATTCATTAAATTTAATCTTTATTGCAATTTAAATAAATAAATTCCCAACATAAAAGTCTTTGCCTACCTTGGTACTCCATTTGCTATTGTATATTGTATTAAAGTTTTGTTACTCAATATTAATATATGCATAATAAAAAGGGGCGCTCTTAAGACTTAACTTATTTATATCCTAAAAATAAAAAGGCTTGCGGTACTTTTTCAGAGACTCATAGTACCAATTTGTTATGTTTTGTTCCATATTTGAAATACTCTCTAAGCTTGGATTTTGTAAACAAATTTGTTCTTCTTTCTTTTGATAAATAAAAAAAGTAAGCAATCTTTCATTTTTGTAACTGCTTGCATGTTTGATATTATTTATTAATGATGAAATGTAATGCAATTTGTTCATTTATTGGAGGGGAGTATAATTTTGGCATCACAAAAACTAATATCATTTTTCACTTACACTATTAACCACTAAGATTCACCATACTTTATTATAATTTATAAATAAAATTTGTTCTTCATTTTTTGATTTAATTCACTAAAACTCAAGGGAATGTTTTTCATTCTTGTTGGCATAACTGATATTAATATTAATTATTGATGAAATGCAATGTATTGGTTGTTTCTTTTTTGGTTTAATTCACCACAATTCAAAAAATGTTTCTTTGTAACGGTTAGCATAATTCTTATTAATTATTGAGGAAATGCAATGTAATTGTCCATTTATTAGTGTCAAGGATAATATTGGTATCACAAAAACTAAGATCAATTTTTGCTTACACTCATACTAAAGGTTCATCATGCTTTTTATATAGTAATAGTAATAGATAGATAATAGATAATAGATAATATTTATTTTCTCGTGCTAGTATTATATATTGTTAATATTTTAGCTGGAAATGTTAGCTGTGCCCACCATTTTCCCAGTATTTTTTAAATATCTTGAGCAACCCAAGCGCCCCCAGCATTAGCGTAAAGTAACTACCCGCTGGAATGATAATTTACTAAACCAAACAACATTCAACACATATAAAAAGCATTGGCTCATCACAGATATTGATTTAGATTTCTGAACAATTGACTGAACAAAGTGTCATGCAGTTTCCAGTTTGCCTTATGGGTTTTCAATGTATGTGGTGTCCTCAGTTTGACTGTCTGTTTTGCAGTGATTTTGGCTAATTAAAAGGCTCAATGGGAATCCTTGTTGGCCCCTAATTAATGCCTTTGATATCTTTCTTCCAATTTATTAGTTTGATTTTGACTTTTTATGATTGAGCAGTAGTTTTAATGGAGAATCTAACGTGGCACTTTAATTCAAATTATGAGGGAGTTATAATCGGTTTTTACGGCATAGAGGAGTAATGTACTAAAGCATCAAATCACAGGGGTAAAAGATAATTTATCATAATAATAATGATAATAACTAGTTACCTAAAAATAATAAAAATTAACTTCTTAGAAAGAAGGAAGGGAATTCGTTTTCCACACAAAAGTTTCAGATGAACTCATTTCTACATCGACGAGGGGTAAAAGATTGCAGCTTCTTTAATTTCGACCTCTTTGTTTTAATTTGGCCAGATTTCCTTTCATCTCTGCTCGGACCAATTAGGAAATAGAAAATGTGGTGTTATCCCCATAGAAACGGATTCAAGAGTTGAATTAGTCAGCTTTCCCCTCCCCACCCAGCGCCCCCCCCCCCCAAAAAAAAAAAAAAAAAAAAAAAAAAACCGTTCTCTGGTCGACCAGAACTTTCACAGGAATTTCTTCCATGACAAACTTTCTGTCTCTATCTTCTGAATTTCCATGGCAACCAAAGGGTCGACATGTGATCACATGGTGGAGAAGAGTTAAAGTGGTGGTAAGGAATAAACAACTACTTTCTCTAATCGAAGGTCAGAGACATCAGCATGGTGGTCCTCATTGAAGATATCAAGGCTCTAGCTAATTTGTTTTAATTATGTTCCTTTTGTTTAGAAAATACCAACGATATGTGCTCATCTTAGAACATAATGCGCCAAGTTTAAATTGTGATGAGAGGATATACCCCAATCCTTAGTTCAACTTTGCACTGTTGGTTAGCAAATGGACCTTGTCCAATTACTACACAATTACATTCTCAGTTGTTTAATAAAACTCCTATCGTTTCAAGGAAAAAAAAAAAAAGATCACATGTTAGAGATCTACGAGTAGGAATCCCTGTTTAGTTGAGTTAAAGAATTACTATGATACTAGTAGTAATGTATACTTCGAGATTTGGAAGGTGATTACCAGAGTAAAGTGGATTTTTATGCAAATCATAGGGGATGAATTAAGCATATATTATTATTCTATGATATGTATTTTTAAAGATCATCTGGTTCAATCACTGTAACTGGTGGTACATTTTGTGTATTTTTTACTTTACATAAAATTACAAGGGGTTTATATGGCCATTTTAAAATCTTCGAGGGTTCATAATATTGTAAAAAATCACGAGGAGATTATATATAATTTACTCACACTTAAACAAGTGTATGTTGTAAGGTGAGTAAAAATTGCATGAGATGTTATTTTTCAAAAAGCACATGTGCTTGGTTCCCCCCACCTTCCCCCTTTATTTTTAATTTTTGGGATAATTACAGAAACGTCCCTCGAGGTTTCTGACAATTTCATCTAGTACACTTGAGATTTTTAATGTTACACTTACCTCCCTTGACCCTATAAAATGACCATAATAACCTTAACATATTAATATTTTCAAGCAATTAAATAATACGCTCCTAATCTTGTGCATAGGAATGTACCACACAATTAAATATTTAATGGAAACAAAAACAAGGTTCACTTATAAAATAACTAATTATGTCCTAAACATAATTCTAACACATTACAAATTAATTTTAGCTTGGTTTGAAAGATCTAAAGATGGATAGAAGAAGATGTAAGTTGAAGATTTAAATGTAACGGAGCATGTATTGGTACTCCAACATTTGTGAGATGGGATGCTATATTAATATAGTTAGTGAAATTTTGTTAAGTTTAACAGTATTGATGGTGGTAGTGGTCATGATGATATTGGTACTAATTCGAGATGTAGGAATATGAAAAGTTTAAAATAGTAGGGATGAGGGTTGAAAATGGGTTCGAGATTTTGTGCATATTCTATATTTTTTTATAGAATTTTATAAGAAGATAAAATGAACTTCACAATTTCATGAGGGCAATTTGGGTTGCTCATTCAAAATTTTGACCATTGAATAGTTTTTGTTACCAAAATGATAAACTCAAGGGAGGTAAGTGTAATTTTTAAAATCTCAAGGGAACTAGGTGAAATTGTTAAAAATTTGAAGGGAACTAAGTGAAATTATCTCTTTATTCCCCCCCCCCCCCTTTTAGGTGCACATGAGCCGTAAGCGTTCTTAACAGCAGTTTTTTTTTTTCCTTTTGTCGAATTCTATAGTTTTACTGATACAGGAGCTAGATTAATAGAAGGAATTCAAGTAATTAATTAATTAGCATATTTCGAGAAAATTTAGAAGAGCTGAAAATAAATCTCTCAATTTGTCACATCCAATAGATCTGAATCCTGAGAAAAATGGGATCCATGACACAGAGATAAATCCCAAGCCTGAATCAACACGAAGACCGGAAGTGTAATTCATGACTTGAGACCGTATGAAGAGATTATCAGGCTGTGTAGGTTCGTTTTTTCTTATTACACAGGCTAAGAAGGAGTGTAGGCAAATGCAATTCTTGTTGATGGTTTGTAAAAGAGTTCGATCATGCGAGCTTTTTATAGGAGAAACTTGTTGCTGGCCGCCAAATGTTTATGACATTGCAGCACTGTCCCCGTTGAACAAGTGTCACGAGATGTTAGGAACAGTTCGTATTTGCCCATGTGGCATCTCTTTCAACTCAACAAACGTACAGCAGCACTAAATATACCATGTGTAAATTAAGTTCATAGTCTAATGCCGAGGACGGCTTAGTTTAGCGGTTAAAATTAACGTTTTAAGATTTAAAAGTCCCGGGTTCTGTTCCCTCTCTGTCCTTCTCTACCTCTTAAATCCCACCCCCTCTTTATTAGGGAATAAAAATTAAAAAAAAAGTTTATCATCTAATATTTATACTCGAAAATAAAAATTAAAAAAAGTTCGTCATCGAATGTCAAAAAAAAAAAAATCCTGGGTTCGACACTAAAGAAACACTTTGAAACTTTACTATTCAGTTGTTAGATTTTACTATAAAGGAAAGACAGGAAAAAAAAATAAAGGTTTTAAAATCCCTATAAACTCCCCATGTTGGTATTACTTTCACTATTTATTGCAATAAAAAAAAACCCCGTAGTTACAAACATTTGAAACTTATGTCTACAAATCATGTAAGAATTTGTGTAATATTAGCTAGACTGAGTTATATCAAAGATAGATGTTTGCTATTCTTCCTTTAATTTTTATTTTTTGATTTGCTATTTAATTTAAACTAATTGAATAAATATGGCACACTTTAAGCTAATTCAATTTTATTGGGGTAATATGAAGTGCTTTTAGAGATATCGAGGATTTTGAAAAAGAAGTTATGATATCATTAGTATGATAATTACTTTACGATAAAAAGATTATTATTTAGACTCCACTAGCCATTTTATCAAGAAAAGCTGCATGGAAGAGAATACCACATTGCCATTGTAAGTGCTTGAGATTGAGTTCACGATTTATGCATTGGATGGTACATATAGATTTTTGATGGAGTTTAACAATTGTCTTGGACTCAAGCCATGATGGGATAGATTTTAATGGGAAGAGAAAAAAGGAAGTGAGTATGATAAAAAGTAACCTAGTTGCTTCCATAAGTAAAGCAGTAGGCAATTATTTTCCCTTACACGAAGTCGTTAATAATTGTATAAATAAGTATACAAAAGTAAAAATGTAATAGAGGATTTTCAAGTTAGGTAGGTTTTTATAAACAGATTTTCTTAAAAAATATATATATTTATCTTAAATTTCTGTTTTAAAAAATTCTGCCTCTTTATTTTCTAATGCTAGTGATTTATTTATAAAAAGGCTTACCTCAAGGGCCTCCTCAAAGTGTATTTTCCATGACATTACAAAAGGTTTAATTAAATGATAACAGAATTTTCTTTCGAAAAAAAAATAAACATGCCTATTCATCTTAAATTTCCATATTAGTAATTCTTGCCTCTTTATTTTCCAATGTCTAATGACTTATTTAAAAATAGGGTTACCTTATATTTTCAATGAACTTACAAAAGGTTAATAAAATGATGACTAGTAAATTTACTTCACCAAGAGAATAATCTTTTAACAGTGTTGTGAACCAGAGAAAACAAAAGACCAAAAGTCCTAACACTTTCTAATGCTTAAACTTATTATACTTTTATTTATGCAGTAATAAGAGATGGATAACAGATAGATAGAAGCAAATGCATATTGCAGATGGTTTATTGCCAAAGTCCCCGTTTGGAAGGTTAGTTTTTTGAGTGTTTGTATAAAACTTTACTGTAGATCACTGTAGAAGTTGTTGAAAAACTTTTGTGAGATGAAGAAAAAACTTTTTTTCCTTTTTCTTTTCATTCATTCTTTTTCTTTTTTCTTTTTCTTTCTTTCTTTCTTTTTTCTTTTCCTTCCTCCCTTCCCCTTCCCCCCCTGTTCCCTCTCCCGAAACTGCTAATGAAGCAGCAACTTTTTTCTTTTCTTTTTTTTTTTTGCTTGTTTTCTCTCCCGCTCCCTCTCCCCTTCCCCTTTCCCTTCCTTCCCCCGCCACCCCTCCTTCTCCCTCCCCCGCCACCCCTCTCCCCATCCTCTCTCTTGCACGCAGATGAAGCAGCAACAGGAAATTTTTTTTTTTTTTTTGTAATTTGCCTTTCTCCCCCTCTCCTCCCCTTCCCCCGCCACTCTCACCCTCTCCCAGTGCGACCTGGTCTCCCGACCAGATCGGCCAGAGGGGAAGGGGAAGGGTGGTGGGGGAGGAAGAGAGGAAGGATGGCAGGGGAGGAAGAGGGGGATAGGGAGACAGGAGAAAAAAAAAAAAAAAAAAAAGAAGACTGGCATCGGAAGAGGTGATCGGCACAGGAACCGGCGACGGGGGTGATGGGCGGCGACGGAGGTGGTGGTGGGTTGGGGTGGGAGAGGAAGAAGAAGAAAAAGGGAAGGGAGTTTTTTTTTTTTTTTTTGGTATGTTTTGGATATTTTGAATTATGTAGGTAAAAAACTTTGTGAAGGTTTTTCGGGTTCCTGTAGCAAAAGTTGTTAAAAAACTAGTATTATACAAACTTGATAAAAAACCAAGGTTTCAAACAGGCAGCCAGAAGATTTGCATATTTTTTTTGTTAGCCTAGCTCAAAGCTTGATTCACAGCCATAGAGCTAGCCTCTATAAATTGTGGTTAACTCGCAGTTAATATGCATGCAAGTTAATTGTGAAGTGGAGGAAAGAAGTTGAATCGGTCAAGACAACTACAAATATCAAGGAATCTCCAATTTTTAGAAGAAAAGATACTCAAAAAAATTAAACCATTTAGGTTCCAAATTAATAAAAAGGAACTATAGGCATGATATTCTATGGTCCCTTTTAGTATTCTATAAAAAGTAAAAGGGCAAATTACATTTTACCCCCCTATGGTTTAGCGTTTTTTACTTAACTCCCATATGATTTCAAAAGTTATACATAACCCCTTCATGGTTTGTATTAAAGTGTTAAAGTGACAGCAATAGTCACTCGTAACGAACTTCTAAAAATATCGAAATTACCCTTATAAATACATGACACATTAACCCCGTATGATTTTTATATTTTACTATATAACCGTTTTATGGTTTAATACTTACCATATAACCCCCTTATAGTTTTCAAAATATACACATAACCCTCCTTAGTTAATAAATAATTTTCAACTTTATATAAGGGTATTTTTGACATTTTAGATAACTCCGTTACGAATGGTCATTCCCATCATTTTAACACTTTGATCCAAACCATAAGGGGGTTATATATAGCTTTTGAAACCATAGAAGGGTTATATAAAAAAGGGTTAAATCACAGGGGATAAAGTGGAATTTGCCCAAAGTAAAATAAGTGTTTTGGACTCGGTGATTGTCCTATTCATGGGATCGTATTTTCATATTAGGTTAATAAAAAAGAAACTATAAGCATGACATTTAGGTTTGTTCATTTCTATGTTTAAATTTTATTTTCGTACATGAAAATTCTGTTCATTTTACCGTAAATGGAATGATGCGATCTACATTATTTATTTCTTATTTCATTTTACTTTGCTGAGTGCATTTTTTATTTGTGTTTGAGTTGATCGTTGAAGGATTGTTTTTACTCCAATGACTCGGCAATAACAATCCATGAGATCAAGCAAAGTCGCAGCATTGAGAGTAGAGCCATCCACTTCTATATTCTAGGTGGAAATGCCAGTTGTACTTGTACCTACCATTTTTTCCATTATTTTTTTACATTTGAAAATCCTTGGATTCCTTGTTGAAATAATAAATCATGGCAATCTCCTTTGATACTCTCTGTCTTCAAACTGTCAATAATGTTAGCAACTACCAAAAAAAAAAAAAACAATGGACGAAATCTCAAGTATGAACAAAGAAGTATGAATAACGAACAAGTAGGCAGGGGAGGATTTAGAATTTTGTTCTCTAATTTTCCCCAATTATAAATGTACGACTCCTCCAAGTTCTGATATAGATACATATATTACTAAATCTATTCTAATTCTAATACCCAAACATAACTCAATTCTATTTTCTAAACCAACTTTGATACCAATTTTAATCTAGTTACTATCTACTAAATCTACTTCTAAAACTACGATACAAACTTCTAAATAGCTTGGTTTAAATTTTGTCAACAAATACTCTTAGATTATAAAGTTTAATTACTTTCCAAAGCAATTCTTAGCAAAAATATAAGAAAAAGTGCGTCAAGTTTTCAATGTCAAATTTATTGTTTGACGAGCAATAGTTCTACCTTATGATAGAATGCTTTTCAGGGTACTTTACGGGGGATACATTTTCTTTCTAAATTGGAGATAAAGTTATTGTCGTCGTACTCTTTTAGAGTTTGTGAATTTTTGGGCTGATGGAATTACCACATTTTGGAACAAGTAGTTTTGACCATTTCTTTTTGAGTTAGTGTTCCTTTTGATTGAAAAAATATATTGACAAATAAAAATTGGATGGCATTCAAAGTTGTTAAAAAAAAAAGTCACTAATTCAACATTTAGAGGCGGTGATTATATTTTTCTATGGTTTTGCTAGCAAAATATAAAAAGAAGGAATAAGAAGAGAAAGGAAAAGGAAAACAAAAAATAATTCTAGATCCCATTCTTTGTATATGCACACCCAAAACGGGAGTTTTATTAAAATGTCAACATTAGTATTGTCATTTTATATGGATAAGGAAGGTAAGTGTAAGTTTTAAAACTTTGAAGAAGCTCAATAAAATTGTCAAAAATATCAGGAGAGGTTTGTAAAATTATCCGTATTTTAAAATAGATAAATTGAACATTTCACTTTAATAAATGAAAAGAAATATTAGAGAAAAGCACGCAATAATAATCATTAAAAATATTTGAAATCGAGCTAATATTAGAGAAGACTCACTCTTGTCGTTTCAAAGGAGCAAAAATGGCAGGTCGTGAAACCTCATTGGATCGTTTCTTTAGATTGTTTTTTCTGGACACACTTCTTGTTGGTGCAGGTGCAATAATTGAAGAGATTCTTCAAAGTTTTTCTAGTAGTTTTATTGTTAGTAATATTTTAGACGGAAATGTTAGTTGTAACTTGCACTGCATGTGCCTTCCACGATTTTTTCCAGGATTTCTTTTTTAAAAAAAAAATAAAATCAAGGATTAGACATATTTTCAGCAACCCAAGGGCCTGGCCTGGCATTAGCGTGAACTGAAGCACTAGCTGCAACAATATAATTAACTAAAACCGAGGAAGAAGCATGTGGCTCCCTTTATAAATTGGATTAAATTACATATAACCCTTTATAAATTGGGTAAATTACGTAACTCTCTTAGTGGCTCCACCATACTTCAGTTCATACCACCGGCAACCCACGGTCCCAATCTAAATTTGAAAAATAAATAAATACATCGGTTCTCACCAATACTTTGACGAAAGCCTCCTCCCATCTGCCCGCCTCCATCTTTATAATCTGATAGCAAAAGGCATCCTATCAAGCTACATACATACAAGGAAATCACCAATCTGATATCAACAAAGCATCCTAGCAATTAAGCCCCCATACAAGGAAAGGAAAATGGCCGACGCCGTCATTAGTGCCACTATTCGGGTTGCCTTGGAGACGGCAGCATCTCTTGCCACTGACAGGATTGGTATGTTGTGTGGCTTCAAGAAGGATGTGGCCAGCATGACTCGAACTCTTAGCTTTATCAATGCTCTCTTGGCTGATGCTGAGGAAAGGCAACAAAACCAGGACCGGGGAGTCCAAGAATGGTTGAAGAGTCTGGAGGAAGTTGCTTATGATGCTGGCAATGTGTTGGATGAGCTCAACTACGAATCTCTTCGTTGCAAGGTGGAGTCCCGGAACCAACTCAAGAGCAAGGTATGTTGCTTCTTCTCCTGCTCTAACTCCGTTGCTTTCCGTTGGAGAATGGCTTCTAAGGTCAGGGACATCAAGCTTAAGTTGAATGAGATCAATCAAGAAGCCGATGGATTGGGACTGATCAGCAGGGCAGTCATGACAGCTGCCCTCCCTGCTGCTGCTGATGCCGGAGACAAAAGAAATCGGCAGACCGACTCGGTTGCTGTTCCAATGACTGGAAGAGCTGATGATGAATCAAAGATAGTGAAGATGCTGTTGAGCCCGTCTGAGAAGGTTGTTTCTTGTCTTCCCATAACTGGTATGGGAGGTCTAGGCAAAACAACTTTGGCTAAATCGATATACAACAATCACCAAATTGATGGGCACTTTCAGAAAAAGATTTGGGTTTGTGTATCGAAAAAAGTTCCAATAGTGGAGCTTTTCAAACTCATATTAGTGCATTTGACGGGAGAAAAGGTTGAAGTGGATGTTAGGGATGTCATCGTTGGAAAAATTCGGAATCATCTAGAGGGAAAAAGATATTTCCTGGTTCTTGACGATGTGTGGGATGATGATCAGGCATTGTGGGATGACTTTTTCACCACCTTGAAGGGACTCCATCCAACCAATGGAAGCTGGTGTCTTGTCACTACTCGTTTGAGGATGATGGAAAATGAAGCCTATCCATTAGGAAAACTACCTGATGATCTTTGCTGGTCTATCCTAAAAGAAAAAGTAGTTGGAGGGGAAGAAGAACCTGATGAACTAAAAGCAATTAAAGAGAGAGTAATCAAAAGATGTGATGGTCTACCATTGGCTGCAAGTGTAATTGGAGGTCTATTATCTTTAAAGAGAAAAGAGGAATGGCAACCAATTTTGGAGAATAGGCTTTTGAGTTTGAGTGCAGGTGGAGATCATGTGATGCAAATACTAAAGTTGAGTTTTGATAATTTGCCATCTCCATACATTAAGAAATGTTTTGCATATTGTTCTATATTTCCCAAGGATAGTGAGATAGAAAGGAATATGCTCATCGAACTTTGGATGGCAGAAGGTTTCCTCCAAGCAGATCTCAACAGCCAAATGATGATGGAGGAAATTGGAATGAATTATTTGAGAATTTTATTGCAGAGTTCGTTGTTGGAAGAAACAAGAAATTATCAGGGAACATGTTATAAGATGCATGATCTGGTCCACGACCTTGCAGAGTCAATGTCAAAGTCTACCAAAGTCATTATTGATAGGGATACGAGTATAGTAGACAACGGTAATCAGATTCGTTACCTTGCAACAGTCTCATTTGCTGGTGGAGAAGACAGAGAAAAACTTTTAGAGAGTCTATCAACTTCGCTTCATACATTGTTTGTAAAAGTTGACTTATCTGGCGATATGTTAATGAAGTTGAAGAACTTGTATGTTTTGAATTTGTCTCCTACAAGAACTCGAGAGCTACCAGTGTCAATTGGCAAATTGATACATTTGCGGTATGTTAACCTTGAGCGGTCTTCAATCAGTATTTTGCCAGACTCCCTTTGCAAGCTTTACAATCTGCAGACATTGACGCTAAGTGAATCATCTGTTAAACATCTTCCTAAGGGGATGTGCAATTTGATTAGCTTGAGACATCTCCACTATTACATAGATGATGTTGGAGAATTTCAAATGCCGCTAGAGATGGGACGGCTGACTTGCCTTCAGACACTAGAGTTCTTTAACGTGGGTCGAGAGAAGGGTCGACAAATTGAAGAGCTTGGAAGCTTGAAGAACCTCAAAGGCAAATTGAAGATACGCAATCTGGAACTAGTAAAGGATAAGGAAGGAGTTGAGGAAGCAAAACTATCTGAAAAGGCAAATCTATTTAAGCTGGAACTTGAGTGGGCCCGTGATCGAAAAGGCGACGACTACAATGACGAAGATGTGTTAGATGGCCTTCGACTCCACCCAAATTTGGAGGAGTTGGTAATTTGGAATTTTATGGGCTATCAATTTCCTCGATGGTTAATGGATTTGCCAACAACAACAACACTCCCCAAATCAGCAACAACACCCCCCAAGTTAGCACGTTTGGCATTTAATTTCTGCAACATATGCAGAGAACTCCTTCCCCTGCAAAACTTTGCGTCTCTTAAGCAGCTGGAGATTTTTGCTTGCGATGGGTTGGCGAATCTACCAGGTGACATGCTACACTCTTGTGCCTCTCTCCAGAAGCTTCGGGTGTTTGTTTGCTACAATCTTATCTCCTTTCCGCTTATTTTGCAACAAACACCTTCTCTCTCGGAGCTGGAATTATGGGGGTGTCCCAAACTGAAAACAAGCATGACGCCCAAAGGATTTGGTTTCCTAACCAGCTTAAGGGAGCTTACAATTGGTCCCTTCTCAGATGATGGTGATGATCATGAAAATTCTTCAATTTACAATGAGTTTGATTGGTCTGGATTGATATCCCCCTCCTCCTCTTCGTCATCCGCACTCCGTAAATTACAATTAATTGGGTTGCCACACATGAAGTCCCTGCCACCTCAGATCCAATACTTGACCACTCTCACGTCACTAACGCTACTTGACTTTGGAGGTATAAAAGCTCTGCCAGATTGGTTCGGAAACTTTGCGGCTCTTAAAGACGTGCACTTAGGGTTTTTCAAAGAGCTTAGACAACGACCCTCTGAGGATGCCATGAGAAGTCTCACCAAACTAAAACGTCTGTCGGTCGAAGGTTCTCCTCTGTTAAAAGAAAGATGCACTCCTGAGAGCAGCGGCCCCGACTCCCAGTGGTCCAAAGTTTCTCACATTCAAGACCTACTCATAACCGATCATTATTAACCACTCATCTTCAGATCAAATTCAATCATGTAAGTTGCCTCCTACCTACGTTCTTAATTTGCTTTACAATCAATCTCCCATTCTCTTCACCTCCCCCTCTGATTAACCTTCTCGTGAGAAAACCTAAAAAGTCTCCCTAAAAAGTTATTTTCACAATTTTCTCTTCTCCCTTTTTATCGTCGTATTTATTATCTTTCAAATCTGCAGCATTAGCATTTCTTATCAGGTCCAGAATATTGGTGCTCTTCATTTACTCCTTACAACGTAATAGTAATACTCTTGTAACTATCAATTAGAATGACCCCAAGCACCTGTTCTGTTTCGTGCTTTGATGTTTTACTGTATCTCTGTTCATATTCTGTTCTATGCTTTGTTTTTGTAGGATTGATGGAAGAATAGCTTCACGAACAGAGGTTAGAATTTTGAAGCTTCTTCACACCATAACTTTTGGCCTGCATTTCCTACAAATGAGCTATCAACGTTTAGAACAACTAGCAGTAATTGCTCATTCAATTGCAAACCCAATATCTTGGACAGAAATGTTTATGATGGCCCTCTTTTCTTTCATATTGCTGCCTCAAATAGCCAAATATCCTTATTGTCGAAGCTTGCACACTGTCAATCTGCCATTTCAGTCACGAGGTCTAGCAATAAGAATTTACCTGCTATGTTACTACAAATTTTCTCTTGTTTTCCTGACTTCTTGTCCTTGAAACTGGTTGTTACCTAATTGCAGAAAGTTTTCAGTCTATGTTTTTGATTGCTCAAGACTATCATCACCAGGACTTTTTGATGAAGATTTGCCTTCATGAAGATTCTTGAGGTAGCAATTGGTTGCTACTCTCTACGAATTCGCTTCATGAAGATTCTTGAGCTGTCTCTGCTTGTCATGTTTTTTGGTTGCAACAATTTTTTTTTTTATATTACTCAACCGGTCATTTTTTGGAGTTTTGGGCACAAACTGGAACAATTTTCATGACAATACTTGGTTCTTGTAGACTGACCAGAAGGATTTTGTATCTGCTTACTAATTTAGGTTTGATATCAATGACAAAATCTCTCTCTCTCTCTCTAACTTTCTGTAAGATTTGTTGAACAGAAATGTCCTGCAATTACCTGAATTTTCTAGTTAGCTTTATGATTTTCTATACACAGTCTTGAGTTTTGAGTATTCTATTTTGCAGTGGTGTTATGCTCAGAGCTCACGGGAGACCTCAATGGCTTAATTACTGCCATACGTATCAATATCCCATTATTCCTTCTTCAACCACATCATTTTCAAACTGGAGACAAACTTATAGAATGGCACTCTCTTTCGCTTCTAACTGACTGAGATGGCCAAAGCTGGAGGTCTACGTTGTGAATGCGATGCCTTCAACCTGTTGGTCATGACATGAGGTAGCAATTCATCAATTATGGACCTCATTTGATAATCTGTCTCATACTGCTTGCCTCTCAAATTTGCTGCAATTTAGTTGCAGAAAATTGTCAGTCTGTCTTTATGACTGCTTATTGTCTGTTAGTCGGCCTCTGCAAGCTACTCACCACCCTTCTTGAAGTTGTATCTTAGCTCCATTAGATACAACATGATTTTATGAGTTTGCCTGTTCTCTTTTTCAGTTAAAAATCGTAAGTCTAGAATGATGCTCTTACTTTAAGATTCATAGTTATTCCAAAATTTCTGGGTCTATATGATGTTGAGTAAATCTTATGTTGGTAGTCGCTTGACCAAAAATGAAGAATTGCATGAAGTTGTTCTTTTCAATTTTGTCTAGCGTCTTTCTTAGGTTTCTGTATCTTGATTGAAAGTTATAGGTACTCCATAAACATTACCATAAATAGGTGATGGTTACATGTCTTCAATGGAAGCTTGACTTAATATCTTGTTTGTGTATGAATAACCAAAGGCACAAGATTTTCTTGGGTGACCAAAGCAAGTTCTGCATAAAAGAGAAATGAAACAAATTAACTAATCAAGTAACAATGTAAAAGATTATTTCTAAGATTAGCTCTCGCTTTAAACTCATGATTTGCATCAGGATGAAATGAGTTCTCTGCACTTTTGTCCGTGGAAAATGCATTTGCATTTTATATTCATAGCATCTACAGAAAATTTGTGAAACATTTTCTATATGTCTTTAGATCAGCAATGCTGATGACACTCCTTTCTTCAAAACTTTAGCTGATTTTTGTGGTCTCTTGCTTAGACAAACAGAGGTTAGAATTTTGAAGCTTCTTCAGTAACATCTATATGGCTGGAACTCAACAACTTTTGTCCTGCATTTCCTACAAATATCCTATTAATGTTTAAAACAACTAGCAGTCTAGTTTTGTTTATTTTAAATGTCTATTTCCATGGATTTTAATTTATTATTGCTAAAGTCAGCTCACTCTATTTAAAATTGTGATTCTAAGGGGATGAAATGGTTTCTCTGAACTTTGACATCTTGATAATGAACTTGCAAACTTATCTGAACTATTTAGAACTTTAGTTTGTCAAAGCTAAAAGCTCAACAGATGTTCAAGAGCAAGTTATTTGATGTGGAGTGTGGACACTTTAACACGATGCCAAAGCTGAAAAACTTTTTGTATTTACATCTACGGTGCAAAATTCTTTTTTTTAAATAAAAACTAGCAGTTTATTTTTGCTCATCTCATATATCTGCTACTTCCAGTTTACTTTTGTATTTCCATCATGACTGCTATTTCTCTTTAAACTTGAGATTCTACCGGGATGGAAATGCTTGCACTGATCTCTTTTAAATATATTTATCATCTTGCTCCAAATTATCTGATAATTGGTATTCTTGTTATGTCTCTTAAATGATGGGATTCGACATAATTGCTCCAATATATTTATCATCTTTCTTTAGCTATGATCTCTTGACCTAAATCCAATGGTCAATCGAGTTACTCTCACTGCCTTTGGTTGTGAAATTGGTGGTCTGATAATTTATAATACCAACAATCTTCTTCCATTACTTAATGTTGGGTTAAGATGTTAAGATGTTTTTCAAGCGGTAGAGAGTTGATAGACTATCCTCTACTGAAGTTGTCATATGAGATTTTAAGAGTAAAATAGTTGTAATTAGCTCTGCCTGTTGCATCTTGCAGTCTCAAAGAGATCGCCTTCATGGCAATTCTGAGGCTCTCTTCCTTTCATGCTTGTGGTGCCACTCATTGTCATTATTGTTATAGAACTCCTCCTTTTTCAGTGTTTTGAACAAAAACTAATATAGTTTCTATGATACTTCTGGTACTTGTAGACTGACCAGAAAGATTTGATATCTTCTCGCTGATTTAGGTTAGAAAAGAACAACAAAAACAAATATTGATTTAGCTTTCTGAATAATTGACTAAACAAGAATGTCATGCAATTTCCAGTTTTCTGTTTTGAAGTGACTAGGAGTTTTGTTTTGTTGATTTTATATATCTGCTTTTGTGGATGTAAGATGTGATTGCTAAAGTGATCAGCTCCCTAGCTTATGATTCTAGAGGGAGTAAATAGTGGCTCCGAAGTTTAATGGCCCCTTGAAGGCGCATTTATCAAGCTTCTTGAACCATTTGATTAGTGATTTGTTCGATAAGTCTTGTAAATGATGGGTTTCTGTCTCACTTTTCGTTGGTTGTGATTTTCTAGCCTGAAAGATTTCAGGAGTTTCCAGAGCTGTTGGTCATCAAATTGGTTTTTGGTTCTAAGAGTCCAGTAAGTTCAGATATACTACTCTTCTTTTACTACGCAATTTTGACTTTTAAATACTTTGATTCTGAATATATTACAACTAAAACTTGAGAAATCTTCTCGTAATGGAAGATGTTTTTTCAGAGCATCTTCTAACACAATCAAGTCTAAGCTGCAAGTTTTGAAGCATATCGCTGTGGTTAGTCGAGACTGCCAAGCATGCTTGTTGGCTGCAATTATTTCATCCGCTGTGATGATGGCTATTAAGCTCATTCTACCACCTATACTTGTTGATATTGCTCATCTCTTCATGGCAAGTTCTTATTTTAGTGTTTCAAATACAACAAAAACGTCATGCAACTATGTGTTGGCTTTGTTCTTGACTACATGCTGTCTTGAGTTTCTTAAGTTTGAGTTTTTGTGTTTTGCAGTGATTTTACACTCGAAGATCAACATTAACCTTGATAGCTCGCTCTTACTATCATTTGTAATGAAGTCCTGTGATCCCTTGTTGAACCAGATCCTGATTCAGTCAGATCAGATGAAAACATCCGGGATGGAATTCCCTTTTGCTCTCTGCCTCGGATGGCCAAAGCCTGAGATCTTCCTTGCCGGCTGGTGATTTTAAACTGTCCAACCGATTCAGCAATTTGTAGACATGTTAATGAGGTGCTCTTTTACTTCTTTTGGAACACAATTTGCCATATCTTCCGTGCTCCTTGTAGTTCAAAGTAGCCAGTATTTTGCAGCAGAAAGATGTGGATTAGCTGAACCTTGCTAGATAACTTGCATCCTTCTTGAAAGTTGTATATTTGGCTATTCGTGTTGAATTTCGTTATACTGAGCTAAATGTTATTTTCATGCCTTCCTGTATGATGCTCACTCTCTGTTAATTTAATGAAACTGACATCAACTTCCTGATTGAATTCGTATCAGTAAACTCTAGTTGATATGGCATTTTTAATCACAGCTTATCAAGCCTTGTTTGTTGGATTCGCGTTTTCATTTGATGTTTATCAATGTCCTGTTTCAAGTAACCAAATGTACAAGATTTTGCAAGAATTCGCTTATCAACCCACGTCGCAGTCCAATTTCCTCCGTCATTTTTTGATTCAGGACATCACTTATAGCCATATATATAGATGGAATTGCATGACTATTCTGAAATGTGGTATTAGTCAAAATTACAAGGGGATTGTATGTAATTTACCCACTGATATTTGATTGCCAATGCTCTCAGATATTCTCTCTTTACTGGCATGACTCTGTGTATGCGTTTTAATCCGCGGCTTCAGAACAATGCCTACTAGTTGCTGAAAATCCTCCTCCTTCTTTGGCTCTGCCTAACCAAACCTGATTGCTGATAATATACAAAGTAGAAGTCGACCCTCAATTTGGTATTTTCTCTATTCTTGGAGGTACTTGTGTTTAAGAAACTTGGAAGCTTGAACTAGCTAGCCAAGAGTCAAAATCCAATGCACATGGAAAACTGTGGAGGAGGTCTCTTTTCACAAAACCAAGTGCAGGATTTTGGTCCCCTCAAAACAAATAATATGTGTTTTAAGTAATGGAGATGACAACACAAACACGCGACTTGTGTCTCTGATTTATACCAAATAATAACAAATTAATATACACTAAACTGCACCTGATTTAAATTAAACTAGATCTGATTCACACCGAAATCCGACTAATTTACACCAAAGATCAACTTGTACGAAATTGTATAAAACATAATTTGTGAGGCCCCGGATCAAGTAGCAACCTCTTCCCTGTTGCAAAAGCATACAAGTTTGTCAAAGTCTTGTTGCTTATGTTAAAGCAAAGAATAGTTCCTTACTGCTTCCACCCAGAGCAAAAACCTTCCACCGCAAAAAGTATCCAAGGAACAAAAAGAATTGCTGATGTACTTATTTCTTCCACAGTAAAGGTAGCATGTATTCAGCCTCGCTTGTATATATACTATCTATGTGTACAAAATTTATCCTAAAAGGAATATTAGGTAGATTTTTTAATATTTCTATTTTTAATAATTCTTGCCTCATAATTTTCTAATGCTAATGATTTATTTAACAAAAAGGGTTTGCCTCTAGTACCTTCAAAGCGTATTTTTGATGTCTTCAAAGTACCTCTTAAATTTCTGGCTTTAATAATTATTGCCTCTATATTTTCTAATGTCTAATGATTTTATTTAAAAACAGGTTAACATCGAGTACCTTCAATGTGTGTTTTCAATGACCTTGCAAAAGGTATGAAGATAAATTTTTAACGGGGTTGCAAATGCATATTTCAAATTATTATTTGCTAAAGTTCATTCGACCTAAGTTTTTTTTTTTTTTTAAATTAATCAAGTAACCCCCAAGCTCAAAGACGGATGGGTTAATTCCACTTTGTCCCCTCAAACTTTGGACGATTACCCACTTTAGTCCCTAAACTTTAAAATGGGACACTAAAATCCCTAAACTTATAAATACCTCCCAATTAAGGAAAATTGTTAACAAAATCCTGAATGTCGTGGTGGTCGAAGTGTCCCATTTTATAAGGGTTTAGGGATTTAAGTGTCCGATTTTATAAGTTTAGGGACTTAAGTGTCCCAATTTATAAGTTTTAGTGACTTAAGTATCCCATTTTGAAGTTTAGGGACTAAAGTGGGTAATCGTCCAAAGTTTAGGGGGACAAAGTGGAATTAACCCTTAACCTAACATATAACATCGTTGAGATGCTAAATTCTTTGTTAAATTTTGACTTTAAGCATCAAAATAGAGCAATTTTTTTGGTTTTCAGTTTCTTTAACTAGTTTTTTGAAAAATACTAGTTTAGGTGTACATATATTGCACGCTGCATTCCTCCCCAATTGCTATAACTCATAACATAATTCAAAATTCTTTAAACAATTGAACTTTAAGTAAATGATACAAATCAAAATGCACTCTTCTAGTAGCCAATCCAGCACTATATAACCTTGACAAATAGATCATAGAATTCAACAGAACAGTAAAATGAAACAAGAAATAAATAGGTTGAGGAAGTTTTGATTTAATGATTAAAGTACTTCAAGAAATAAAAGTACTAGATTCAATTCTCCGAATTTTGACTTCTCGTGTATGAAAATAAACTATGAACATAAAAATGAGCTAAAGTAATGTTCCAAAAAAAAAAAAAAAGAAATCAGCTAAGACTACAAAGGATCTTTGTATTCTCTTAAAACTTATGCCTATAATTTCTTCTTGTTAATTTGCAACCTAAACCTTTTAACTTTTTGAGTATCTTTCCATTTCAAAATTTGGAGATCCTTGACATTTGTAGTTGTCTAGACCGATTTAATTTCTTTCCTCCATTTCATAATCAGTTTGCATGCATTGTAATGGTGAGTTTATCCACAATTTGTATAGAATACACCTAGGGCTGTCAATCCGTTAGGTTAATATGATATGACATGTTACTAGTCATTAGAAGTTGAGGTGAAATATGGGATTTTAACATTTGTGGCATGCCACTTAAAATGTCTCACAAAACAGGATAATTGTTCTCCTTTATTAATTAAGGATCGAAGTAATAGTTTTCCTCTTTGATTTCTACTCCAAGAATCACCAGAACATTCGAGGTCTTTGACATTGAAAACCAAGTGCTGGAATTTACTCACTAAATTATTTTTCCACAAATCCAAGGCTCGGCATTCGAGCCCAAAAGGAGCAAACAATTCGAAAAAGGAAAAGAAGCAGTAAGAAAAGCCCAGCACTGACTTGGAAACTTTCAAGTGAAACGCCCAGTAGGAGCTTTGGAGGAAATTGAAGCAGTACTCTTTTTTCTAAGCCGATCGAGAAAGCTTACTGGATAAACCTTGTTGGCCCCTAATTAGTATTACTGCCGTTTGAAATTCATTTGATTCTTAGCTGGATCACATCTCGGCGCTATCTTTTTTAGTCATGTCTCAGCGGGATAAACCAAAGCCTGTGATTTGTTGCTGTGAATATGGTGCCTCCAAAGTTCAAACTGTCAATCAGCTGTAGCATTTTCTTTTTCATGATTTATTTAAAAGAGAGTTGCCTCAATTACCGTCAAAGTGTATTTTCGATGTCATTACAAAATGTTTTATTAAATGATTATAAATTGTGGACAAATTCACCATTAAAATGCATGCAAACTAATTGTGAAATGGAGGAACAAATATGAATACAAATAACAAGGGATCTCCAATTTTTCATAATAAACAAACTCCTCAAATTTTCACCACTTAAATTTTGTATGTTGTACATAAACAAGACATTTGCTTCAAAATGCCTGATGTTTTAAAGTGCTAGATGACAAGAGCCGTGCCTCTGCAATAATAAAGTTTTACTCACAAAAAGATATAAACGAGTATAATGACAAGTAGGATCGTCTCCACAGGGATTAGAGGAAAAATCTATTTCTTTCTAAGTAAAAGCTAATTGGTGTGGGTTGGGGGGGGGGGGTTGGAGAATTAAAACTAAAGTAAATAGTCAATGTGATTGAAAATAATTAAACTAAAGCAAATTAAATTCAATTTAAGAATAAACAAGCTCTAGCCAAAGACATAATTCCGGAAGTGATTCAAATAACTTATCATCGATGCAATAATTATCTCAATTATTTGCTAATAAATAGGTTATAGTTGCCATACACATGATAAATAACCATTTTTTCCTTAGTGTCTTGATAGTTAAAGTACGCCCGTTAACTACTTCTCCAACCAAGAAACAACCCTAGGTACGCCCATAAAATTTAATTTCTTGATTGTATTAGAAACTAGAAAACTCTTGTTCTAATCAATAAACACACTACCAAGGTTTATTTAAATCAGATCGTATGTCTTCCTAACATGGCACCAATCACGTTAGTCGCCACTAATTTAAGATAATTAAACAATTACAGATTTAACTATCTTAATTGGCTTCAATTTGTTAAGTTGAATTAAATAAATATCGAGTGCCCATGATATTCAAACAACAAAACAACCATGAAAAATTAAATCGGAAAACATACGAAAACTAACAAATAAGAGAAATAGATAAAAACAGTTATATCTCACAGATATAGATGAACCAAATCTTTCATTATTTCTTGACTAAAAAAGAGAATTTAGTTGCACATGACCAATTGGAACAATTCACACGATTTTTCTCAAAGTCAGTCGCATAAGTCTTTGATAAAAAAAAAAACTAAAGAAACTGAAAAACAAGAGAAAAGCCAAGCCGCTCCCCTCCTTGACACGGGACTAGCCACGCACGATGGCTCCCCCTCGTTTCTTGCTTCCCGAAATATTAAATTATTAATCACACGAAATGCCGGCTTTTTCTGTCCCTCAATTTTCTACTTGATATCTACTACTAATAATAAAAGCACATTGCCTAATTAGAAAAAGAAAATACAAAAGATAATATTTCGTGTTCCCTAATGTAATACTACTACTAATAAATATAAATAACGTCTTCCCAAATCTTTCAAAAGCTGTTCATAGTTGACTCAAATTAGGAAACCTTCGCGTGGAAAATTCTCGAGTCTTCTAGATTTGAAAGCAGGTCCTGATCATGACACCACCAAATTAACTTGAAAATTATCACTTTTAATTACGTTTTGGTCCTTTTTCTACAATTAGCACCATTAACCAAATATAAGTAGAATTCATTAATTAAAACAATATCCGGTGGGAAATAATCATAAATTGAATAGCAATTTCGCGCCCTATCACCAGAGAACTTTTGGAAGTACAAGAGACTATTTTGAAAATTTCGCAATTGTAAAAGCTAAGAAAGCACGCAATCATTGACCAATTATGTAGCTACGTGTCAAGCCTGATTACTAACTCCACATCATGTTTTTGATAACTAAACTAGCGATTATTATTTTTTTTTTCAGTTTTTAGCCTATTTGCCAAGGATTAGAGAATGAGGTAATTGATGTTGCAAAATCACAAAAGGA
This sequence comes from Coffea canephora, assembly GCA_036785865.1. Lineage (NCBI taxonomy): Eukaryota > Viridiplantae > Streptophyta > Magnoliopsida > Gentianales > Rubiaceae > Coffea > Coffea canephora. The sequence goes on from CM071913.1 coordinate 4,906,551, forward strand.
AATGGAGAACTCTGGGTGTCTCTGGATTTTAAGGATATTGGAGGATTTTGAGCCACACTGCCAGAGTACTATTAGCATAATCCGCTGCAGAAAGCAAACAAAAAGTAAGGCGTACTTAAATTATGTTTGAAATCTGATCCACCAAGGATCAGCCATTTAGATGAGGTGAGGGTTCAGCCAAGGATCCACCAAGTCCCTCCTTGGGCTGTAGGTGAGGGTTCAAACCTCACCTGCAGCGAAAAATTCTAAGAATTGTGTCATAGCATTTTCTTGATCTAGTTGGGTCTGTATATCCACTAATCCCCTATCACAATCTCCTTGGCCTCCCTCTCCCTCCTAGATTAGGATAGAGTAGGTTATACAAATGTATCATTGCTGACAAAAAAAAAAAAAAAAGGATCAGCCATTTAGATGAAATTATTTATCGTACGTTCGTGTCCCAAGAGTCTCAATGATGATTAGCATTTTCTTTAAGCGTGCGGATCAAAAGCAGATGAAGAACCCCAACAACGACTACACCATTAAGAAAGGTGAATTGAAGATACGAAGCGACTTCCGTTGCAAAAGCATCCGATTCAGTTTGTCAAAGGAGCAGTGCACCAAATTGGATCTAAAATTCTTTACTAATATCTTTTAAAAATCAATTAAACAATTAAGCAATAATACATATTAGGAATGAAAAATTTCCCGTGTTTCAGGAATCAAAGAAATCGATAAGACATATCTCGTAGAGTTTGGCAAGATTTGCAACAAGGAAACATAAGGAACCCAGCATTGATGAATTGGTAAATCTAGTGAAAGACAATTAATCTTGAACCTAATTAACGTCACAACAGCACTGCAGATCTTTTCCACAATCAAAGGCCCAGCACTCAAGCACAAAAGGAACCCAGCATTGATGAAGAAACTTTCGAGTATAACACCAAGTGGCTTTGGTGGAAAACGCATTTGCAAGTTTGTCAAAAGAAACACCGCTCTTTTTCTAAGCCGGGAAAGCCTCATTGGATGGAAATGATAGCTTCATATACTATAGGGAGGGAGAAGGCCTGAAGAAATCCTGGAATAACTCGGAGGGGACTGAACCACCACCGGACCAGACGGGTGCACGGCAAGGTTTGAACCCTTGCCTCTTACCCCATCAAGCCTTAATACTTTGGTGGTGGCCACCAGACCAAAGCAACTATTCACCGGAATGATAATTTACTAAACCAAGCAGCATTCAACACATATAAAAAGCATTGTTTCATCACAGATATTGATTTAGATTTCTGAACAATTGACTGAACAAAGCGTCATTCAGTTTCCAGTTAGCTTTATGGGTTTTCTATATATATGGTGTCGTAAGTTGGATTGTCTGTTTTGCAGTGATTTTGGCTAATTAAAAAGCTCAGTGGGAAACCTTGTTGGCCTCTAGCTAATGCCTTTACTTTTGGAATTCATTTGATTCTTAGCTGAACCGCACCACGGCACTGTCTTTTTCTTCTCTCTGTCTCGGGCTCTCAGGTGGCCAAAGCTTGTGACTTGCTGTTGTGAGTACAGAGAATGATGAATGAATTTTAGGGCTGCTTACACTTTGATTACATATCGAACTTGGGAGTGACACATAAGTAACACTTTATCCCTTTGAACTTAAGATATATACAATTTATTTTTCAAAAAAAAAAGAAGATATATACGATTTGCTCCCCAAGATGGATGTATAAAATGTTTAACAACACAAAGATTCAGGCCAAAAATTTAATGAAACCACATTAATGCCCAGAAATGATAGCCTTTATGTGGGAAAGAGACTTGGTCAATTAGTTAAAGGTGAAACTACAAGAATTAAAGGTCCTAGGTTTAAAACTCCTGCTACTTAAATGTTTCTTACATGTCACTCCTCCTTGCTAGTATTTTTTTTCAATTTTTTGAAGTTTCTTTTAATTTTTAGAAAAAATACAATTTTTGCACCTAAAATAATGATCATGTAGTGGATCACTTCGCGTATTCAGTAGTCAAAAGCGCAGGTTGCAACTAAATTTGCCTGCCTTGATTTTGTAAGCGATATAAAATCAATATTTTAAAGGGTAAATTACATTTTACCCCCTGTGATTTAGCATTTTTTTACATAACCCCCCTATGATTTTAGAAACTATACATAACCCCCTTATAGTTTGAATTAAAGTGTCAAAGTGATGGAAATAATCATTCATAATGAAACTTTTGAAAATATCGAAATTACCTTTATAAATACATGATGTACTACCTCCATGTGATTTTTATGTTTTACCAAATAATCCCTTTATGGTTTAATATTTTACCATATAACCCCCTTATTGTTTTCAAAATATTCACATAACCCCCCCTTGGTTAATAAAAAATTTTCAACTTTACATAAGGGTATTTTGACATTTTAAATGATTCCATTACGAATTATCATTTCTGTTATTTTGACACTTTAATCCAAACCATGAGAGAGTTATGTATAGCTTTTAAAACCATAGGGGAGTTATGTAAAAAAACTAAACTACAGGGGGTAAAGTGGAATTTGCCCTTTAAAAAATGATGGACGAAAAAATTTCATCTAATGAAATGTGAGGAACATTTTAAATAATTTTTCCAAAAAAAAAAAGTAATAAAGAACAAAAAAACCCAGCATTGATTTAGAAACATTAGACTAAAACGCCTATCAGTTTTCGTGGAAAATGCATTCGAGTTTGTCAAAAGAAGCACTCTCTTCTTCTACGCTGAGAAGACCACTTCTTGTTGTTTAGGTGCAATAATTGAGACAGCAAAGCCGCTCTAATATAACAATTGAGAATTTGTCTACTATCGTTATTGCTAATATTTTAGGTGGAAATGCCTGTTGTACTGTTCCTACCTTTGTTTTCAGCTTTTTTTTTTTAAATACCAAGGATTAGACTTTTTGAGCATCCTAAGGCCCCAGCATTAGCGTAACTAAGTAGTCTCTGTAATCATAATTAACTAAAACCAAGCAAGATTCGACAAAGAAGCAAGTGGCTTCATAATTCATACCAAGTAAGAAAAAACTTTTTGTTTATGTAGCAAGATTTCTTTCTTAATCTCCAAGAGAAAACTATTGATTTAGCTTTGTGTATAATTAAGCAAGTGGCTTCATAATTCATACCAAGTAAGGGGGAAAAAAAAGAAGAAAAAGAAACTTTGACCAAAACTTCGACCCTTTTCTTTTGTATCTTCGTCCAATTTTTCTCTACTCTCTGAGCAGAAAGAATTGGTATTTGCTTACTAATTTCAGGTTAGAAAAGCACAACAGCAACACCAACTATTGATTTAGCTCTGTGAATAATTAATTGACTAAACAAAGATGTCATGCCATTTTCCAGTTAGCCTTATCATTTGCTGTAGGGTGTCCTGAGTTACGAGTGGTTTTGTATTGCATAGATAAATTATTTTCCAAAGATATCTGCATTCTGTGCACAATATGATGTTTTGATGATGTATTAAGTTCCAATCAAACAATAATACACTGAACTTGACTGAAGATAATAAGTAGTATTTATAATATTTTCAAATAGGTAAATTAGACATTTCACTCTAATAAACAAGAAAAATCTAAGAGAAATGCATGCAATAAAAATCATTAAAAATATGCAAAATCAAGCCAACTTAAAGAGTCGAGTATCTCCACATTCGGCATACTCACCTCAATTGCCGGGTCAGACTTTGTGCAATTTGACAAATGGGCAGGCCGAGGATTTAGAATTTTATTCTCTTGATGCTAATTTTCCTCAATTATAAATGTACGACTCCTCCAAGTCCTTATGTAAGATACATATATTACTAAATCTATTCTAATTCTAACACTAAAATATAACTCAACTCTATTTTCTAAACCAACTTTGATATCAATTTTAATCTAGTTACTATATAATAAATCTAATTCTAAAACTACTATACAAACTTCTAAATGGCTTGGTTTAAATTTTGTCAACAAATACCCTTAGATTATAAAGATTAATTACTTTCCAAAGCAATTCTTAGCACAAATATAAGGAAAGAGTGTGAAGTTTTCATTACCAAATCTATTGTTTGATAAGCATTTACGACCAATAGCTTCACATTATGATAGAACGCTTGTAATGGCGCTTTACAGGGGATACATTTTCTCTCTAAATTGGAGAAGAAATTATCATCATCATACTGCATTTTAGATTGATGGAATTACCATATTTTGGTAGTAGTTTTGAGCATTTCTTTTTGAGTTAGTGTTCCTTTTGATTGAAAAAAAATATTGACAAATAAAAATTGGATGGCATTCAAAGTTGTTAAAAAAAAGTCGCTAATTCAACATTTAGAGTTGGTGATTACGGTTTTCTATCATTTCACTAGCAAAAATATAAAAAGAAGGAATAAGAAGAGAAATGGAAAAGGAAAAGAAAAAATAATTATAAATCCCATTCTTTATATATGCACACCCAATATGGAAGTTTTATTAAAACGTTAACATTAGTGTTGTCATTTTATGTTGATAAGGGAGGTAAGTTTTAAAACCTTCAAGCAGCACAATAAAATTGTCAAAAACTTCAAGGGAAGTTTGTGAAACTATCCCTATTTTAAAATGTATAAATTGAACATTTCACTTTAATAAATGTAAAAAAAAAAAATTAGAGAAATGCACGAAATAAAATTTATTAAAAATATTTAAAATGGAGCTTAGCGTGACCCTGCAGGCTCTCACTACGCCGGCACAAAACTGCTAGCGCTTGCTAGTGCTATTTGTTTGTAGCTGGCATGACGAAATATCCTTCGGATTTTTCCCATAACTCACCATTTCAACCCTGCGATGCTACTAATACCTTCCAATGCTGCAAAACTCATCCTGATCCGAGCACTCACTCTCATCATTGGATAATTTCTTTAGATTTCTTTTGTCTGGAGGTGCAATAGTTGAGATGGCCAAGCCGCCCTATTTTAAAATGGTTAAATTGAACATTTCACTTTAAAAAATGTAAAAAAAAAACTCATCCTGATCCGAACACTCACTCTCATCGTTTCACGGGGACAAAAAATGGCAGATCTCATTGGATAATTTCTTTAGATTTTTTTTTCCCTGGGCAGACTAGTTGGTGCAGGTGCAATAATTGAGATGGCTAAGCCGCCCTAATATAATATAATAACAATTGAGAGTCCTACATACTACTTTTCTAGTAGTTTTGTTGTTGGTAATATTTTAGACGGAAATGTTAGTTGGTACCGTGGAGAATGCATTTGCAAGTTTGTCAAAAGAAGCAGCGCTCTTCTTTCTAAGCTGAGAAACCCTCATTGGATGATTTGTTTAGGATTTGTTTTGGATAATTTGTTGGTGCCAAAGCCGCCGCCCTGACACAATAACACATTAACAATTCAGACTCCACCGTCACCCATCCATTTCTATATATATTTTATTTTCTCCTGCTAGTATTATACATTGTTAATATTTTAGCTGGAAATGTTAGCTGTGCCCATCATTTTCCCAGTATTTTTTAAATATCAAGGAGTAGACTTTTTAAACAACCCAAGGGCCCCCAGCATTAGCGTAAAGCAACTACTCGCTGGAATGATAATTTACTAAACCAAACAACATTCATCAGAGATATTGATTTAGATTTCTGAAAAATTGACTGAACAAAAAAGTGTCATGCAGTTTCCGGCCGGTTAGCTTTATGGGTTTTCTATATATATGGTGTCGTAAGTTGGATTGTCTGTTTTGCAGTGATTTTGGCTAATTAAAAAGCTCAATTGGCCCCTAAACAATGCCTTTACTTTTGAAATTCATTTGATTCTTAGCTGAACCGCATCACGGCACTGTCTTTTTATTCTCTGTGTCAGCTGGCCAAAACTTGAGATTTGTTGTTGTGAATATAGAGAGTGATGTGATGAATGAATTTAAGGGTTGATTACACTTTGATTACATTTCGAACTTGGGAGTGAGACACGAGTAACACTTTATCCCGTTGAACTTAAGATATACTATACACTTTTTTTCCCCAAGATGAAAGTATAAAATGTTTAACAACACAAAGATTCGGTCCAAAAATTTAATGAAATCACATTACTGCCCAAAAATGATGGCTATATGGGTGACATTTCCCTTCAGGCAGGCGGGAATATTGACTGCCTATTGGCACCCTCGGCGCGCATGATTGCAAATTCAATAAGGGACTTGGGTGATGGTTGCACGGCAAACAAACCTAAAAAAGTGTTCAAAAATTAACAACTACACCAGTGATCTTGTGCGCCTCCTCTTTCTTTCAGTAAATTTGTATTGGCATTTAGTCATGAAAGAATAGGGGATTTAGCATCTTGTAACGTTTGAAACCTGTCAAATAATTTGCATTCTTCTTCATGAGATGAGCCTTTTATACAAGGAAGAGGCCTTGGTCAATTAATTAAGGTTGAGAATACAAGCATTAGAGGTCTTAGGTTTAAAATTCCTGCCTTTTACGTCTCACTCCTCCTTAATGATATTCTTTCCGATTTTTTAAAGTTTCTTTTAATTTTTGAAAAAAATGCAGTTTTTGCACCTAAAACAATGATCACGTGTGAAGCACTTCATGTATTTAGTGGTCAAAAACCCAAATTGCAGCTAAATTTGGCTGCCTTGACATAAAATCAATATTTTAAAAGTGAGGGACAAAAAAATTCATCTAACAAAATATGAGGGACATTTTAAATAATTTTCTCAAAAAAAAGGTAATAAAGAACAATTGAGAGTACGTTCTATATACTACTTTTCTAGTAGTTTTGTTGTTGGTAATATTTTAGATGGAAATGTTAGTTGGTACTGTGGAGAATGCATTTGCAAGTTTGTCAAAAGAAGCAGCGCTCTTCTTAGTTCTCTCTAAGCTGAGAAACCCTCATTGGATGATTTGTTTAGGATTTTTCTGCATACACTCGTTGGTGCAGCGGTAATAATTGAGATGGCCAAAAGCCGCCCTAATAGAATAACACATTAACAATTGAGACTCCACCGTCACCCATCCATTTCTATATATATTTTATTTTCTCCTACTAGTATTATACATTGTTAATATTTTAGCTGGAAATGTTAGCTGTGCCCATCATTTTCCCAGTATTTTTTAAATATCAAGGAGTAGACTTTTTAAACAACCCAAGGGCCCCCAGCATTAGCGTAAAGCAACTACTCGCTGGAATGATAATTTACTAAACCAAACAACATTCAACACATATAAAAAGACATTGGTTCATCAGAGATATTGATTTAGATTTCTGAACAATTGACTGAACAAAAAAGTGTCATGCAGTTTCCAGTTAGCTTTATGGGTTTTCTATATATATATGGTGTCCTCAGTTGGATTGTCTGTTTTGCAGCGATTTTGGCTAATTAAAATGCTCGATGGGAAACCCTGTTGGCCCCTAAACAATGCCTTTACTTTTGGAATTCATTTGATTCTTAGCTGACGGCACTGTCTTTTTATTCTCTTTACTTGTGGAATTCATTTTGCCAAAACTTGTGATTTGTTGTTGTGAATATAGAGAGTGATGTGATGAATGAATTTAAGGGTTGATTACACTTTGAGACCTGAGTAACACTTTATCCCTTTGAACTTAAGATATACTATACACTTTTTTCCCCAAGATGAATGCATAAAATGTTTAACAACACAAAGATTCGGTCCAAAAATTTAATGAAATCACATTAATGCTCAGAAATGATGGCTATATGGGTGACATTTCCCTTCAGGCAGGCGGGAATATTGACTGCCTATTGCCACGCTCGGCGCACATGATTGAAAAGAAAATGCAAATTCAATAAGGGACGTGGGTGATGGTTGCACGGCAAAAAAACCTAAAAAGGTGTTCAAAAATTGACAACTACACCAGTGATCTTGCGCGCCTCCTCTTTCTTTCAGTAAATTTGTATTGGCATTTAGTCATGAAGGAATAGGGGATTTAGCATCTTGTAACATTTGAAACCTGTCAAATAATTTGCATTCTTCTTCATGAGATGAGCCTTTTATACAAGGAAGAGGCTTTGGTCAATTAATTAAGGTTGAGAATACAAGCATTAGAGGTCTTAGGTTTAAAATTCCTGCTTTTTACATCTCACTCCTCCTTACTGATATTCTTTTCCGATTTTTTGAAGTTTCTTTTAATTTTTGAAAAAAATGCAGATTTTGCACCCAAAACAATGATCACGTGTGAATCACTTCGTGTATTTGGTGGTCAAAAACCCAAATAGCAGCTAAATTTGGCCGCCTTGATTTTATAAAGAACATAAAATCAATATTTTAAAATGAGGGGCAAATAAATTCATCTAACGAAATATGAGGGACATTTTAAATGATTTTCTCAAAAAAAAAAGTAATAAAAAACAAAAAAGAAAAACCCAGCATTGATTTAGAAACATTCAAGTAAAACGCCAATCAGTATTGGTGGAAAATGTATTCTAGTTTATCAAAAGAAGCACTCTTTTCTTCTACGCTGAGCACATCTCTTCTTGCAGCAGATGCAATAATTTCTTGCGTGGCTCCTTTTTCTTTCAGTAAATTTGTATTGGCATTTAATCATGAAGGAATAGGGGATTTAGCATCTTTTAACATTTGAATCCTGTCGAATAATATGCATTTTTCTTCATGAGATGAGCCTTTATACGGGGAAAAGACCTTGGTCAATTAGTTAAGATTGAAACTACAAGAATTGGATGTCCTCCGTCTAAAACTCCTGCTTCTTAAATGCTTCTTACATTTCACTCCTCACTCACATTTTTTCTAGTTTTTTTATGTTTCTTTTTAATTTTTGGAAAAACAATGTAGTTTTTGCACTTGAGGGTCACGTTGCATATTTAGTGGTCAAAATCCAAGTTGGGACTAAATTTGGCTACCTTGATTTTATAAGGGACATAAAATCAATATTTTAAAAGTGAGAGATGAAAAAATTCATTTGACGAAATGTGAGGAACATTTTAAATGATTTTTCCAAAAAAAAAAAGTAATAAAGAACAAAAAAAATCCAGCATTGATTTAGAAACATTCAAGTAAAACGCCAATCAGTTTTGCTACAAATTGCATTCAAGTTTGTCAAAAGAAGCACTCTCTTCTTATACAACTAAGCTGAGAAAACCTCTTCTTGCTGCAGATGCAGGCACTTGTTGGTGTTTTAGGTGCAATAATTGAGATAGCAAAGCCGCCCTGATATAACAATTGAGAATTTGGGACTCAAACCCGAGCCGTTCACTTCTATAATTTGTCCACTATTGTTATTGCTAATATTTTAGGTGGAAATGCCAGTTGGTGGAAATACCTTTTGTTCAGTATTTTTTTATATATCAAGGATTGGACTTTTTGAGCATCCCAAGGCCCCAGCATTAGAGTAAACTAAGTAGTTGCTGTAATCATAATTAACTAAAACCAAGCAGGATTCGAGGAAGAAGCAAGTGGCTTCATAATTCATACCAAATAAGAAAATTTTTTGTTTATGCAGCAAGATTTCTTTCTTAATCTCCAAGAGAAAGCTATTGATTTAGCTTTGTGAATAATTAAGCAAGTGGCTTCATAATTCTTACTAAGTAAGGGGAAATAAACATTGGTTTTGATGACTTCCATCGTTCTTTTAGTTTAGTTCAAATCACGAGATGTCTGATTGTGTGTTTTGAAATCACAGAAAACTTTTTCTGTATATTCGTTAACCACAAGTGGCTCTTTTTTTTTGGACCCGAAGTAAGTACTTGCTGTAATAATTGACAAGTGCCGAACCTGTGCAATAATAAATACCTGCTCAAACAAAATATAACTTCTGTAGACAGTGATAAGCAGGGTCGAATCCACAGGGATTGGGGATATTTGTTTCTTTTAAAATTCCAATTGGAATAAGGGGGGTTTTATCGGAGTTAAACTAAAAACAATTAAATAGTTCACTGGAACAAATGATTAACTAGCACGAATACGAAAAGGAATTAAATCAAGAATATATAAATTCTAACCAAGGATACAACTACTCAGGCACAGTCCAACTATCCGATCATTGATGCAAGAGAGGTTCACTTAATGTATTAATAGGCTAGTTATAGTCGTTGACAAAGTCTGACGACCCATTTTTGTTTAATTTATTGATAACCAAGGTACGATCGTTGATTACCCCTAATCAGAAAATACTCCTAGGTACGACCATAGGAATTAATTTCCCAATTGCATTAACAACTAGAAAAACCTAGCCCTAATCAATAACACGCTACGAGGGTTATTTAAGTTAGATTGCACGCTCCCCTGATGTGTAAACACACCAGTTGCCACTAATATTAATCAATCAAACAATTACGGATTTAATTGACTAAACTGGCACGAGATTAATAAATCACATGGAACATCGGGCCCTTGACATCCAATTAATAAATAAATCCCATGAGAATTCAAGCAGACAGCATGCATATATTAATAAATTGAGGAACGCGTGAAAACTAATTAGATCTCACAGAATTTCGGGACTGCGCCGTCGAGTTGACCCTTGATTAGATTGAAGACTTAGCCACGCCGCATAATTAAATCACCACACGAATTAACTGATTGCAACGGCATCCTTTTTACAAGAAAGCAAGGAATAAAAGATGTTTCCCCGTTGGGAAATATTGTCAAACGCCTGGCGTGTGTCAGAGGCCAGTCAGAGAGAGAAAAAGAAAACTAAAAACTGAACTAAAAGCAGAAAAACAACTCTCCGTTTTCCTCTGTCCGTTCTCTACATATAGAGAAACAAAAGGAAGTTGACTAAAGCTATCTAGTCTCTCGTCCCACCGCAATTGGGAAGCAAGCAAAAGATTACAAGGAAAAAGCTTCTCCTCGTGTGTTTTTCTCAAAAGCCCAATTGAAGAAAAGCCTTTGCTTCCTCGTGGTCCCCGCTGATGTCACTCTTAAGAGCCAAAGGAGATTACTAATGCTCTCTCCCGTTAGTGTTTTGAAAACCGGACCGGACCGGCCGGTTCGACCGGTTGAACCGGCCATGACTCCGGTCCGGTTCAATGCCAGGTTTGACTTTGTCAAGAAACCGGTCAAAAACCGGTCGGACCGCGAAACCGCTGAACCGGATTTGAACCGGTTATTTCCGGTTTTTGAGTTTTCCTTTTTTTTTTTTTTTTTGCAAAATGTAGTTATCAAGATTCGAACTCAAGACCTTTGTAATAGAAGACCAATGTAGTAACCGTTGCACTATCACATGTTATTAGTTTTTTTTGATAACTTATTTATATAAAACAAACACTCATTTTTCTTTTGTTCAATTTTTTTTTTACAAAATATCATTCTTTCATGACTCTTTCTTTTTAATCTTCAACACACACACACTCTCTCTCTCTCTTTCTCTATCATCTTTTCTTTTACCACTCATTTTTTAATCAAACCTCTTTATTTTTAATTTATTGATGTTTTCTTCCATATTTTAATTTTGTTTTTGTCCATTAAATTTTAAAAAGTTAAAATAGAATTATTTTTCTTTAACCCAATTTATTTAATACCACAACCACTCACTTTTATCTCATTTTTTGTTTCTTATCAAATTTGCATTTCTATTTTCAATTCTCTTGATTTTCTTCGAACTCCAAACTTCCTTTTTTAAATTGTAAATTTAAATTCCAAAATGTAAATTAAAATTTAAGTTCACAATGTCTAAATTCTCATAGACGTGAATTTTGTATAATTTCAAATATTGTGATATTTTTGGATTATATTTAAGATTTTTTTGGTAGATATAATTGAAATTGAGATGAAATTTATTTGTTTTAACTTATAATTTAAAAAATTTATTTTCAAAAATCCAAGTTATTCAAAAATAGTAAACTTTTCAATATATATAAAAAATTAAATTATCCATTACATGTCTTATTTTGTGCACATATATATTTATATAAATTATTTTTTAAAAAATTCATTGAACCGAGGTTGAACCGGTCCGACCGATTGAATCTCGACCCTTTCACTTCACCGGTTCGATTAACGGTCCGATTTTTAAAACATTGCTCCCGTAGGACTTGAGCCAATGAAGTACACAAGGTGGGCCCTTAGCCCAATTGTCTTTTGTTCCCTTTCTTTTCTTTTCGGTAGTTTTCTGCTCCATTCCTGGAATTAGACCCAAGTACCAAATATAAGTAGATATCAGACAATTAACACAATATTTGATGGGTATAACAAGGGAAATGAGTAATAAAATTACTATCAAATAATGCCCTATCAATAATTAACTAAACCAAGAAAAAACTCAGCAAAGAAGCCTGGGTTCATACAAATATTTCTTTAAAATCGAGCAGAAAGAATTGGTATCTGCTTACTAATTTCAGGTTAGAAAAGCACAACAACAACAAATATTGATTTAGCTTTGTGAATAATTGATTGACTAAACAAAAATGTCATGCAATTTCCAGTTAGCCTTATCATTTGCGCTATGGTGTCCTGAGTTGTGAGTAATTCTGTTCTGCATTGACATTCGGTTTAATGATCAATGGGAAACATTTGTTGACTCCTACTTGCTGCCTTTACATTTGAAAATCCCTGGAATATTCCTGGTTGAAATACATCATGGCAATCTCCTTTAATTCTCTCTGTCTCTGCTGGCCTAAGCTTGTGATTTGTTGTTGTGAATGTAAATGGGGCCTTCAAACTGTCAGTAAGCTGTAGCATGCGCTGGTTATTTGTAGTCAATTTGCTAAGCTGTTGAAGACTCTTCGTTTCTCAAATTAGCTGCTATTTAGTTGCAGAAAAATACTGTAGTTTCTTTAATTATTTTCCGAAGTTATCTACATTCTGTGCAAATTTGATATTTTGATGACGTATTAAGTTCCAATCAAACAAGACTACCCTCTGAGACATTTTCCACAACTGAAGGCCCCAACAAGCAAGATCTGTCAATCAGAAGCAAATGTATGCCTCAGCAAAGCATCGATTAAGAAAGGTCAAGTCAAAATTGCAAGCAACTTCCATGGCAATTGATAGAATAGCATCCAAGTTTCATTAGGAGTGGACAACGGTTAGGTACCCATCGCGTTCACCATTTGATTGATCCGACTCATATTTTGCGGGTCAGTCATTTTCTCACCCTTACCCGCACAACATATAAGTGGGTACCACATATAGGGTACTCGTTGAGATACGATCGGGTCAACAGGTACCCATTTCGTCTCAATTATCATTTAATTTTTTTTAAAAAAGATTTATGCTAATTTAATTTTATATTTTACACATTCATTTAAAATTTAATAAAGATTTTTTTTTCAAAAAAAAATCTCTCACCAAAAAACAAGCATGTGAAGAGAATACAAGATAAAGAAAAAAAAAATTAAAACTATTCAAAATCAATAAAAATTTGAAATATATGTTTCACATTAATTAAACTCTTTTCCATGAAATATAAAATCATGACCTCTACAAATGAATCTTGTAAATAAACTATAGTCTTTCATATTTGTAATGCAATTTATTCAATGAAATTACTTATTTAGTTCAAAATTATTATTTTATAGTATATATGTAACAATAACAAATAAATACATATATATTGGGCTGGCCGGGTACCCTCGAATTTTTAATTATGTAACCCTAATCCGTCCTGTATCTTAGTGGGTACCTGGCTTTATCTGATCAAATAATACAAATCAAATTTCTAATTTTTGGATTGAATCAAATCGGATATGACGAATTTTCAAGTTAGCTAATAATTTTGTCCACCCTTAAGTTTCACAGCAACTTTCATGCCCACTGATGGGTCCATGAATAAATGAAATGTACATTTCCAAGAGACTGCACCAAATTACGATATTAGTCTAATTTTTTTTAATTCAACTAAACCCCTATCCAATCACACTTTTATTTAAAGTAAAATGACATTTTTCCTCCTTACGGATCATTCATATTTTTTCCCCTTGGTTTGCTATTGGACTGCCCCAAATTAATAAATAGTTCTTATTTTAACGAATGTGTCACAGGTTTTATGGCTGTATTTCAATTGATATAAATTTTTCCTCAACCTCATTTGTTTACGCTCAATTGCTCTACAAATCTACCACTTTAATGTCAAACTTGTCCTAATACTTTAGATGTCCCCTTCTGTTTGCTAGTGCACCAAACCGATTTTGTGACCCTATACATGTACAACATTAATCTGAACTAGTTCTTTCAAAAAAAAAAAAAACATTAATCTGAAGTAGCATTATTTTGCCTGTGCCTTGGCATGTTTATTTTTTTAAACTTTATTATGAAGTCGTGCAAGCATGAATAATTTAAATAAAAAATTAATGATGATCTTACAAGTTCATTCTTATTAATTTTATAAAATTAATGTAATAATTATACTTAACTATCACACTAATTTTTAAAAACTTCGTTAGATGCTTTTATTATAATATAATAATATTCATCAAATATTATAACGCATATCAAAAAATCAATAGATATTTTACCCTTTTGTGTATGGATAGTTTTTACATTATTGCAATTTTTATATTAACCATAAACATAGTTACATTTTCCTACTTAATTAAGTACAAAAAATTTAGCAATTTATTTATGCATCAACAAATATTCAATTTCCAGCAATATTAATAAATCTATCAGTTAATAGTTAAGGTTTTTTGACACTAAGTTAGTCCATAAGGATAAAAAAAAATTAAACAAATTTATCATATTGTTAGAATAGAGAAGAACCATAAGAAAAAATAATTCAAATTTACCTAAAAAGATAAATTTTTTAGGACGAGAAAAATTAATTATAAAAGAATCGGATACAAAAATGGGGAAAACTCAAGTATCCAAAAAACCGGTTAATTCCCCATCAATTTCCACTCATTTTCAATTTCGATCTTTTGAAGTCTTCTTTCGACAATCTTCTATTATCACAACTCCATTTAAGTTAAACTTGTGATCATATCATAGGCAAATAATTCAATTGTAAAAAATGAAACCCACAAGAACACGCCATTTAACCCCTTCCCAAAACATCCAAATATAGTCAACGTTTATAATTATAGTGTGAGTTAAAGGTCGATTTCACTTTTAACTACGGTTAATTATATATTGTACTTCAAAAGAAAATAATAATAATAAAGAAACTCCTCAAACTTTCACTAATTAAATTTTGTATATTGTACGTAAACAAGACATTTTGACACAAAATGTCTGAAGTTTTTAAGTGATAGAAAACTTGTGGAATTACGAGTGACTATATTGGCAATTTCACAAGCGTAGATGCTAAGAAAGCACTCAATCACTGGCCAATTATGTCGCTACATGCCAAACCTGATTACTAATTCCACTCTATGTTTTTTATAAGTGAACCAGCGGTTATTTTTTCAGTTTTTTCCCTGCAAAATAACGTTTTTAGTCTATTAGGATTAATGACAGAGGTAATTAATGTTGCAAAGTCACCAGCTATGGTTGTCATTTCTTCTTTCTCCTTTACATTTTGATCGTCGAACATAGTTTTTTCCTTTTTGGCGGGGGTCAGTCTTGGGTCAAACCACTACTCCGACAAACCATTGAGATATTTTTCACAGCCCAAGGCCCCAGCAAGCTTTCAATCAGAAAAAGATGAGATACCTAGCCAAGCATTGATCAATACAGGCCAAGTCAATAATGGCATGCAAACTTCTCCATGGCGATTAATGGCATCCAAGTTTGTCGAAGATGTACTACTGCAGCACTTCTTTCTACCAGTGGTTAAAGAGCTGACAAAAGCATCCACTGTAAATTTCTAGCTATTCTGAACTAGACAAAAAGGGCAAATACATAGCTAGCATGGAAATGGAGAACTTTGGGGGTCTGTGGATTTTAAAGAAATTGGAGCATAATCCCCTGCAGAAAGCAAACAAACTAAGGAGTCCCCAAAGGATAAAATATGTTTCAAATCTGATCCACCTAGGATCAGCAATTTAGATGGAATTATTAATTGTACGTTCACGTCCCAAGAACTGAGGAGTGAGATTTATTAGAGTCTCAATGATGATTGCCATTTTCTTTTCTTCATCATTCAACACGGTTTCTTTTCCTTCTTGGGTGGAATTTTCCACATCCGATGCCCCCCCCCCCCCCACAAGCATGTGGAATGTGGATCAAAGGCAGATGAAGAATCCCGGCAACTACTACACTACAAAGAAAGGTGAATTGAAAATGCCAAGCAACTGCCGCTGCAAGTTGCAACCACTGGGCCAACTGAGCTTTGGCTCAGTGGAAATCAAAAAGAGATTAAATTTTTTAGATTGTAAATCTGTAATTCAAACTCTACATATAATAAAAAAAATTTAAAGGAGTTGTCAAATTACTCCTTTGATCTAGTCAGTTCCATTTACTAACTCCCTTATATAGTCTTTTTAGGCTCCTCTTCATATAGAATAGAATAAATTAGGCTCCTTCTCCTTGTAAAATAGGATAAATTAGGTTGTAGGAAAAGTTATTGTTGCTATTAAAAAAAAACACTTCCATTGCAGAAGCATCCGATTCAGTTTGTCAAGAAGCGTTGCACCAAATTGGATCGAAATTCTTTACTAATTTCTTGTGTTTTAGGAACCAAATTAAATAATTAAACAAGAATACACATAAGGAATGAGAAATTTCTAGTGTTTCAGGTATCAAAGAAATCGATAAGACATATCTTATAAAGTTTGGCAAGATTTGCAACAAGGAAACATAAGTTGGGAGAAATTCAAAATAGAAGAGAAAAGGAAACTAACATTTTTTTTCGTAAATACATTTCTCAATCACCTTTTTACCTCACATACATCAAAATCTCTACAGTATATTTTTCTACAAAAAATTCCTAAAAATAGCAATCCAAACGGGACAAGTTGCGAGGAAAACTATTTAATTGGTGGTGAAATTTTGAATTCTTACGTGCAAAAGTGATGCGCAAACCAAAAATTTTGCAACAATTCTGGAACTCAAATTGGAAAATGTTGCTTTAGGAAAGATTCAGAACATTCCACAAGAAACGGAAACTATATATATTAGTAATAATTACTTCAAAAGAATTCTTATATACTGACACTTTCTGGATTATGCTGTGAGACAATAATGGGATTAAGGAGAGTTGATATAGAAAAGAAACACTAGAGGAAAGAAGAATTGAGGTTTGTGATAAATAAATGTCAAAGATATGAAATTAGTATGAACTTTAATTCTTTAAGTGCAAACTTGATAATGGCCAAAATGAAATTCATCTTAAAGTATGTTGAATTCCCACAAGAGAGATTGAGAGACATCCACTTAGAGGAGAAACCGATATACGCGTCAGCAAAAGCTAAAGAAAAAAGTTAGAAAAGTAATAAAAAAATCAACTAGAAAAAGAAAGTAATAAGAAATAATATAACAAAAAAGATTAATTTAAAATCTCAAGCCTGATTAGTAAGCCAAGAAGCAAAATCTCAAACAGAGAACATTTGCTTCCCAGTGTGGTCGCTTCCCAGTGTGGTCGGACCAAATTACTGTATGTCATAAATTCATATTCCAAGGATTAACAATAATGACATGCATGTAACCAAAACAGAATCTCACTCTCCTTTTTACGATTTGATCGTGGACAAAAACAAAATATGGTCCACAACCAAAAATTCTGAAGGCCCCAGCATTTACTCAGAAAACATGATGCCCCAACAACTACAATAATTGAGAAAGTTGCTCTGTAAACATGCCAATGCAAAAGCTTACAAATTTGTCGGAGAAGAACTCCACGTCTACGCGCAATAATTATTAATGCTCCTTTCTTCATAACCAATTATACTAGCCTAGATAAGATTACCTGTTCCTCGCTGCAAAAAACCTTCCATAAAAAAAAAAAAACCATCTTGTTCTCAACACTGAATCCAAGGCAGCACCAATGGCCGACCCTGTTATCGGTGCCGCAATTCAGGTCACATTGGAAACGGCACTGTCTCTTGCCTCTGACAGGATTGGTATGTTAGTTGGGTTCAAGAAGGATGTGGCCAGCATGACACGTTCTCTCCGCCTGATCAAGGGTGTCTTGGCCGATGCTGAAGCAAAGCAAAACCAGGATGGAGCAGTGCAAGAATGGTTGAAGAGTCTCGAGGAGGTTGCTTATGAGGCTGACAATGTGTTGGATAAGCTCCACTACGAAGCTCTTCGTCACCAGGTGGAGTCCCGAAACCGACACAAGCTCAAGGTATGCTGTTTCTTCTCCTTCTCTAACATTAATCTTGCTTTTCGTTGGAGAATGGCTTCCAAGGTCAGGGACATCAAAGATAAGCTGAAAGGGATCAATCAAGAAGCCAGAGATTTGGGACTGGTTGACAGGGCAGTCGTGACGGCTGCCCTCCCTCCTGCTGCTGGAGACACGAGAAATCGGCAGACCGACTCTGTTGTTGCTCCAATGGTTGGAAGAGCCGATGATGAATCAAAGATAGTGAAGATGATGTTGAGCCCGTCCGAGAAGGTTGTTTCTGTTCTTCCCATAAATGGTATGGGAGGTCTAGGCAAAACAACTTTGGCTAAATCGATATACAACAATCTGCAAATTGATGGGCAATTTGAGAAAAAGGTGTGGGTTTGTGTGTCGAAAAAAGTTCCAATAGTGGAGCTTTTCAAACTCATATTAGTGAGTTTGACGGGAGAAAAGGTTGAAGTGGATGTTAGGGATGTCATCGTTGGAAAAATTCGGAATCAATTGGGGGGAAAAAGATATTTCCTGGTTCTTGATGATGTGTGGGATTATGGTCAGGCATTATGGGATGACTTTTTCACCACCTTGAATGGACTCAATCCAATCAATCCACCCAAAGGAAGCTGGTGTCTAATCACTACTCGTTTGCATCTAGTAGCAGATAAAGGCTATCCCTTAGGAAGACTACCTGGTGATCATTGTTGGTCTATCATAAAAGGAAAAGTGGTTGAAGGGGAAGAAGTACCTAACGAATTGGATGCAATTAAAGACAGAGCTATACAAATATGTAATGGATTACCACTGGTCGCAAGTGTGCTTGGTGGTTTGTTGCGCTTGAGGAAAGACAAATGGCGATCAATTTTGGAGGATAGACTTTTGAATTTGAATGAAGCCATGCAAATACTTCAGTTGAGTTTTGATAATCTACCGTCACCAGCCATCAAGAAATGTTTTGCATATTGTTCTATTTTTCCCGAGGATGCTGAGATGAAAGGGGATGTGCTGATCGAACTTTGGATGGCAGAAGGTTTCCTCCATGCAGGTCTCGAGAACAAAACAATGGAGGAAATTGGAGAGTATTACTTGGAAATTTTATTGCAGAGTTCTTTGCTGGAAGAAATAAGAAACTTTTGGGGAAGGCGTTATAAAATGCATGATATGGTGCACGAAGTCTCAAAATCAATAATGTCAAAGTCTACTAAATTCATTAATTCGGAGACTGCTCCAGGAGACAATAGTAATCAGGTTCGTTGTCTTGTAATAGACTCATTTGGAGACAGCACAATAAATCTTTTCGAGAGTCGATCAAATTTGCTTCATACATTGTTTCTAAGTTGGAGTAGCTTATCTGATGATATGCTAATGAAGTTGAAGAATTTGCACGTTTTGAATTTGTCCGGTGCAAAAAATCAGAATCTGCCAATCTCAATTGGCAAACTGATACACTTGAGGTACATTAACTTTGAGGATTCCACAAGTGAAACTTTGCCGGAATCTGTTTGCAAACTTTATAATTTGCAGACATTGTGGCTAAACAGATTCGCTCTTAAGGTTCTTCCGAAGGGGATGTGTGATTTGATTAGCTTGAGACATCTCCACTTTGACAAAAGGGATGAAGAATTTCAAATGCCGCTAGAGATGGGACGGCTGACTTGCCTTCAGACGCTAGAGTTCTTTAAAGTGGGCCGAGAGAAGGGTCGACGAATTGGAGAGCTTGAAAGCTTGAAGAACCTCAAAGGCAAATTAAGTATACGCAATCTGGAACTAGTAAAGGATAAGAAAGGAGCTGAGGAAGCAAAACTATCTGAAAAGGCAAATCTATTTAGGCTGGAACTTGAGTGGGCAGATGATCGAGAAGGCGACAATTACAACGACGAAGATGTGTTAGATGGCCTTCTACCCCACCCAAATTTGGAGGAGTTGGTAATTTGGAATTTTATGGGCGATCAATTTCCTCGATGGTTAATGGATTTGCCAACAACACTCTCCAAGTTAGCGCTTTTGGAGTTTATTCGCTGCAACAGATGCAGAGAACTCCTGCCCCTGCAAAATTTTACGTCTCTTAAACAGCTGAAGATTTATCATTGTGATATGTTGACGAATTTGCCCCGTGACTGGCTACACTCTTGTACCTCTCTCCAGAAGCTTTCGGTGGCTGATTGCGACAATCTTATCTCCTTTCCGCTTGATTTGCAACAAACGCCTTCTCTCTCGGAGCTGATATTATTCGGGTGTCCCAAACTGAAAACAAGCATGACGCCCAAAGGATTTGGTTTCCTAACCAGCTTAAGGGAGCTTACAATTGGTCACTTCTCAGATGATGGTGATGATCATGAAAATTCTTCAATTTACAATGAGTTTGATTGGTCTGAATTGATATCCTCCTCCTCCTCCTCTTCGTCATCCGCACTCCGTCGATTAGAATTATATGGGCTGCCACACATGGAGTCACTGCCACATCAGATCCAACACTTGACCACTCTCACGTCACTATTCCTAGTTGACTTTGGAGGTATAAAAGCTCTGCCAGATTGGTTCGGCAACCTCGCTGCTCTTGAAGAATTGCATTTATGGAATTTCAAAGAGCTTGGACATCTACCCTCTGAGGATGCCATGAGAAGTCTCACCAAACTAAAACGTCTGTGGGTTTATGGTTGTCCTCTGTTAAAAGAAAGATGCACTCCTGAGAGCAGCGGCCCCGACTCCCAGTGGTCCAAAGTTTCTCACATTCAACACCTACGCATACGTTGATTAATAACCAACTTTCATCTTCAGATCAAATTCAATCAAGTAAGATTGCCTTCAATAACCTCTTTCTTAATTTGCTTTACAATCAATCTCCCCTTCTCTTCACCTCTGATTAACCTTTTCGTGAGAAAACCTAAAAAGTCTCCGTAGTTATTTTCACAATTTTCTCTTCTCCCTTTTTATCGTCCTATTTATTATCTTTCAAAGCTGCGGCATTAGCATTTCTTATTAGGTCCAAAATATTGGTGCTCTTCATTTACTCCTTACAACATAATAGTAATACTCTGTTCTGTTTCGTGCTTTGATGTTTTACTGTATCTTTGTTCATATTCTGTTCTATGCTTTGTTTTTGTAGGATTGATAGAAGAATAGCTTCACGAACAGAGGTTAGAATTTTGAAGCTTCTTCAGCACCTACTTTTGGCCTGCATAGCCTACAAATAGTCTATTTTTGTTTATTTTACGTGCTCTGCTTCTGTGGATTTCAAGTTATTATTGCTAAAGTCATCTCACTCTGTTTAAAATTGTAATTCTAAGGGGACTGAACTTTTGCCTCTTGATAATGAACTTGCATATTTATCTGAACTATTTGACTAGTAATTGCTTTATCAGAGTCATAAATGAACTTTCATATTTTTGAGGTAGCCAAGGAAGGTGTGTACTGTTTGAGCAATGAAGTTGCACAAAACTTGGTGGAGTATCTTCCAACATTTAACTCTAAGCGCAAAGTTTTGAAGCATTCCGGTAGTTGGTCAAGTCTGCTTGTTGCGACTTGCTACTGTTAATGAATCCACCTTGATGAAGGCTTTTAAGCTCTCTCTGCTTTTATGATTGTTGGTTGCTTCTTTTTTTAAGGTAAGTTTCTCCTTTTGGGGCTTCAGTTACAATGACAGAAAAGCTACAATTATCTGAAAATTTCCACTAGCTTTATTCTATGCTATTCGCCGTCTTCAGTTTGAGTTTTTGTGCTTTGCAGTTATTTTGGGCACGAAGCTCAACAGGGAACCTCATCGATGGCTCTTACCTACTGTCTTTACTTTTTGAAAGTCCTACAATTCGTTGCTGAACAAGATCCTGCTTCGGCTGAATAACAACATCTAGGATGGCATTCTCTCTTTCTCTGTGCCTCAGATGGTCAAAGTCTGAGATATCCATTGAGGTATGGTTCTTTTAAACTATCGAAACAATCCAGTGATGTGTAGTCATGATAATGAGGTGCTGATTTACATGTTTTAGAACTCAAATTGTCATCTCCGGCATACTGCTCAGAGTTAGAAGTTAGAACTAACTGGTGTTTTGGTAGCAATTAAATGTGGATCTCTATTGTGCTCAGTGGCCCACACCTCTATTGTTTCTCAATGCCTTAATGTGAAATGCTTTGCCTGCACTACAAATTGTCCATTATTATTTTCTTTTTATGAGTTGTAATTACTTGCTTTGTGGTTGGAACCAAAATACTGTAATTGTAAACACGACTTAGTACTTGCTTATCTATTTATTTTGATAACAAACAAGACATATTTTAGCCTTTTGTAGGAATGACAGAACAAAATTATTGTTGAATTTTCTGAACTTTCTGATTAGCTTTCTTGTTCACATATTGTCTCAACTTGAGTTTTCTGTTCTGCAATGATCTCAGGCACAAGTGTGAACTAGAATCTACAATTGCACTTACTTATTGATTGAATTACATAGCTTGTAACTTTTGAAAATTTTGTTGAATCAAATTCTGTTTCAATTGGACAGAAATGATTAGGATGGCACACTACAGGCACACTTTTCTTTCTTCCTGGTGTCTAAAACCTGATAAAATGCTCTATCTTTGTCAGCTGGCCTCTACAAACTGCCCACCTGAATTTCTTTCCCCAGCTTATGTAATGTCTTTCAAGATCAAGAGCCATCATTAACATGAATTTCTGCTAATGATCATGGGGGGTTTGGTTGGTGATAGAGCTTGTATTAGAGAAACAGATTGACAATGAGGAGCTTGAAAATTTTCAAGAAGTACTGTAAGGTTAGCAAATTTGTTTTAAATGGATTAGTAGATGTACTAAGTATCAAGTCTTATTTCCTGCTCATTAGTCTTAGAACAAAGGTAACAAAAAGAAACTCTTTCTTTCTGTAAGATTCCTAGCTCAAAAATGACGTGGAATTTGCTCTTCTATCTTTATTGTAATGCAGGCAAACATGCCTTCCTGAGATTTTCAATCTAAAAGCTCCTCATCCAACTAAGTACTCTAAAAGTTCATTTGGTTATCAATTTGCTAGGAAAGAATGATAATGTGTTTACATTTATGAAATAGATTGTTAAATCAAAGTTTAACGGAACACAGAAAATTATAAGTAGGCAATGATGGACAAAGATTTTAAGAGTCAATTTCTAGTTTTTTTGTCTCTTCAGAACAACATACTCCAGTGAAAACATTACTAAATTTTTTTAAATCCATCCAATATCAGGTGATAAAAATTGTACAGCAAGATGATTTAGTTGCAAAATATCTGAAGTTTTAAAACGTCTGCTTCCAAGATGTTGTCTAGTAATGTAACAGTAAGGACTGAAGAATTATCATTTAGCAAGTTGATTGCAGGTTGCACTTAGAGATCTCAATTGTTAATTGTACTACCTTATAGGCTGTGAATTATGGAAGTAAATTGGCAATTTTGGAACTTTAGTTTGTTGAAGGTTAGTAGTCTGCTTTGTTGAACTTCTCTTGGCTTTTTCAGTCTGATTCAGAGAAACTTAACAAGTGCTGTTTCGGGAAGAAAACAATGTCGCTAACCATGTATTAAATTCAATTATGGAATACATGTGTTCAAGAGCAGATTATTTGACGTGGACAGTTAAGCAAAGTCAAAGCTGAAAACTTTACATCTACGGTACAAAATTCTTTGTGTTAAATAAGAACTAGCAGTTTACTTTTGCTCAGCTCATATGTCTACTACCTCCAGTTGTATATCATGATTGCTGAAAGGAGCTAATTCTCTTTAAACTTGAGATTCTACGAGGATTGAAATGCTTATTGGTATTCTTATTATGTCTCTTAAATGATGGGATTCTACTTTCTTCAGCTGTGATCTCTTTACATAAATCCAATGGTCAATCGAGTTACTCTGACTGCCCTTGGTTGTGAGATTGGTAGTCTGATAATTTATAATACCAACCATCTTCTTCCACTACTTAATATTGGGTTTTAAGCAGTTTAATAACCAATGCATTAACTAAGACCTTAAAAAAAATTGTCATGTTTAAGACATTTTCAAGCAGCAGAGGCTTGGTAGACTATCCTCTTCTAAAGTTTAAGTTCAAATGCAATGATATGAGATTTTAAGAGTAAAATAGTTGTAATTAGCTCTACTTGTTGCATCTTGCAGTCTCAAATAGTTCGCTTTTATGGCAATTCTGGCACCTCTGCCTCTCATTATTGCTATAGAACTTTTCTTTTATCAGTGTTTTGAACAAAAGCTATATAGTTTTTGTGATGCTTCTGGTACTTGTGGAATGAACAGAAAGATTTGATATCTGCTTACTGATTTACGTTGGAAAAGAGGAACAAAAAAAAATATTGATTTAGCTTTCTGAATAATTGTCTAAACACAAAATGTCATGCAATTTCAAGTTAGCCTCATGATTTGCTATGTGAAGTCCTGAGTCTGAGTTTTCTGTTTTGCAGTGACTGTAGGTTTATAGATGGCTCCTAATCACCGCCTTTACTTTTCAAAGTCCTTTCCTTCCTTTAAAGTATATCAAGTGATAATTGGAGCAACAACAGAGTAGGTCTGCCAAGTTGGATGCAGAGTCGGTCCTTTCTCTCTCTTCATTACGATTGAAACTTCCAGGTAACTCTTATCATGAATAAGCGCAATATTTCATAACCTTCACCACTAATAAGCCATGCATGGTTCCATACCAAACTAAACTAACGGAATTAAACAATCATTTTGGTTAATTTAAAATGTCAAATTGGTATTTCTCCCGTTGTATCACATCTCATTTGCTGTTGCAAAGATCAAACATGGCAAATGGTTGTCCAATTCAATACCATCCATGTTTCAGTACTACATTTCAAGCTTCAGTTGCATAGTTTTTTCAGTGACCAAAATGAACGAGATTTTCTTGGGTTAACTGGATAACGTTTTGGATGAACCAGCACTAAACAAATCCGTTAATGTGGGTGGAATTTAGAATTTAGTTTTGTTTATGATGTATGTCAGTTACTGTCCTTTGTACGTCGTGATTGCTAACATCGGTGCACTTAAACTTGTGATTTCACCAGGATGAAATGATTGTTCTCTCTGAAGTTTCACCCTTTGAAAATGCATTGGACATTTTAGATTTGATACCACAAGCAGCAATTCTACAAACCTTTTCTATAAGACTTTAAACCCACAATTCTCTACTGCACTCCTTCCTCCTGCACTTAACAAGCAGATGAACTTAGATTAGATTTTTATAGCTGGTATTAATTAATTTTTGGTTTGCATTTCCTACAAGTTACCCATCAATATGAAATAAGCACTAGGAGTTTTGTTTTGTTGATTTTATATATCTGCTTTTGTGGACGTAAGATGTGATTGCTAAAGTGATCAGCTCCCTAACTTATGATTCTAGTAGGAGTAAATAGTTGCTCCAAAGTTTAATCACCTCTTGATGGCGCATTTATCAAGCTTCTTGAACCATTTGATTAGTGATTTGTTCGATAAGTCTCGTAGATAATGGGTTTCTGTCTCACTTTTCCTTGGTTATGATTTTCTAGTAGTAAAGATTTGAGGAGTTTTCAGAGCTGTTGGTCATCAAATTGGTGTCTGGTTCTAAGAGTCTGGTAAGTTCAGATATACTACTCTTCTTTTACTACTCAAATTTGACTTTTAACTACTTTGATTCTGAACATATTGCAACCAAAACTTGAGAAATCTTCTCATAATGAAAATGTTTTTGGGAGCAGCCACGGAAGATGTGCTGTTCATGCAGCGAAGCTGCACAGACTTGTTAGAGTATCTTCTAACACAATCAAGTCTAAGCTGCAAGTTTTGAAGCATATTGCTATGGTTAGTCGAGACTGCCAAGCATCCTGGTTGGCTGCTGCTACTTGCTGCAATTATTTCATCCGCTGTGATAAAGGCTATTAAGCTCATTCTGCCACCTACATGCTGTCTCGAGTTTCTTAAGTTTGAGTTTTTGTGTTTTGCACTCAAAGATCAACATTAACCCTGATAGCTCTTACTTACTATCCTTGGTACTTTTAATATGATCCCTTGCTGAACAAGATCCTGTTTCAGTCAGATCAAATGAAAACATCCAGGATGGAAATCCCTTTTGCTCCCTGCCTCGGATGGCCAAAGCCTAAGATCTTCCCTGTTGGCGTGGTTCTTTTAAACTGTCCTACCGATTCAGCAATTTGTAGACATGTTAATGAGGTGGCTTTTTACTTCTTTTGGAACTCATTTGCCATATCTTCCTTATTACTCGTAGTTCAAAGTAGCCGGTATTTTGTCGCAGAAAGATGTGGATTAGCTGAACCCTGATAGGCGCTTGCATCCTTCTTGAAGTTGTATCTTAGCTCTGTAACAGGCAACATATTTTTTTCTCAATGTCCTACAGTTGACTGCAGGTTGTGTCCAGTGATTCTTTTCCATTGCTCGTTGTATCTGTAAAGCTCAGGACGGGACTCAGAGCACAAGAATCAGTCAGCTTGAGCCCTTCTACTTTATGTTAATCAGAGAGCAATTTAGAAAACTGAATTGCTAAGGCACAATTTTGTATTCAAAAAAGGATCCCAGTTGGTGGACGGGAACGTTGGAAAGATAAAATTATGGAAATCAATTTTACAAGAATTAAATGGGAACATATAAGGTCAACCTTAGTTTATCAAACTGACATTTTGCAAAATTGCTTTCATGCGAACTAGTCCTTGTGCATCAATGTTGTTCCACGAAGCAGCAATGTGACATCGATCTTACACATCTTGGCTTCAAATCTTTTTCCTTGATAGCTCTGCGATATGTTACAAGAAAAGCATTTCTACATTTCCATGCCTACAAGACTTCGAAGGCCAATATAGGTAAATCCTCTTATATCTATAACAGTATAAAAAGTAGCAATAATAATCGCAATAACTAATTAGTGATTGTATAAATATTTATCTGGTTTAAAGTTTTTACATTTTCTATTATCACATTTTCCGAGCATACCTTTTTATCTCACTAGTAAAGGTGCACGTGCTTTTAGATATTTCTCCTTTAAAATTTTTAGAAAATCAATTATTTGGGATAATTTCAGAAACCTCCCTTGAGGTTTCTAACAATTTCTCTCAAATCTCCTCAAGTTTAAAAAATTACAGTTACCTCCCTTGACATAGTAAAATACCTATAATGCCCTCCACTTGACAGACAATTTTAAATTTAAGGCAATACATTTACAAAACCCAAAAGAAATAATCTATTTTTTTGTCTCTTGTCTATTTTCGCTCCTTTATTTTCTAGTTAATATAAACTATTTTTATTATCTTCAGTTTTGTTAATATTAGCAAATTAAAATTACAAAATCACAAAGGGAGCAAATTATGTGTCAAATTAGAAAGAAATGAGGAGACTCCCAATGATAGAGAAATAAATAATGAAATTGATGATTGAAATAGGAAGAAAAGCTAAATATGTGAAATTTGTCGTATTTTGCTTGTTGTCAAAAAACTTTGATAAAATGTCAATAATTACATAAGGATCTCTTTCATTGAATTAGAATTTGTTATTATGATTTTATTGTGGAGGTAGAATTTATCTCTATTTTAATATATTAATATTTTTAAAGCCATAGGAGGGTTGTAATAGTGGTTCTAGATCAAATTAGCTTGTACTGAAAAGGTATTTGAGAATTGATATTTAATTTTGGGGATATAAAATTGGTTATCAACGGGGCTTGTCTTTTTTTCTCTTTTTTTTTGCGTGACAAGTATTGATATTGTATATGCAATTTGGAATCTTTTCAACAGTTACTTGATTTTAGAACTTATGTTTGGATGGTTGTTAGGAATTAGACTTGTTGATTTGTGCAAAGTGTGGAAGAAAATGATTGAGTACACTATATTTTTCTTTATTAATTTTGTACAAAAGGGCAATTTAGAATTTTTAAGAGAAAATTTCGTTTGTTAGACCTACATTGTTACTAAATAGTAAAAAAAGGGGAGTTATATGTAATTTTTAAAACTTAAGAAGAGCTCTCTGTAATTGTTAAAAGCCTCAAGGGAGATTTGTAAATTTATCCCCAATTATTTTGAAGGAATAAATGTAATTGAGACAAAAAAAATGTGATATTTAATATTTATGTTATTTTATACTTTTCTGAACTTAGTTTGCCCTAACCAATACAAATGCACAAACAATAAATCATTCTTTGTTCCAAGAGTACTTTTATTTTATAACAGTATCAATATTTTTGTGTTTTGGTTAAATTTAGATGACCGAAACGTTCATTTTTATGCCATTTGAGTTTAAACTTTTAATTTTTGAATAATTTGTTGATCCCTTTTAAGTCATTCTATGAATTGTTTATTTAGTTTTAGTGAGATTTTCTTATTATTATTATTATTATTATTATTATTATTTTGCTAATAGTGGATTGTAAAATGATCTATAATGTTATTGTAATTATAATAATATCTGAATATATTGAAATTCCATTGTTCAAATTTAAATAGCTTAACTTTGAAGAGAAATGTTTTGATTTGGTGAAACTTATTTGTGTTTCTCACTGATGGCATGCTTTATGATTATAGAGTTAATATCATTAAAAATTGTAAGGTGTTTAAATTATTTATTATACAATATTCAAACTAACTTGGATCTATTTTTATTACCATAATTCAAAGGATGTCTCACCTTTGTAATTATTATTATGATTGGCATTGATGAATATAATATTCATTAATTGTAGTTTATTACTATTAGTTGATACAAGAATATGATTGATAAAGTTCATTAAATATAATCTATATTGCAATTTAAATAAATAAATTCCCAACATCAAACTCTTTGCCTACCTTAGTATTCCATTTCTTATTATATTTTGTATTAATTTTTTTTACTCAATACTAATATACGCATATTAAAAAGGTGCTCTTAAGACTTAATTTATTTGTATTCAAGAAATAAAAAGATTTGTGGTACTTTTTAAGAGATTCATAATACCCATTTATTATGTTTTGGTTCATGTTTGATGTACTCTTTAAACTTGGATTTTGTAAATAAAATTTGTTCTTCTTTCTTTTGGTAAATAAAAAAGTATGGAATCTTTCATTTTTGTAACCACCGGCATGTTTGATATGATATTATTAATGATGAAATGCAACAATTTGTCCATTTATTAAAGAGGAGTGTAATTTTGATATCATAGAAACTAATATCATGTTTTGCTTGCACTATTAACAACTAAGATTGACCATATTTTTTATAATTTATAAATAAAATTTGTTCTTCTTTTTTCGATTTAATTCATTATAACTCAAGGGAATGTTTTTCGTTCTTATAATTGTTGGCATATAATTGACATTAATTATTGATGAAATGCAATGAATTAGCTTTTCTTTTTTTGGTTTAATTCACTAGAATCACCACAATTCAAAGAATGTTTCTTTGTATACATATATTTTTTGCTAGATAAGATAGATTCTATCATCACCAATCTAGCAGATTTTTTCAAGAAATTCTGGATTTAGAGTGCAGGAATAGTTGAACCTTAAAGTTTTCTTGGTGGCCAACTATTCTAGGAATAGTTGATTAAGGAAGGTTTCTTTGTAACTATTAGCATAATTCTTACTAATTATTATCAAGGAAATGCTATATAATCGGTCCATTTATTAGTATTGTTGGTTCTAGACCAAATTAATCATACAAGTAATAGTAATTTCTCTGGTAAAATTTAACAAAGAAATTAACAAAATCTCATACCTCAATATTGCATTAATAAATGCAAATAATTTGTACCACCAAAAGTTATTTTGGCATGGATTGATGCGCGAACTAGATCTTAAAAGTATTGGATGAACAACTTCTGATCTTCAATCCGACCACCTTGGAATTGACAGCTACTAAAAAGTTCGGTAGGGCTGAGGTGCGTAGAATGCTCTCTTTAAGACGATACGCGCCCCTACGGTATTTTTTAAACCGATGCAGAAGGTCTAGCACGCCGCCTCCAGGATACAACAGCCCAACTCTATAGTTGTTGCTTCCCTTTGATCTATACAACCAAGAGAAGCAGAAGCTTCCCAATATCTTACTTTGCCCAAAGAAAATAGAATGAGGGAGAAAGAAATGAGTGTGAGAAAAATAGTATTTAGAAAGATCTTTTGTTGAGAGAAGTGTGTGTCACAAATTCTCCAAAGAATTTCACTATTTATAGGCTACAAAACCTTAAGAAAAAGGGGTTGAAAATGTGTAACGGTTTTTCCATATTAAATTGTAGTCAATTGGTAGAATTTGTAACCTAAAAAATTAATCCACATTTGAATGGGTTATAAAGACTCAATTAATTCCTCATTTGAACAAATAATTCATTTGTAACTCTAATTCAAATAATTGTATAACAAATCCATTCAAAATGCATTGTAACTCCCACAATTATAATTCTCATAACTCTCAAATAAATTATTATAACTCCTTGTAATGAAACTCCCACAATTATAATTCACATAACTCCCAAATAAATTATTATAACTCCTTGTAAAGATTTGGTTAAGGAAAAAAATTAAGATTTTATTAAAATACACCAACATTCCCCCACTTATTTTAATAAAATTTGAGAAGAATAAAGATTTGGACAAAGTGAGAACATCATGCATAATGAAAGTGGCATTGCCTTGAAACCTTCATTTAGTGTTTCCATAATCTCCATATTAGAGTCAAAGTGGACTATAGCCTTGAAATTAAGACTACTTTAAGATATGTAAGATTATGTCACACGCATGATATTCAAGATATTAATTAACAAGCTTCTTAAGCTAGCACATTACGGTCTTGTGCTTTATCCTAGATTCATGAGTGCTTTAGAGAATTAGCCAAATTCTCATAGGAAGCGGCCTTTATTTTCACACTCATATAGGTGAATCAATCAAGAATACCCCTATGACTAAGGCATTCCACTGATAGGTTGCAATTTTATCATTTATTTTATAATTAATTTCCCCTATTACCTGACCCGATTTGAATTAATTGCTAGATTCTACTCACTTTTGATATTTTGCATTTATTTCAGGGAGTAGAACGAAAATATGATAACAAGTGCCAATTTAACAAGAAAAGAGCCTAAATAACAGAGGTTATCCTAGAGGTATTATTGGCAAAGGAAGACTTTTGCCCATTTTGGTAATTGCAAAAGAAAAGAGCAGGAAATAGGGCTTCATTTTCCTGGTGTGGGCCGCCGCACATGGGATCGACACAAGAGAATAGATTAGCAATTAGATATGAATTGGAATTGCAGAGGATCAGGACTATTTTTTTTGTTTTTTTTTTTCGTCCCGTAGCTGAGCTTAAGAACTTTTCCTCCCTTTGGTTTTTGGGGAGTAACTCTTCCTATGCATGTCAGGAGAGTTTAGCCTTTGACTTTTCTTTTCATCTTTAGTTTCTTTTCTTTTTCGTAGGAGTGGACAAGGGATGAATTAAATCCCTTGTCTAGCCAAGGAACAACGGAGGTTTTGGTTCGCCTAAAACTTGTGAGATCGATTTAATTTTATCTCTTCCTTTTATTCATTGGTATTCGCATATTCCCTGGTTGTAATATTTATGATTATTTAATTAATTGATTGTCTTGGATCCGGATAATTAGTTGATTTGATAATCTACTGTCAATTAGGGCATTAAATCCGTAATTGTTTAATTGCCTTGAATTAGTGACAACTGGCATGATTGGATTCGTGTTAGGGGAATACGCGGGCTAATTTAAAATAACCCTGATAGTGCGTTATTTGGTTAGAATAGGGCTCCTCTAATACGTAAGGCAATTAGGAAATTAAATCTTACGGGCGTAGTTAGGATTGTTTTCTAATTAGAACAGTGATTAACGGGCGTACCTTAATCACCGACACAGTAAGGAGGGGTTGACTGCCATCGCTTGTTTGGTAGTTATAACCTATTTATTGATAAATAATTGGAATTGTCTTTGCTTCGGTGATCAATTAGGTGGACTATTGCTGAAGTTATTCCTTGGTTAGATCCTTAATTATCACTCATTAGATTTTAGTAAATTGTTATTTAATTTCTAGTTGGCTATTTTATTTTTATTATTTTACTTTTAGTTGAATTGTTTAAATTGTCATTCCTGATATAAAAACACCCCCTTGTCACTGTGAATTTAGAAAGGAACAAGTACTCCCAGTTCCTGTGGATTCGACCCTACTTACCACTATCTACAGAAATTTACTTTAGTTGAGCAGGTTTTTATTATTGTACAGGCTTCGACAACCTGTCAATTTTTGGCGCCGTTGCCTGGGATTGGTGCCAGATTAATTTGTTTCTTTTTTAGTTCATCTTGTTTTTATTTTTTTATTTATTTTTCTCTTATTTTTTTATATATAGTTTATGGCTTCTAACACTCCGTATTTTGGTGATAGATTGGATTTTGTTTCCAGAAAAGGCGACAAGGTTTGTTTTTTTTCCCTAAGTTTGCATATTCAGAGGCACTAAACTCTCTTAGAGAAAGAATGGCTGCTGCAACCTGTGAAATTTGTTATGCCAGGGATCATTCAACCGGTATGTGCCCCGAATATCAAGACTACCTGAGTGATTATCTCAAAAAAAAAATTGGAGATTCTTCACATCGATCTCAAACGTGGTATGACCCTTATTCAAACCGGTATGATCAAGGATGGTGGGATAACTCCAACGTTAATTATGAAAAGGGACCAATGAGTTTTCAACAGCAAGAGTCTCAACAATCATCATTCATGTCAGAATTGCCCTCACAGACCATCAATGACTCTAAGGAAGGTGAGAGTGCAATTATCCTGACAGGTGATATGGAACTGCAAGAGTCTCAAGAAGGAGGATCCAAAGATGTAGTTGAAAAGAAAGTTGAAGTGGAAGACATGAGACTCCAACATCAAATTACCCTAGTGAACGAATCCAGTGAGCAATTACTAAATGCGATGACACCCACTCCATCCCTTAATCTATATTCCCCTGACTCTTACTCTATAACTTCTGTTAATGAGATTGATTTTGTTATACCGGAAGTGTTTGAGTCTCATTGCAGAAATGAGTTAAGAGTAGCTATGGTCAAATATCTTGAACAGTTGAATGCTCTTGATGGAGGAGTGGATGAAGAATGGAAATCACTGCTTGATTATTTGGAGCCATCAACTAGTCCATGGAAGACCGTAGCTCATGTACTCAAGGATTACTCTATTTACGAGGGTTATCAGGACTATATAAAGGATGAAGCATTGAAACGAGCCACAAGATTTTATCCTCCCTGAGCAAATATGACAATGTCTAGCCAAAGACGTTAAAGAAATGTGCTCATTAGGAGGCAACCCAATTGTTTCTTTTAATTGTTTGTTTGATTTTGTGTGATAGTTTAAATATGTTTTTCTTGAATTTGACTGATTTCGGGTTTCAATTTTCGTTTTGATGATTTGTAGGTGTCCCTCTGTCATGATGCACCCGCGTCATGACGTATAGAGAGCTCACGATCAGAATCGTTAGAAAGGGTTTCGATCCTCATGACGTGCCTGCGTCAAGTCCCATGAAAAGCTCATGGTCAGAGAGCTCTCTTGTTCTCATAACGCGCCCGCGTCATGT
Source organism: Coffea canephora (assembly GCA_036785865.1). NCBI lineage: Eukaryota > Viridiplantae > Streptophyta > Magnoliopsida > Gentianales > Rubiaceae > Coffea > Coffea canephora. The sequence goes on from CM071913.1 coordinate 4,940,189, forward strand.
CATATGGAGAGTTCCAGATTCCGTGCCTTCATGACGTGCCCACGTCACATTCGCGGGAATGGTAAGTATTCAAAAAAACTCAAGAACGGTTATTGATTTTCGGTTAATCTCTAATTTTGAATTTCGAAAATAACATTTGCAAAAAAAAATTTTAAAACAAAAAAAAACAAAAAACAAAAAAAAAAAAGAAAGAAGAAAAATTTTTCAACCGTAGCTAGGTTTCTCAATTTAAAAAAAAAAAACATTTTTTTCTCTCTTTTCTTTCTTTTCTTCCTTTTTCTTTCTTTCTTTCTTTCTTCTTCTTTCTCTTTTCTTTCTTTCTTCTCCCCTGTTTCTTCTTCCTCTCTGTCGACCGAAGCCCTATGTCAGCCGCCCACTTGCGTCCTCCCCTCCATATCACTGCACGCCAGACTTTCGCCCAACGCGCGCCACTCAGCTCGCCGCCACTGCGCGGCTCTATTGCCGCGCGATCTCTTCCCTCCCAGCCACCACCGAAGCTCCGAGCAGCAGCCCCACGCCGTGACCCAGCAGCGCGCGCCGTCGCTGCGCGCCCCTACCCATCCTCGCCTACTCACGCAGCCGCAGCAGCCAAGCGCGTCGCCACCTCTGCCCCAGCTCACCTCCACCGCACGCCAGAGCTCCGACCAGCAGCTCACGCCCTCCTCTCTCTCGATCTCTTTGTCCGCCACCACCAACTCACCACCAGCTTGTCCGCCGTTGCCGCTTGGCCAGCCCACGGCCAGCCAATCCTCCTCGTACGCCGCCTACACTGTGCGCCACTAGCGCGTCTTTGCGTGTCGCGCCTCCACCACCGCAGCTTCTACTAGCAAGGGAGTCGCTACCCCCTTCATTTATTTGGGTAAGACGTTGAGTTGTTTTTCTTTTCCCGAGGAGTCCACCAGTGGTACTGGTTGGAGTAATTGGACCTGGATTTGTTACTTTTATTTGGTTGGTTGCCTGCCTAATAGCTACGAGTTTGTAATTGAGATACTGATGTCAAATTTGTGCGCTACTTTGCTGGATTATGCTGGTTTCGGAGGTCATATGCTTATTACTGTGAGCGGTTATGCTTTATGGGAATGTTCGCATCTAGTGGTTGGGTGGATTTTCCTTGAATTGCTTGATAGCAATTGGTAGAATACATTTGAATTGGTGGGCGGTGGTTTCAATTGCTACTTCGGCTGGGTGCTTGCTGAGATTCATTTGTTTGCTATATTCGTTGCACTATTGATCCTCTGTTTGCTCTCTGTGACGCATTGGAATTTTTCTGGTTGATTGGGTTGACTATTTTAATTGTTTCCTACTTGTGCGTCCACCAGTGGCACTGGTTGTGGTAGCTGGTCTGTTTTGTTCATGTCAAAATTTGGATCTACTATTGCTAGAATTGTCAATTTTGAGTTGAGATACTCACTGTCCAATTGGAGACTTTGTTTAGATTTTGGGTGGACAGAGTTTTGCATTTGTTGGTTGAATTGAGTTATGATGACTCAGAACTTGGGCGCGTACTTCCACCACATCGGTTTCCCTCCATCGTCCCCGTCTACCCCGTAGCCACTTGAGAGGGAAGTTTCGTTGTCCTCTTCACTTTAATTGCTTTAATTCCTTCATTGAGGACAATGTAGGATCTAGGTGTGGAGGGGGGACAGCTGTGCTAATTCTCCTACTTTTTAGTTTTTAGATTTTTTTTCTTTCTTTCTTTTTAGTTTGCTATTTGGCCATTTTTCGTGCATTTCCTTTCTTTCTTTTTAGTGATTAGTTCACATGTGCATGCCAAGGTTTGATGTTGGATTGTTGTCCCTATTTCTACTTTTGCCTAGTTTTAATAATAAAAATGTATCGAGTTAATGTGGTTGAATCCAAGAGCATTCCTTTGGTGAATATCAGTGATTATGTAGCTCTTCTAATTTTTGGTTAACTTCTCTAGGCATAGGGAATGATTGTTGGCATTTTCATGTGAATTAGTCCAATGATTAACTTTAATTCTTCATGTTTGAAAAATGAGCCTAGTTGATGCAATTTTCTTTTGATTTTTGTGTTATTTTGAGTTTTTGATGTTATTTAGCTGTGAATAAGAGTTGACTGTACTCTGCTAGCCTTTACTACCGAGTAACCGGGGATCTTTACCAAAAGTGTCGATTCTCGCGTTAAAAAGTAGTAATTGCTATGAGTACGTGGTCACGTGGCGATAGAAGCTGAGTAACCGGGCTCTTTCATCTGACAAATGTAGTAGTTCGCGTCAAAAAGCTCCATTGGCCAGAGACTAAGTCTTGTGTTACTATTGAAAAAAAAACAGAAAAATAGAAAAATATGAAAAAAAAGAGTGAAGTTTGTGTTAGTGTATAAAAAAGTCAGCTAGCCGATTTATGGATTTAATGTTAAGATTTTGGTTAATAGTTGGACCATTTGCTGATAAATGTTATGCGTCATTCCTTCTTCTTAGATTAGTTAACATGAAATTAGAGGATCTTGCGGTTTAAAAGCTAACCGGAGTGATGTTTCTTGAATTTGACCATTGATGCTTGATTATTATTTTTCTTGGTGTCTTGGCAATTTGTTGGATAGAGCAATAGCCATTATCAAATATTGGTGCTTGTTTACTGTTCTCATGCTTGAGGACAAGCATGGTTTAGGTGTGGGGGGAATTGATAGGTTGCAATTTTATCATTTATTTTATAATTAATTTCCCATATTACCTGACCCGATGTGAATTAATTGCTAGATTCTACTCACTTTTGATATTTTGCATTTATTTCAGGGAGTAGAACGAAAATATGATAACAAGTGCCAATTTAACAAGAAAAGAGCCTAAATAACAGAGCTTATCTCAGAAGCATTATTGGCAAAGGAAGACTTTTGCCTATTTTGGTAATTGCAAAAGAAAAGAGCAGGAAATAGGGCTTCCTTTTCCTGGTGTGGGCCGCCGCAAATGGGATCGACACAGGAGAATAGATTAGCAATTAGATATGAATTGGAATTGCAGAGGATCAGGACTATTTTTTTTGTTTTTTTCTTTTCGTCCCGTAGTTGAGCTTAAGAACTTTTCCTCCCTTTGGTTTTTGGGGAGTAACTCTTCCTACGCATGTCAGGAGAGTTTAGCCTTTGACTTTTCTTTTCATCTTTAGTTTCTTTTCTTTTTCGTAGGAGTGGACAAGGGATGAATTAAATCCCTTGTCTAGCCAAGGAACAACGGAGGTTTTGGTTCGCCTAAAACTTGTGAGATCGATTTAATTTTATCTCTTCCTTTTATTCATTGGTATTCGCATATTCCCTGGTTGCAATATTTATGATTATTTAATTAATTGATTGTTTTGAATCCGGATAATTAGTTGATTTGATAATCTACTGTCAATTAGGGCATTAAATCCGTAATTGTTTAATTGCCTTGAATTAGTGACAACTGACATGATTGGATTCGTGTCAGGGGAATACGCGGGCTAATTTAAAATAACCCTGATAGTGCGTTATTTGGTTAGATTATGGCTCCTCTAATACGTAAGGCAATTAGGAAATTAAATCTTACGGGCGTACCTAGGATTGTTTCCTAATTTGAGCAGTGATTAATGGGCGTACCTTAATCACCGACACAGTAAGGAGGGTTGACTGCCATCGCTTGTTTGGTAGTTATAACCTATTTATTGATAAATAATTAGAATTGCCTTTGCTTCGGTGATCAATTAGGTGGACCATTGCTGAAGTTATTCTTTGGCTAGATCCTGAATTATCACTCATTAGATTTTAGTAAATTGTTATTTAATTTCTAGTTGGATATTTTATTTTTATTATTTTACTTTTAGTTGAATTGTTTAAATTGTCATCCCTGATATAAAAACACCCCCTTTGTCACTATGAATTTAGAAAGGAACAAGTACTCCCAGTCCCTGTGGATTCGACCCTGCTTACCACTATCTACAGAAATTTACTTTAGTTGAGCAGGTTTTTATTATTGTATAGGCTTCGACAACCTGTCATCCACCCATAAAGGGCTATAGAACTCATTAAAAGATTTATATCAAATCTTAACCTTTCCTTCGTCATAGAATCACGAGCATGCTCTACACCATGGGAAGGGATTTAACACTTTTATAATATATGAATGCCTTTCACCCAAACCATTCTATGATTCGTTTGTCTCTGACCTAGTTCTTGGGATCTCCAGTTCCTAGGCAGTTGTATCCTCATAGATGGTTCCAATTTAAAATTTTGGCCTCAAGTCCCATTCCCCTTGATGTGTATCATATCTTTGACTCAAGTTTGAGATTTTACACAATAAAATAGCAAAGATATGATGTCCCCGAATTTATTTTAAAATAATCTCTCTTAGTGGTTCAAATATATTGAACCAATCTTTGGTGAGAAAATTTCTCATCCATTTATATTTGCCAAATAATATAGGCATATATTTGCTCATATTCAATTTTTCAATTTTATCTCAATGGGCAGTAATCTAGTAATGCACTAGAACCCATTCTCAAAATCTTCATGGTTAATTTTGCTTTTGCAAAAAATACCAAATATTTCGAATACCTTCACGTCAGATCATACTTTTTAGTGAGTGCTAGTCTGCACAACTCAAAATAAGAGTCAAAATAAATCCAAAAGTTATACTCATAAATTGAGTAATAAAATGATATCACCTTTATTTTTTTTTTCACCACTTCTATTACCATCGTGTTTTTTAAAACCTTGGCATTACACATCATTTATTGGTCACCACTAATCTGCACACTCAAACCAAGGAATAAGAAACTCATAATATAATTCTCAAGATAATCTCACAATCAAATTTCAAAGTCTGTACCATGATGGTAAAGTAAATGCATATAGCATTTAAAAGTCACGTTCTATATTAGCCATTGGATTTGGACACCCCCACTATTTATCATAACCAATCCATATCAAGTGCCTGGAGTACTATTCAGTAGCTTTTAACTATCACAAAAATTAACAACCTCCCAAGTTTAAACTTTTTCAACAAACTAGAAGGAATTATAAATAGTACTCACTAATTTAAGACTGAAAACAGAGGTAACAATTACAATTTTAGGCAACATTACCTTGTGCAAAATCATTGGGAGTATATGGCACAAAACAATCTAATAAAAGATGATATTTATATTGATAACCAATAAAGTACCGTATATTAGCATAAAGAATATATTTGACATTTTTTTTATAAACACATAGTGGTAAAGCATTAGCAAATGATTCATTCAATTCTGCAGATACTATTTAGATATTTATCTGCATAATATTGCAAATTACACAAGCTATTCTTCAACATGTCATAGTCATGCACTCAATTGAAGAATGCAATATTATCATGTAATTACATATCCCCATTATTTCTAACAATTATTCATTCAAGACTATTCATGGAGTTCATATGTTAAGATAGTGCAGAAATAGTGTTCTAGGTACCCAATATGATATACACTCAAAGTAGTACATAAGCATAAGAGCCATCTTATTGGGTACAAATCACACATTAACATCAACAAGAAACTTGACTTTTTTTTTTTAAATCACACACATTCAACAACTAAATAGTTGCAAAGTCATTCATATATTTTGAGATCATCATTGTTTATACATGCATTGTGTTTGGTGTATCTCGACTGCAGTTGAATTCAAGTTGATGGCCTACTAGTCTACAATTGTTTGAACTATAATGTCATAAGACTTGTACTTTTGTACAGCAAATTTTTTTTTTTTTTGCAATCACGTTGAAAGCCGAAACCAAGAAAATACTCATATACAAGTCTTTTAGGCATACTTCAAAACTATGAGATCGTACACATTAAAGTAATAAACTTTTAAATTTGAATGCAATTAGGCAATTATAAAATGCATTGCATTCTTTAGTCAATTACTTATTCTTAAAACCTCATCATTAGATTTCATGTGCATAGATAAACAAGACACATCTAAAATTACTTAGCAATTTCACAACCAGTTAAAAAACTTTGAATATAAAGTTTTTTTTTTAATAGGAGCAAGTAGAATGGGCTTATATTTGCTCACATCAAGCAAAGCCACATTAATTTCCATCATTTTTGTAATCTTCTCAGTGGCTGGTAATCTAGTAACCCGCCACTCTCATAATCCTCAATGAATTTTCTTTTGCAAGAAAACTTCATAAGTAATTCAACGCTATCCAAATCATGCCTCACTTTTTAATCTGCACAACTCAAATTAGAGATTAAGAAAATTCAAAAAATATAATAGTTAATGCACTATTATGCTTTAATTTCAAAATTCAATCTGCAAGTAATGCAAGCCTTATAATGAAAAATCTCAAGGGTTTCAAAATTCATAGCTACCAGCTTAGTCAACATCCACTGTCTGCGTTTCCATCCAAGTATAGTCTCACTATAGTCGTGCTTGGCAAGGAAATTAAGTATTCCAGTTTGAATTAAATACAAAGACAACCACATAGCAAGCAACATGAAATAATTTAATACAAATCCAAAAGTTGTATTTTCAACTCAAAGGTTCATACTCACAATTTTAACAAAATACAAGTCAAGAGAATAGAATTGTTGAGAATTATATGGCTAATAACTTTATATTTCACAACTTCAAGCCACTAAAGCTATTATCTATGTATATAATTTTTCCTTGGTGACAGTGTATTCTTTTCTTCATGTATTATTAATACCGTTTATTGCTTGTGAAAATGCAAACCTCAAGCTGGACTAAGATCATATGAATTCAAAACAAAACTGGAGAATTTTAAACCTCCACTATTTAAATATAACTTGAATCCTCATAATTGCAGTTTTTTTTTATACATCTTGATACCACTATTTTTAAGACAATAACTGGCCACGTTATACGTGCATTTCATGGAGTATATATCTTTATCACCAACTTAATCATTTATATGTCAATGCCAAAATTTTCAATCGGAATAAATCGGTTAATATAAGAGACATTGAAAGTTCACTATGTAACATGACAAGCTCATGCGAAAATAGTTGCCTCATACAAAACATATATTAAAAACTCAAAAAATGGCAAAAAATTGTTGTATTTGATCTACTGATATTCAAAGACATCATGCAAGTATCATGTTTCCCTTGAACAAACAAATACATGATATCTGTTAATAATAGGCAACTTGGATTGAAAGGTATATATTGCGAATTATTTATAGGCGCATACACAATATTGATACCAGACTCCAAAGAACATAAAATCAATGGATATTATCCTTTCTAGTCTCAGTCTATAATTATGACCATTCACATGAAATATCTTGTTTATTAAAGTTTGTCCCGATTATGTTATATACCATGTAAGATTCTCATCGTCGGGATTATGTTAGTTTTATGATTTGATTATTTAGAAGCAAAACATGCAATGATAACCTTATCTTATGTGAAGAGGCTTATCGTCTTAAAATTGTTGGTTCTAGACCAAATTAATCATACAAGTAATAGTAATTTCTCTGGTAAAATTAAACAAAGAAATTAACAAAATCTCATACCTCAATATTGCTTTAATAAATGAAAATAATTTGTACCACCAAAAGTTATTTTGGCATGGATTGATGCGCGAACTAGATCTTAAAAGTATTGGATGAACAACTTCTGATCTTCAATCCAACCACCTTGGAATTGACAGCTACTAAAAAGTTCGGTAGGGCTGAGGTGCGTAGAACGCTCTCTTTAAGACGATACGCGCCCCTACGGTATTTTTTAAACCGATGCAGAAAGTCTAGCGCGCCGCCTCCAGGATACAACAACCCAACTCTATAGTTGTTGCTTCCCTTTGATCTACACAACCAAGAGAAGCAGAAGCTTTCCAATATCTTACTTTGCCCAAAGAAAATAGAATGAGGAAGAAAGAAATGAGTGTGAGAAAAATAGTATTTAGAAAGATCTTTTGTTGAGAGAAGTGTGTGTCACAAATTCTCCAAAGAATTTCACTATTTATAGGTTACAAAACCTTAAGAAAAAGGGGTTGAAAACGTGTAACGGTTTTTCCATATTAAATTGTAGCCAATTGGTAGAATTTGTAACCTAAAAAATTAATCCACATTTGAATGGGTTATAAAGACTCAATTAATTCCTCATTTGAACAAATAATTCATTTGTAACTCTAATTCAAATAATTGTATAATAACTCCATTCAAAATGCATTGTAACTCCCACAATTATAATTCTCATAACTCTCAAATAAATTATTATAACTCCTTGTAATGAAACTCCCACAATTATAATTCACATAACTCCCAAATAAATTATTATAACTCCTTGTAAAGATTTGGTCAAGGAAAAAATTAAGATTTTATTAAAATACACCAACAAGTATCAAGGCCCATATTGATCTAATAAAAACTGAGATAAATTTTTATTTACGCTCACTCACACTAAAGACACATAATGCGTTTTATACAGTGATAGATAATAGATATACATCAATCCAAACAAAGGAAACTACACACAAAAGAAAAATAATGGCAGCTGGGGAGGCCTAGTTTCCTCTAATAGAATAAACAGCAATCCAAACAATGATTCGAATCTACTTTCTGGACAAAAATTTCAGATGAACTTATTTCTGCACAAAAAAAATAAGGGGCCTTTTTTTTCAGGTGAATTTACAAAATGAATTAATAAATAGAGGAAACGATACCGTTTGAAGATTTATATATGCCATTTGGACTTCCTCCTCTTCCATTTGAATTTCTTCGAAACTCGTTTGTTTTGATTGAGCATTATTTACCCAATTTTATTTACTTAAATCATCATTACAATTTCCAATACACCTTTTTATCTTCTCAATTATCTTTTTATCTCACATACATCATATCACAAAAAGTGCTACAGTAAAAATATCCCAAATAATCCCAAATAACTTACAATCCAAACAAAATTTTTCTCCTCCACAGCTACGGCTGCCATTTGCCGGCAATCGCCATCCACCTGCCGGAGTTGTTCCCGCCTTTTAGTGCTGGTCTCGGAAGTCCCTCTTCTCCCTCTGATTCTAAGCAATTCCTTTTCCCTTCTTTTTTTTTTGTTCTTTTTAAATTTCCGAGCAATGTAACTGGTTTCTGCAATTTCTACTTAGATCTTAACTGCGTTTGGAAGAATTTTTCTAGCCTATCTCGAGGTGGGATCATTTGATGGTTAGAGTTGTAGATTATTCGCTCTTTTCACTTGACACTGGCAAACTTATATTAGGTCAAGAAACTGCAGTACATATTATGCGCAAGTTCCAGAATTCGCCAATGATAGACTAGTGCATGGACGTTTATGAAGTTCAAGTTTTGATCACTGATTCGTTATGAAATTTCTTTTTTTTTTTGCTGAAATGTTGTTTTGTGTTTTCTACTTATTATATGCACTTTTTTTTCTCTGGAAAGTTATGGAAAGAAATTAGATAGAAATATAGAAAATTTCAGACATATTTGAACTGAAAAGGTTCAATAAACCAATTTAAATGAAAGAAGACCATCATCGGTAGTCATTAACGTTATTTTAAATGTATAGATCTTGAAATTCCAAAGATTGTAGATTCGACCTCTCTGTTTTAATTTGGCCAGATTTCTTTTGTCTCTGTTCGGACCAATTAGGACACAGAAAATGTGCTGTTATCTCTATAATCCAAAGAAACGGATTAAATCAGTTAACTTTCTTTTCTTTCTTCTATGGTAACACTTCCCCAGGAATTTCTTAGAAATTAGCCTTGTAATTGGGAGTTTATGTGCAAGGGCTTGTATTGGAAGTTTCATGCCTATTGCCTGTTACTCTGTGACATTGTAGCTGGCTCTGAATTAGCACATAATGAAAATTTTGTTCCAGACTGATCATACTTGTGCTGTTGCATTTACTGCCCTCATTTGGAAATGTAGCCTCCATTTCATTGCTATTGCATAAGTATGATGATTGCTGCCTTTTCTCACACCTTGTGTCCTTTCCTCAGATACTTGGCTATTCGTGTTGAATGTTGTTATATTGAACTAAACGTATATTCATGCCTCCCTGTACAAGGTCTTCCTTGAAGGGTATGTAGCTGATTTTGATTAGTTGTGCCTGTTAAATCGATTTATGGGTTCTTATCATGCCTTCTTTATTCTTGCAGCAGCTAGACATAAAGCTGGCGTTCTCTGTGATAGTGTGCAGTCCATTTCGGGCGAAAATGACTTGAAACTCTGCATTACAAATTACTTCAAGGTATAATCTATTGGCTTCTGTATGGGTTAATTGGTTCATGCTAACACCCAATGGCCTTGTCTTGAAATTTAGTAGTGTTGTGTCCTTTTTTTTTTAACTCAAACCCTTTAAAGATGAGTTGACTAAAGTAAGTCTGCTTCATTAGAACAAGAGGCTCAATGTTTGTTTGCAATTTCATGTGCTGACCAAGGTGTTCCATGATCAGGGAAGTATAGTCAGAAATCTGGCCAGGCACCTCTTTATACTGATGATGAGCGTGAGCAGGAAAATAAGATGGCAAAACTTCAAAAAGGAAAGAGAGCAATCCTGTTAGATTCAACTGATGATCATGTTGAGGTTGTGGATCCAAAGAGGGGAAAAGCTATGACTAAGGGGAAGCTGAAAAGGCCTAAACGTACAAGGTAGTTTGGCAATTCAAGCCCTGGGGAAGTAAATACTCAGTCATTTGAAATTGATAGTATTAGCTCCCACTTCAGTAAGAGGAAAGAGTCCTGCATGTCTCCATCAATTGGTATTCCTTCCCCTCTTGCCCCTACCGATGACATGTTCCATTTTCGGACAGCTTTGCAAGCCCTCGGAGCATATCTAGCGGCAGCAGAAGGGGATTTGTTAGAGGATGAAATGGAAGATGTCATTGTACTATGTTATTGTGCTATGTTATTGTACTATGTTTGGATATTAGATGTCAAGCGCTGTGGCCCTGGTCCAAGGTAGACATTTTGTCTGCATTCACCATGTCATTGTACTATGTTATTGCTTATGTTTGGATATTAGATATCATGATGTATGGTTGGATATTGGATTTGCTAAAGCTGTTTATGCACCAATGTCAGCTGAAGTAGCACTCGTGCTCATGAACTTACGTGTTTGCAGTATTGATAGACTTCTTTGTTGGTAGCTTTTAGTTCGTGGCTGAGTTCCTTGGTTTTGAATAAATGATGGCACATATAGATGATTCGAAATGGTGGCAAATCTTTATGATGGCTGTTTCATGCTTTCATCATTTGCTACTTTTTTTTTTTAAATCCAAAGGAGAGGGGTGGGGATTTAAGAACGGGGAGAGAGCAGGGGGATTGGAACAAAGAACCTCTCATTCCTGACATTTCAGTCTTAGTCACTAGACTAAGTTTCATCATTCTCCTCTTACTTCTAATTAATGCATCGGAAATTGTTATTCAACTTTTGGTTTGCCTTGGCAGATATGGATGCCATGATTCAAGGGCATGGTGTCACCATGAATCCAGACATCATGACCTTAAACCCTGAGCTCTAAGCTCTATACCTTAAATCCTAAAACCTAAATGGACCGGTGTTCTTTTACACTTGCAGAGTGTCATGCCATGGTCACAAGGTACATGGGGTTGCTTGCTATCAGGGGTACTGGACTGTAGAAGATGCATACAGGGCATGACGTGAGTATTCAATTAGGCATGGGAAAACTACAGTGGAGACATTCAGCTTCTCACAAGGGCAAGTAATCCTCTTTGCCAAAGCCAAAAAATGGTACTAAAATTTGGATAGAGGTGGACTTAGGGGTAGCTGAAACATAGATAAAATGCGAGGCACTTAACAGGGAGTAGGTTCTGTGAGACTAGGGGTGGGATTGGGGCGAGGGACTCTCCCCCATTCCCCGTCCCCCGCTCCCCCCCGTCCCGTCCCCGCCCTGCCCCGTTTCCCCCGCGGGTGCCCCTGCGGGACTAATAAAATTTTGTTATATAATTTTATTATGATTAAATTTTAGCAAATAATTAAGTACTAAAATATCAACACATCATCAAATTATTATTCATTGTAATTTTACAATTAAAACTTATAAAAACAATCAAACAAAAATTATTTGAATACAATCCAACATGATGAAATAAATATAACTAAAGTAGTCAAGTTTTCACTTTTGGCACAAATACAATCACTAATTCATTATTGTGCTTGTGTTTTTTTTAAGAAAAAAAGTTATTGTATTAAGTGTAATTAGGGATTTAGTATAAATGTATTAGTAAATTTAGTGTAACCAATTAATAATTTGTATTAGTACACATATATAATTATTAGTACAATTAATAATATCAATTATATTGTATATACTAATAGACATCATATAATACATGTAACTAATAATATCATTATCATAAGTTTGTAACTAATTAAATTATATATTATATATTTTATATAATTATGTACATATATATATTTTATATTTATTTTTTTAAAGCGGGTGGCGGGGTGGGGGATGGGGCGGGGTTACACTCCCCCGCCCCGTTTCTAAGTGGGGGGGAAAAATTCCCCCCGCCCCCTCCCCATTAGCCCCCGCGGGTCACTCGCCCCCATTGTCATCCCTATGTGAGACTGTGACTGAATAAAAATAAACAAGAACAATGTGCAAAACTTCATTTCGTATTTTTATTTTGTCTTGTACGAATATTTGGAGCCACGATGTTTGGATAGAAGATTAATCGAAAAAAATTGTTTAGAATAATACAGTAGCAGTCTTATAAGGTGATAGGTTAAAGATGAGAAAGTGATTAATGGGTTCAATATTAGAAAGTGATTATTTTTTCATAATATGATAGGCTTAAGATAAGAAAATGATTAGAGCGATGGAAGGACAGATTGAGTGGTATAGGGGGAGACAGTGTAAAAAAGTGATTAGAGGTGATATGACGTAACTAAAAAATCACTACATATCCAAGCAAATAACTATTATAGTCATTAAAAATAACACCCTAATTATTGTTATATAGAATATGTTTTCAGAGAACTAGACTGTGCAAAACCTCCATTCTTATAATTGGATTTTTTTTTGGTTTATTTTCACCAAAGTTTTTGTAAATATTCTACTTCCAAAAACGTTTGTGTGAGATAAAAAACTAATTTAAATAGTTGGAAAACATATTGGGTGTTTGGCAACTTTCTATCATAGAAATGAGAAATCAACTCATCCAACCAAATTCCTTCTTTAAAAAGACATGTACTTTGAAGTACGGGTATATACGAGTCGAGTCGAGTTCGGGCAATGCTATACTCAAACTTGACTCGAACACTATTGGCACCTACTCAACTCGAGCTCAAGCTCGATCGAGTTCAAAAATTGAAGATCGAACTCAACTCGGTGAAATGGCATAAAAAAACTCGATTTTAGGCCCAAAACTCCATAGGGAACCTCATCGATGCCTCTTACTTACTGTCTTGAGCTTGATTTGGGGCAAAGTGAAACAGAAGAATATCCGCAAACTGAAACAGAAGTTTCCAAATATCCGCAAACTGAAACAGAAGAATCTTGTGGGGATTGGAACAAGATTGTGGCAATGGACTTTCTGAGACGACTGGAATAATTGAAGCTGTCCTTTTATAGTGTGAAAGAGAAGGATTATGAGTTCAGTTTCCCCATGAATATAAAAAAGTTGACCCTGGAAGCATTTCCCTGGAGTATGATTTCCTCAATAGGAACGCTACCTAATCTTGAGGTTCTCAAATTACTGGGTACAAAAGCTGGTAGGGAAGAAGTATGGAACATGGAAGAAGGGGAATTCCCTAAACTCAAATTCTTGAAATTGGAGTTCTTGTTGAATTCAAAGTCACAATTGTGGACTTTGGTGGCAGAAATCTTCATCCCACATCGATGGGTTTATGAATTGGAGAAGGATTTGAGAACTATAAATAAGCTCTCAAGCCTTCCCAATTAATTGTACCAAAAACACCAACAAAAGAATTACACCAAAAAAGATTTTGTAATTCTTTTGTAAATCTTTCGTCTCCTAAATTATAAAAGCAGGATGCTTGAGTGGTGCTCGGAGAGTAGGCAAAATTGGCCGAACTCCGTTATCAATTTTCGGGTGTGTTCTTCTTTATCATTTTTATTTATTCCGCATTTATTTAGTAGTTTCTTTTCTATTGCAGTATAGTATTCAATATATTTGTCGGGTTTATTAGTAGTGTTTTATACGGTTCATTTGGGTGTATTTTTCCTATTCGTGTGTACGTATTATTTATGTATACACGGGTCTAGTTGTGATAATACATCATGCACGTAAATTCTGTCTAGGAGACTGGAATTTAAGTGGGATCGCTTGTGACCCCTCTAGTCTTTCCTGAGAATTACTGAATCGGTTTAATCACTAGTTGAATTTTTGAGTGGGAAATTACCCGATTTCCCTAACAAGTGGTATCAGAGCCGAATGTTCGTCCTTTAGCTTGTTTGTAATTTGTTATATATTGAATACTATCATTTGAATCTGTAATGGCATCAAATGATTCCACGTCAAGAATTACATCTGGGGCATCGACTTCCTCGTCCATATGGTCGAGGACTCCAATATCAAGTTCGAAGCTGGCAGTGGAGATATTTGATGGTACTGGCCATTTCGGCATGTGACAAGGCGAGGTCATGGACTCGCTTTTCCAACAGGGCCTTGACATTGCCATTGAAGAAAAGAAACCAGATGACATAGAAGAAAAGGAGTGGGGTACCATAAATCGGTTGGCATGCTGAACTATTCGATCGTGTTTATCCAAAGAGCAAAAATATGCTTTAAAAAACGAGACTCTGCATGGAAATTGTGGAGGACATTAGAGGAGAAATTTCTGAAGAAGAGTGGTCAGAATAAACTCCTAATGAAGCAAAGATTGTTCCAATTCGATTACCAACCAGGTACTACTATGAATGAACACATTACTATGTTTAATCAGTTAGTAGCAGACCTGTTAAATTTAGATGTGAAATTTGAAAATGAAGATTTGGCTTTGATGTTGTTGTCATCCCTTCCTGATGAATTTGAACATTTGGAAACTATGTTATTTCATGGGAAGGAGAATGTCTTTAGATGCTGTATGTTCTGCTTTGTATAGTCATGAATTGAGAAAGCATGATAAAATGAAAAAGAAAGTAGCTGCAGTAGATGAAGCGTTAGTGGCAAGAGGTCGTCAACCAAGCAAATCAAAGGGGAGAAGAGGAAGGTCCAAATCAAAAAGCAGAGTTGCCAAAGATGAGTGTGCTTTCTGTTGTGAGAAAGAGCACTGGAAAAAAGACTGTCTAAAATTAAAGAAGAAAGGGAAAGTTTCGCAAGACGTAAATGTTGCAGAATGCAAAAGTGATGCGGAATCAGATTTCTCTTTGGCTATATCACCTTTAACATCCTACCCAGATGAGTGAATTTTGGATTCAACTTGTACCTATCATATGTCTCCCATGCGGGAGTGGCTCTTTGAATTTGAAGAACTTGATGGTGGAGTTGTTTACATAAGAAATGACAATCCATGTAAAATAGTTGAGATAGATTCAATCAAGCTGCGTAATCATGATGGATCCACCAGAATCTTGAAGAATGTTCGGTACGTGCCGAATTTAAAAAAGAATCTCATTTCTTTGGGAGTCTTGGAGTCAAAAGGCCTGATTGTGACAATGTGAGATGGAATTCTTAAAGCAACTTCAGGAGCACTTGTGATGTTGAAGGGTGTGAGGAAAAATAATCTTTATTACTATCAAGGTAGTACAGTTGTTGGGACAGCAGCAGCTGCAACATCTTCCAGTAGTAAGAAGGATGCGGAGGCAACAAAGTTGTGGCACATGCGATTGGGACATGCTGGTGAAAAATCCTTGCAAAATCTTGCCAAACAAGGATTATTGAAAGGTACGAAAGTTTGCAAATTAGAATTTTGTGAGCATTGTGTTCTGGGAAAACAAAGAAGAGTGAAATTTGGCACTGGTATCCATAATACCAAAGGTATTTTGGATTATATGCACTCAGATGTGTGAGGACCTGCCAAGACTCCATCCCTTGGTGGCAGGTATTATTTTGTCACTTTTATTGATGATTTTTCTAGAAGAGTTTGGGTGTTTACTATGAAGAGCAAGGATGAGGTGTTAGGGATTTTCCTTAAATGGAAAACATAGGTTGAAAACCAGATGGGAAGAAAGATCAAGATCCTCCGAACAGACAACGGTGGAGAATACAATAGTGATCCCTTCCAGAAGATATGCTAAGAATGTGGCATAGTTCAGCACATCACAGTTAGAAAAATACCACAGTAGAATGGGGTATCAGAGCGTATGAACAAGACAAAATACGTTGTATGCTGTCTAATGCTGGATTAGGCAGAAAGTTTTGGGTTGAGACTGTGACATACGCTCAACATCTCATTAATTGCTTGCCATCATCTGCAATCGATGGCAAGACTCCATTAGAGGTATGGTGTGGAAAACCTGCAATAGATTATGATTCTTTGCGTATTTTTGGTTTTACTGCATATTATCAGGTAAATGAATCAAAATTGGATCCACGTGTAAAGAAAACTCTTTTTATGGGCCTTAATGCTGGAGTTAAGGGATACCGGTTGTAGTGTCTAGAAGCAAAGAAAACCATTATCAACAGAGATGTTACATTTGATGAAACTGTCATGTTGAATAAGGTAACACAAGATGGGACTAGTGGTACTCCGAAACATGTGGAGTGTACAACAAAGCAGGTGGAGTTTGAAAAAATAATGGTGAGCCCAGCAAATGGCACCATCAGTGACTCTCCCATGGCAGAAGAGGAGTCAGATGAGGAAGAGATTTCAACCAAAGAATCCCAACAGCAGCAAGAGTCAATAGCTGTCAATAGGTCAAGACGAGAAATTCAAAAACCTGCTCGTTTTGCTGACATGGTGGCCTATGCACTTCCAATTGTTGATGATGTACCATCCACATTTTCTGAAGCAGTTCAAAGTACCGAAAATGATAGATGGAAAAATGCTATGGAAGAAGAGATGCAATCTCTTCAGAAGAACAAGACGTGGAAGTTGACACAACTACCGAAGGGCAAGAAGGCAATTGGATGCAAATGGGTATTTGCAAAAAAAAGAAGGATTTCCTAACAAGAATGATATTCGCTATAAGGCAAGATTGGTGGCTAAAGGCTACACTCAGAAGGAGGAAGTCGATTATAATGAGGTATTTTCTCCAGTTGTTAAACATTCCTCTATTAGAATTTTGTTGGCCTTGGTAGCACAGTTGAATTTGGAGTTAGCTTAACTTAATGTGAAGACCGCGTTCCTTCACGGTAACTTGAAGGAGGAAATCTATATATCTCAACCAGATGGATTCAAAATTGCTGGTAAAGAAAATTGGGTTTGTAAACTGAGCAAATCGTTGTACGGATTGAAGCAATCACTGAGGCAATGTATACAAACGATTTGACCAATTCACGATGGGGTAAAAGTACACAAGAAGCAAATACGATCACTGTGTGTATTTGCACAAACTACGAGATGATTCCTACATCTACCTACTTTTGTACGTTGATGATATGCTAATAGCATCAAAGAACCAAGTTGAAATTGACAAAATGAAGGCTCAGTTGAGTAAAGAGTTTGAGATGAAGGATTTGGGAGAAGCCAAGAAGATTCTCAGCATGGAGATAAGCAGGGATAGAACGAGTGGCAAGTTTTGTCTGACACAAAAGCAGTATTTGAAGAAGGTACTACAACATTTTGGCATGAATGGAGATTCAAAACCTGTAAGTACTCTGCTTGCTCCTCATTTGAAATTTAGTAGCCTATTATCTCCAAAGACGGATGAAGAACGAGCATACATGGCGAAAGTCCCGTATGCTAATGCAGTTGGTAGCTTGATGTATGCAATGGTGTGTACGAGACCCGACATTTCATAGGCAGTTAGTGTAGTAATCGGGTTTATGCATGATCCGGGCAAGGGTCATTGGCAAGCTGTGAAATAGATTTTATGGCATATCCAAAATACTGTAGATATTGGATTAGTTTTTGAGCAGGATGAATCACTTGGTCAACGTGTAGTTGGATATTGTGATTCTGACTATGCAGGTGACTTGGATAAACGACGTTCGACAACTGGTTACTTGTTCACATTTACCAAGGCACCGGTTAGTTGGAAATCTACTTTGCAGTCAACGGTAGTTTTGTCTACAACGGAGGCAGAGTATATGGCGATCACTGAAGTTGTGAAGGAGGCAATTTGGCTTCAAGGATTGTTTGAAGAATTGAGAGTTGGTCAAAAACACATTAACGTGTTTTGTGACAATCAAAGTGCTATTCACTTAGCAAAGAACTAGGTCTTGCACGCAAGAACGAAGCACATTGATGTTCGCTATCACTTTGTGCGGGAAATTCTCAAAGAAGAGGAGATTTTTCTCCAGAAGATTCGAACTACAGAGAATCTTGCCGATATGCTGACCAAGGTGGTTATAAGGTCCAAGTTTGAACATTGTTTAGACTTGGTCAATGTCCTGCACATTCGAGTTGGCGCCTGAGGGCGCAAATTTGGAGGCATTGCAAGGAGCAGTTGTTATTTTGGGTGAGAAGATTTGTATTTTTTGGGGTGGGATTAGATTTATGCCAAGGTGGAGATTTGTTGAATTCAAAGTCACAATTGTGGACTTTGGTGGCAGAAATCTTCATCCCACATCAATGGGTTTATGAATTGGAGAAGGATTTGAGAGTTATAAATAAGCTCTCAAGCCTTCTCAATTAATTGTACCAAAAACACCAACAAAAGAATTACACCAAAAAGGATTTTGTAATTTTTTTGTAAATCTTTTTTCTCCTAAATTATAAAAGCAGGCTGCTTGAGTGGTGCTCGACATTGATGGGTTTATGAATTGGAGAAGGATTTGAGAGCTATAAATAAGCTCTCAAGCCTTCCTAATTAATTGTACCAAAAATACCAACAAAAGAATTACACCAAAAAGGATTTTGTAATTTTTTTGTAAATCTTTCTTCTCTTAAATTATAAAAGCAGGCTGCTTGAGTGGTGCTCGGAGAGTAGGCAAAATTGGTCGAACTCCGTTATCAATTTTCGGGTGCGTTCTTTCCTTATCATTTTTATTTATTCCGCATTTATTTAATAGTTTCTTTTCTATTGTAGTATAGTATTCAATATATCTGTCGGGTTTATTAGTAGTGTTTTATACGGTTCATTTGGGTGTATTTTTCTATTCGTGTGTATGTATTATTTATGTATACACGGGTCTAGTTGTGATAATATACCGTGCACGTAAATTCTGTCTAGGAGACTAGGATTTAAGTGGGACCGCTTGTGACCCCTCCAGTCTTTCTTCTGAATTACTGAATCGGTTTAATCACTAGTTGAATTTTTGAGTGGAAAATTACCCGATTTCCCCAACAGTTCTTGTGCATTGTCAAGTGGATGTGCTCCGGTGATCATCTCCCCTGTCTTCAAAAATTGGTTTTGGAAAGCTGCTTGAACTTGGAGGAGCTTCCTTCCTGTTTGGGGGAAATTCCAACTCTTGAATTGATTCAGGTGCATCGCTGTCCGGGCCATGTTGGAAGTTTGGTTCAAGAGATTAAGGAAGAACAGATGAACTGGGGTAATGTTAATCTGAAAATCCTCGTCTTAGATCAAAGAAGATTGTGAATACCAGAGGAATACTGAGACCAGCCCTTTTTTAAGAAATTAGATGGATGAACTTCTTGCTGCCTGTAATGCATATATGTAAATGAAGATGCTTTAACAGCAAATCAATGTAGGTTTTGACATATTGATCACAAAAATGCTGACTATTTATTCAGATGATTAAACCGAAAATCTGTTAAAGATTGCATTATAGATTTTGATATAGCCCAATGGACAATGTCATTATAGATTAAACCAATCCTCTCCCAACTTCCTTTTCAGGTTCTACCCATCCCTATCTAAACAGCCACAGAGAAAACATCAGGCCTCCAAACCCCCACCCCTCCAGATTATTGGAGTTGTTTTCGAATAGACTCCGCTCAAGCTATCAACATTCAGTAGTTATATTAAGGCAAGAAGCATTATAGTAGTTTGAGTTTGTGCCAAGGATGTGTGGAAACAGCAGAGACCTCCATTATCTTTATACAAACTCTAGAACTTATATACCAAGGAAAAGCCACCTTTAAGTTGCAGTAGAATAAATCTATCAAACTGAAATTATCCAAGACCCTCCATTATCTTTATACAAACTAAATATCTAGCAAAATTCATCCACGAATCCTAGAATTTAACACACAGATCACCATTAATTCTTTTCCAAAAGAAACAGAAGAAAAAAATTGACAGGCTATCGAAGCCTGTGCAATAATAAAAACCTGGTCAAATTAAAAGTTAATTTTTGTAAATAGTGGTAAGCAGGGTCGAATCCACAGGGATTGGGTATAACTGTTTCTTTTCAAATTCACAGTAACAAAGGGGGTGTTTTTGTGCAAAATGTGATAATCAAAGGAATTCAACTAAAATCTAAGAAGCTACTAAAAATTAAATAACAAATTACTAAAATCAAATGAGTGATAATTAAGGATCTAGCCAAGGAATAACTTCAGCAATGGTTCACCCAATTGATCATTGAAACAAAGGTAATTCCAATTATTTATCAATAAATAGGTTATAACTACCAAACAAGCGATGGCAGTCAACCCCTCTTTACTGTGTCGGTGATCAAGGTACGTCCGTTAATCACTGCTCTAATTGAGAAATAATTTTAGGTACGCCCATAAGATTTAATTCCCCAATTGTCTTACGTATTAGAGAAGCCCTGTTCTAACCAAATAACGCACTACCAGGGTTATTTCAGATTAGTCCGCGTATCCCCCTAATACGAATCTAATCGTGCCGGTTGTCACTATTTCAGGACAATTAAACAATTACGGATTTAATGCCCTAATTGACAAAAGATTACCAAATCAATTAATTATCTGGATCCACGACAATCAATTAATTAAATAACCATAAGCATAGCAATCAGGGAATATGCGAATATTAATAAATAAAAGGAAAGATCAAATTAAATCGATCTCACAATTTTTAGGTGACCCAAAACATCCGTCGTTTTTTTACTAGAGCGAGGAAATTTAGTTCATAATTGATGAACAAAACCCACCCAGAAGTGAAGCAAAAGGCGCGGCCATTGTCTGCGTTCTGGAAAAATTTCAATTGGTTCCAATAACTAAGAAAAGCAAGCTACAGAGAGTTGCCAATTGGGTTTTTGATTGTCCCTGACATGCGAGGGATGAAAACCACAAACGGACGAAAAGTAAAAGTCAAAAGGAAAAGCTACGGGAAATCATTCAACTCTGCCTAATTGACATGCGAGAATTTAAGCTATAGGGAAGCCAACCAAGGAAAGGTCAAAGAGCAAAAAGCTCCTGGGGCCCTGCCCCTCTGCAATTTCTATTCTTATATAGTAGTCTATCTTTTGCTTTTTTTTCCATCCTTTGTGCGGCGGTCTCCTAATCCAGGCCCATCAGTCCGCTGCCCTCTTCCGTAATTTTACCAAAATAGGCACAACGTCTTTTTTTTTCAAAAATGGCCTTGGACAAGCTCTATCATTTGAATCCCTTTTCTGCTAAATTGACATCTGCTATTATATTTTCATTCTACTCTCTGAAATAAGTGTAAAATACTAAAAATAAGTAGAATCCAGCAATTAACTCACATCAAATCAGGTAATAAGGAAAATTACTAATAAAATAAATGATAAAATTGTAACCTATCACACCATAACACTAACCATGAATTTTTTTCTTTTTTTTACATGTCTTTTCTCCATATACGGCCAGACACCTTAAGCTTAAGCTCCTTCATATTCCCGCCGGAGAAGTAGAGTGCCATGCTTCTATAAATAATTAGTCCATCCAAACTGCCTCGAACTGTTATATGACTGTTGCGAATGCTCCTTGGAACACCTTGCCATGTTAGCTTTCTACCTTTTCCACCAACTTCTAAACTATAACAAATTTTTTCTGCATCTTCATCAGTGCCCATCAATCTCAGGAATGCCGTATAAACTGGAGCTGTTCCTAGACGAAATGCCTCAAAATGCAAGCAGAATTGGTGGCCAAAACAGTTAAAAGCCTGCGCAGACAAGAAAAGAAGACATGGTTTACATTTGATAAAATCAACAGGTAAACCTCTAATGTGCCCAGGAAACCTTGTGTACTTTGATAGGACGTAGAAACACCTGATTCTTTCTTTTCCACTGATTGTATGTAATACTGTTGCAACAATTAAATTTACAAAGGCATGCTACGACTCTCATGTATTAATAACTCAACAGCATCATTTCCAAGAAAGCATGCCGGCGTTTTATGTGACAAAGAGAAGTTTTTTAACCAGGTAAGTAATATGATCCAATAAAAATATCTTAAACTTCCCAAGATTACTTGGTCAAAAGTTCTGACCAGCTTATCTTCGGCCAATAACAGAGCAAAATGGCAGCATCAAAAGTTCTTAACCAAATCTCCAGCCCAAGCTGTAGTTTACACTAGACATAAGCTGCATTTTAGTTCCCATTGTTCAAACAGCATTACCTGTATAACTATGTAACCTATAGAAGGTAAAGATTGGTTCCAGTACTAACCGCTGGAAAACATTGTTTACTAAGCAAGAAAGTGAACATGAAAAGTCATGCATGTGGATAGTAAGGAAAACAACCCATTCGCAGGCGAAAACAAAAAATCTGTAATTTGTGTATTAGCATAACTCTGTTCATGTTCTATTCCATGCTTTGTTTTTGTAGGATTGACAAAACAATAGAATTGCAAAAATATCTGAATTGTCTCATTAGATTTCTTGTTGAGCACATACTGAGTTCGAATTTCCTGTTTTGCTGTGATCTTTGGCTCAAAGTTTAACTGGAAATCTCCATTGGCTGTTAATTACTCATTGAATCGCTTAGCCAGCATCTTTAAGAATTGCGTTGAATCAGATCCTATTTCAGTTGGACAGAAATATTTATGATGGCACTCTTTTCTTTCATATTGGCGGCTCGAATAGCCAATGCCTCATATCGTTATCATCAGAGCTTGCACACTGTCAATCTGCCATTTCAATCACGAGGTCTAGCAGTAAGAATTTACCTGCTATATTACTAAAAATTTGCTACTTTTTTCCTCGCTTCTTGTCATTGAAACTAGTTGTTACTTAATTGCAGAAAGTTTTTGGTCTGTGTTTTGTTTGCTCCATGATTATCAGCTGGCCTGTATGAGCTATTCAGAAAAAATTTCTTGCCCAGACTTCTCGGATACTCTTGAAGAGCCATCATTACCTGGAGTTTCTGATGATCCTTTTTTACAGTTTGACGATCATTACTAGTGAAATAGATTGACCATTACAGGATTAGCTAACTTTCAAGAATTATCCGTGGTTAGCATATCTAAGCCGGATAAATACCTACATAAGATCAAGTCTTATTACCTGCTCATTATCTTTAGGGTAAAAGCAACAAAAGAAACTCACTTTTGTAACATTCCCAGCTCAAGAAATTTAATAGAACTTCCTGTTTTCGTTATTATAATGCAGGAACAAGCTTTGTTGAGATTTTAATCTGAGGCTTTCATCAAACTCAGGTATACACCCCATCATTTACTATGAAAAGTTTATTTACTTATTGATTTGCTTGAAAAAAAGAAAAGATAATTCATTATACTCATGGAGTAAAGCCTCCAATGAAAGTATGTCCGAGCACAATAAATTGTGAACTAGCAACCACGGACAAAGATTTTAGACTTTCTAATTTATAGCTTCTTTTGTTTCTGTAGGAGAACGTACTCCAATGAAACTCTTATGAAGATTTCTATTTATTACCTTATGTGAGGTGACATAGTTGGTAACCAAATTGATTAAGTTACAAAAATTTGAAAGCTTAGGAGGATCTGCTTCCAAGGATTTTGTCTAGCAATGTAGTAGCAGGAATTTGAGAGGATTCCATTGTGCACCTTTAGAGATCTAAATTGTTGATTGTACTTTAGTTTGTTGAAGTAAATTGGTAGTCTAGGGAATGATGCGACTGCTGAATTTTATGAAGACAGGTACTTCATAAGCATTGCATGTCTTCATTGGAAGCTTGAGTTAATATCTTGTTTCTGTAGTCAATAACCAAATGCACAAGATTTTCTTGGGTGACCATGGCAAGTTTTGCATAAAAGAGAAGTGAAAGAAATCAACTAATCAAGTAACAATGTAAAAGATTATTTCTAAGATTAGCTCTCTTTTAAACTCACGATTTGCATCGGGATGAAATGAGTTCCTTGAACTTTTGCCTGTGGAAACATATGCAGAAAATTTGTGAAACTTTTTCTGTAGGTCTTTAGATCAGCAATTCTGACTACACTCCTTTCTTCAATACTTTCCAAGCTGATTTTTATGGTCTTTTGCTTAGTCGAACAGAGATTAGAATTTTGAAGCTTCTTCAGCAACTCAATAACTTTTGGCCTGCATTTCCTACAAATAGCCCATCAACGTTTAAAACAACTAGCAGTCTAGTTTTGGTGATTTTACGTATCTGCTTATGTGGATTGTAAGTTATTATTGCTAAAGTCAGCTCACTCTGTTTAAACTTGTGATTCTAAGGTGATGAAACGGTTTCTCTGAACTTTTACCTCTTATTACCTCTTAGGAGTTTTTGCAGCTGTTGGTCATCACTTTATGTTTTGGTTAAAAAATTCTGGTAATTTTAGATATGCTTCTCTTGGTTCATTACTCAATTTTGCCTTTTAACTACTTTAATATCCAATATATTACGTATAAAACAAAAGAAATCTTGTCGCCACAGAGATATTTTTGAGGTAGCCAAGGAAGATGTACTGTTCAAGAAATGAAGTTGTACAAAGCTACTTAAGTTATTTAAGTCTGCTTGTTGCGACTTCATGTTTTTAATGAATCCACCTTGATAAAGTCTGTTAAGCTCTCTCTGCTTTTATGATTGTTGGTTGCTTCTTTTTTTTATGATAAGCTTCTTCTTTTGGGGCTTTAGTTACAATGACAGAAAACTGCAATTATCTGAAAATTTCCATTAGCTTTATTCTAATCTGAATGCCATCCTGAGCTTGAGTTTTTTTGTGCTTTGTAGTGATATTAGGCACAAAGCTCAACAAGGAACCTCATTGATGGCTGTTACTTTTGTCTTTAATATCACAAAGCTCAACAGGGAACAGCATCGATGGCTCGCTCTTACTATCTTTACATTTTGAAAGTCCTATGATTCCTTGCTGAAAAAGATCTTGCTTCAGTTGGATAGTAACATCTAGGATGGCATTCTCTTCTGCTATGTGCCTCAGATGGCCAAAGTTAGAGATTTTCATTGGGGGTATGGTGATTTTA
This sequence comes from Coffea canephora, assembly GCA_036785865.1. Lineage (NCBI taxonomy): Eukaryota > Viridiplantae > Streptophyta > Magnoliopsida > Gentianales > Rubiaceae > Coffea > Coffea canephora. The sequence continues at coordinate 4,965,455 of CM071913.1, forward strand.
AACTGTCCAAATGATTCAGCTTTATGATAATGAGGTGCTGATTTACATGTTTTAGAACTCAATTTGTCATCTCTCGCATACTGCTCTGTTGTTCCTCAATGTGAAATGTTTTGCATGTGCTACAAATTGCCTATCATTATTTTCAAGTTTATGAGTTGTAATTACTTGCTTTGCAGCTGGAACCAAGCTACTGTAATTGTAAACAAGACTCAGTACTTGCTTATCCATTTAGTTTCATAACTAACAAGACACAGTTTAGCCTTTTGTAAGATTGACAGAACAAAATTATTGTCGAATTTTCTGAACTTTCTGATTAGCTTTCTTGTTCACATATTGCCTCAGCTCGAATTTCCTGTTTTGCAATGATCTCGGGCTCAAATGTCAACTAGAATCTAAAATTGTTTCTCACACCTTGTGCCCTTTCCTCGTTATGTTGAACTAAATTTACAAGGTCCTCCTTGAAGGGCATGTGCCTTTTCTCTACTTGCAGTAGCCAGACAAAAAACTGGCCTTCTCTGTGATAGCATGGATTCTGCTTGCGGCGAACTACTATCATTTCCAGTCCCTGAATGGCACCGTGTGCTCTGTTGCTTTTTCTGGTTTTGTTTCACATTTAAACTTTCAACCGTGGAATAAGTCTTCTTCTTCTTCTTCCGGATGCTCAAGGATCCGCCACCATTTTTGGGGTGAACATTCAAATAATTTCTTGGGCAAGTCAAATCAAAAAAGGTTACCAGCTCTTGGGGCCAGATTAAATCCACATTGGGTTTTGGTGCCAAGTTAGCTTACTTGTCAGTTAGTTAAGACAGTTTGGGCCATGAGGGATAGAGGTACAAGCATACCAATACTGGATTTAGCTGAGACAGTAAGAGTAGGTTTGATCAAGGCTAGAGGAAAGAATTGGACAGAACTCAAGATCCATATCTCCCAAAAGCAGCTTCTATCATCGTTGATATCCAGAAAAACCAAAGACATTAGGCTGGCAACTCTGATGGATGACATCAACAATTTAAGCTCTTTGTTGCAAAAATGCTCTTTTTGTTTAGACATAGCAAATGACAATATAAGTAAATCTGTTAGTACTTATGCAGTAGGTATTTGTGGTGATGAGGAATGGAATAATCCTCAAGGTGTTTAACACCTTTGTATTGCCGCTCGGAACCGTTGCTCTACAAGGGTAAAGTTCTGATTTTATCAATATAACTTTTATCGTTTCTGAGGAAAAAAAAAAAAAAAAAAAAAGAAGCTTACTTGTCAGTTAGGCATCTTTAGACCTTGTTTGGATTGTATTCTTTTGTAGAAAAATTTTTCAGATTTTTCCAAGAATATATCTTGACACATTTTCTAATCATATTTTTAGCTCATACGCATCATATTAAAACAAGTGCTACAGTCTATTTTCCTACAAAAAAATTCCAAAAAAATTACTATTCTATAGCATATATTTTACTCTAATGTTTGTGTTTGCACGGATTGAGTCCCTCATACCAAACTAGAGCATATATTTTACTCTAATTCTTGGATAATGGAATGATAAATATATTTGACAGATGTATCAATAGATGAGGGAGGACAAGCTAATGATTTGCAGTCATTGTTTGCTTGAGTAGCAATAGCAAGGGCAAATCATATTGCCCTAGCTCAAAATTTATTTTCCGAGCACATTTTGTTAAAATGACGCATTACGTCCAAGTTACATTAACCTAATTCATCCTTTGATTTTAGATTTTGCACGCTGGAGCTTATGTTAGATAATTGTACATCATGTGGAGACCAATACTTTGTTTGGGAGCTTAGATTTGACAGGAAATGAGAAGAAAGTGAGAGAATATAGCTCTTTTATGATGTTTGGGAGTTGTGGAGCGATTGAAAAAAAAAATGGGAAGATTTTGGATGGATCATTCTAGCATTTACAGTTAATAATACTTTTCCAACAAAACAGAGTTGAAGCAAGCTTTCTAAAATTTTTTAAAATACCATATTTATCCTTAAATGTCTATTAAACAAAATTTTATTGGCATATGTATTTTATTTCTTTACTAAACTCCCAAACAATATCAAAACTAAATCTCTTCTTTTCTTTTCTTTCATGACTTGAGCTTTCTCTTCTTTTCTTTTCTGTCTAAAACTCCCAAACTTGCTGCAAATGTTGAAAATGTTAGTACCTCTTCACTGTCAAGATGGCTTGCATGGATACAGATAACAATCAGAATGTCCATTAACAGTGTGAAAAGATGTCAAGTTAATGACTATCTAACCGAAATCTATTGGTACCTGCATGTATTTAGATGCAAATTAGGTCATTGAATATGCTTTTGGTACTAATCAAACTCCAAGTGCTAGCTTCCATCTACCACGGTGTTTTAGATTGGGAAGCTGATCTTTTTCTGAGTGAATCTCTCTACCTTACAAACTGGGGCTTTAAGTCAGGCTGCATAAACAGAGGAATCTTCAATGTGTTCTCCAAATTTACTTTGCACACCCAACTCTGCATCTTGTTTCTTAGTTTTAACGTGGTGTGAGAGAATATGCTGAAGTTTATGGCCCTTCCCATTGATTGTATTATTGTTCTTGCAATTCTTATCTACTCATGTCAAAATGGTCAATTTAAAGTTCTTGTTTTGCTTCCCACCACCATTAGCATGCTATACAGCTTACTTTTCAAGTTTTTCCTCTGCTTCTTTCCATGTAGCTTCCTTAATGGTTTTTGAAACACAAAAGAAAAAAAGAAATGTTATTTGTTGGGCATTAGAGGTATAATATGAGAAATTTTATCTTGGTATAGATCAACTATTTCACACGTCAGCAGCTAGTTTTTAACTAACGAAAATATTCTAAATAAGATCATGGACCTCATTAATTTCACATCACTATCAAATAAAATCATGTAGCCCTTATTTCTTTAGTTGGTATATTATCAAATCATTCAAAAACTAATTACTATACTTGTCAAATATCTAGTTTAGACTGTAATAAGATTTTATACCTTAATATAGAAGTAAATCATGTGGATATTACAAAAGCTCTCTTCCTTTTTGCTCTAGAACTCATTTTTCTCTTCCTTCTCTCCAAAACTCCTCCAATTAAATCTACAAGTCAGATCTAAATTTTTCTTTAGACTTGAAGTAGTTTTTATCAGATTTGACTATTCAGCTTCTTCTCTGATCTTCAATTGAAAGCTGCTGTAGCATATATGGTTGAGGATTTATGAGCTACGGCCCAACCTTCTCAAATATTTTAGCAAAGAAAAATCTCGTGTGTTCTTTGTTCTGATTCTTGGCCCTGCTTCTTTATGCTTTGAGAAGCTGACCATGAAGATTCTAAGAGAATGATGACTGAATTTAAGGGCAAACTACATTTGCAACACTTTATGCTTTTGAACTTAAGATATACACACTTTGCTCCCTAAGGATGACTGTATAAAATGTTTAACACAAAGATTAGGTCCAAAACTGAGAGAAATCACATTAATGCCCAGAAATGATAGCTATGTGGGTGGCATTTACCTTTAGGCAGGAATTTTGGGTGGCTATTGGCACACTCAGTGCACATGATTGAAAAGAAAATATAAAATTATTAAGGGACTCAGGTAATTATTTGCACGGCAAGAAACCTCGAAAGTGTCCAAAAATAAACAACTACACCGGTCTTGGACAATTAGTTAAAGTTGAGATGATAGGAATTGGATGTTCATCTAGGTTCAAAACTTTAGTTACTTAAATCTCACCTCTTCCTACTACTGATATTCATTTCCCAGTTTTCTAAAGTTTCTTTTAATTTTTCGAACAAATGTAGTTTTTGTCCTTAGTGTTTTGCACTTGTACGGTTTTAGTTCTAAAGTTTAAGCAAAAAAAAAAAAAAAAAAAAAAGTATGGTCCTCAATTTTTGGCAAAAATAATTTTGGTTCCAAATAGTTTCTGAATTTAAGCAAAATTACGACAATTGACTAACATTTTTTAATTGCTAATGGAACCCAATAATGTTCAGTCATGTGTACGTTAAATTAATTTTGTAAGAAAGAAGCAAATCAATGGATAACCTTAAACAGTAAGAGCAACTCATGTGATGACACGTGAGTTATTAATTAACCAAGAAAATAGGAAAAAAGGTATTTAATTATGCACAAAAACCAAGTGTTGGAGCTCTTCTTTTTTCTTTTTTTTTTCTGAGGGTCGATAGGGATAGATAGAGAAAATAAGTTCTAAATTGATGAATCAAATGCTCTGACTAGTTTGAGTTTTGTACTTTAACAATTTTTTTACCAATTAATTAGTTAGCACATGAGTTATTAATCCTTAATATTGTCGTTTAAAGTTAGCCACTATTTTTTCTTTATTTTTATATTTAAATTCAGTCAGTAATGTAAAAATATTCAGTTATGCTAAATCTAATTTATATTGGATACATTAGTGACCAGAGTTGTTCTTATAAAAACTTTAGGGACTACAATTGTGCATTTGCTACACATTGAGGACTAAATTTGTTTTTGTCAAAACTTTAAGGACTGGAGCTCCACAGGTGCTATATATAATGGTATTTCTTCCTCTTTTTTTTTTGTAATGCTTAAAATACCCTTCCTCTTACTGGTCATCTAATCTAATTTTTCTAATGCTTCTGTTTTTTTTTTTTTTTCACTCTAATGCTTCTGTTTGAGTCCTACATGATTACAATCTTCCTAAACAAATGATTGTGAGAGATATAATTATGTATCGTATGTTTTGTGTAGTTCCACAAAACAATCTTTCTAATCTGAACTTATTAAACTAGTTGATGCTCACCATGCCCAAGTTGAGAGTACAGTAAATATTTATTTCTGAAGGATTGTTGTACAGAGCACATATTTATATGCATTACAAGCATGAGTTGGTTTGTTTATGTGATAATCAATCTATATAAATCACCATCGCATTGTGGTTGATTTTTTTTAGATAAATTTTCTAAATCAGTACGGCTGAATTATTGTTTAGGCCTCTATTAATTGCCGAACTTCATTTCAGAAAATAAAGTTTGAAGCAAATCCACATTTCAAGTTATTCTTTGCCAAACTTCATTCACCGCAGTTCAGAATGTGGGGTACTCATTGATGGCACCACCTTCATTGATGCTCAACATCAACAATATCAAAATTTGAATTAACAAATAATTAGAAGCCTAATAGATTTTTGTATTGACTATTCACTTAATATACGTCTCTAGCTAACAGATTAAGGTGTGCGTTAAGACCAAATTGTGTTCTAATTAGTTCATCTTTCAAGGATTAACGAATGAATGAAATATATATGTTAAGCAAACAGCAAATGTAAAGATGAAGGCCCCGCCCCAGCAAGAAAGTTAAAGTGAAAATCCCATGCCAGGAATTTCCATTTCAAAGCATCCGAGAAATTTAAAGTGAAGATGCCGAGCAAGGAATATATATTTCCATTGCAAAGGAAGGCATCAAAGTTAAGAATAACTCTGCATTTTTAAGCGGACCAAATATCAATGCTCTTCTCCTTTTAACCACTTGTAACATTTTAAAAAACCATCTTGTTCTCAAGACTGAATCCAAGTTCCACTGTTCAGGTTGCCTTGGAGACGGCAGTATCTCTTGCCACTGACAGGATTGGTATGTTAGTTGGCTTCAAGAAGGATGTGGCCAGCATGAGACGTTCTCTCCGCCTGATCAATGCTGTCTTGGTTGATGCTGAAGCAAAGCAAAACCAGAACGGAGCAGTGCAAGAATGGTTGCAGAGTCTCGAGGAGGTTGCTTATGAGGCTGACAATGTGTTGGATGAGCTCCACTATGAGTCTCTCCGTCACCAGGTGGAGTCCCGAAACCGACACAAGCTCAAGGTATGCTGCTTCTTCTCCTTCTCTAATATTAATCTTGCTTTTCGCTGGAGAATGGCTTCTAAGGTCAGGGACATCAAACTTAAGTTGAATGAGATAAATGAAGAAGCCAACGGATTGGGACTGGTCAGTAGGTTAGTGATGACAGCTGCCCTCCCTGCTGCTGCTGATGCTGGAGGCAGAAGAAATCGGCAGACCGACTCGGTTGCTATTCCAATGACTGGAAGAGACGATGATGAATCAAAGATAGTGAAGATGCTGTTGAGCCCGTCCGAGAAGGTTGTTTCTGTTCTTCCCATAAATGGTATGGGAGGTCTAGGCAAAACAACTTTGGCTAAATCGATATACAACAATCAGCAAATTGATGGGCAATTTGAGAAAAAGGTGTGGGTTTGTGTATCGAAAAAAGTTCCAATAGTAGAGCTTTTCAAACTCATATTAGTGCATTTGACAGGAGAAAAGGTTGAAGTGGATGTTAGGGATGTCATCGTTGGAAAAATTCGGAATCAACTGGGGGGAAAAAGATATTTCCTGGTTCTTGATGATGTGTGGGATGATGATCAGGCATTGTGGGATGACTTTTTCACCACCTTGAATGGACTCAATCCAATCAATCCACCCAAAGGAAGCTGGTGTCTAATCACTACTCGTTTGCATCTAGTAGCAGATAAAGGCTATCCCTTAGGAAGACTACCTGGTGATCATTGTTGGTCTATCATAAAAGGAAAAGTAGTTGAAGGGGAAGAAGTACCTAACGAATTGGATGCAATTAAAGACAGAGCTATACAAATATGTAATGGATTACCACTGGTCGCAAGTGTGCTTGGTGGTTTGTTGCGCTTGAGGAAAGACAAATGGCGATCAATTTTGGAGGATAGACTTTTGAATTTGAATGAAGCCATGCAAATACTTCAGTTGAGTTTTGATAATCTACCATCACCAGCCATCAAGAAATGTTTTGCATATTGTTCTATTTTTCCCCAGGATACTGAGATGGAAGGAGATATGCTGATCGAACTTTGGATGGCAGAAGGTTTCCTCCATGCAGGTCTCGAGAACAAAACAATGGAGGAAATTGGAGAATATTACTTGGAAATTTTATTGCAGAGTTCGTTGTTTGAAGAAACAAGAAATTATCAGGGAACATGTTATAAGATGTACGATCTGGTGCACGACCTTGCCGAGTCAATGTCAAAGTCTACTAAAGTCATTATTGATAGGGATACACATACAGTAGACAATGGTAATCAGATTCGTTACCTTGCAACAGACTCATTTGGTGGTGGAGAAGACAGAGAAAAACTTTTGGAGAGTCTATCAACTTCGCTTCATACATTGTTTGTAAAAGGTGACTTATCTGGTGATATGTTAATGAAGTTGAAGAACTTGTATGTTTTGAATTTGTCTCGTACAAGAACTCGAGAGCTACCAGTCTCAATTGGCAAACTGATACATTTGCGGTACGTTAACCTTGAGTGGTCTTCAATCAGTATTTTGCCAGACTCCCTTTGCAAGCTTCATAATCTGCAGACATTGACGCTGAGTCACTTAAATGTTAAAGATTTTCCAAAGGGGATGCGCGATTTGATTAGCTTGAGACATCTCCACTATTACATAGATGATGATGGAGAATTTCAAATGCCGCTAGAGATGGGACAGCTGACTTGCCTTCAGACACTAGAGTTCTTTAACGTGGGTCGAGAGAAGGGTCGACGAATTGGAGAGCTTGGAAGCTTGAAGAACCTCAAAGGCCAATTGGAGATACGCAATCTGGAACTAGTAAAGGATAGAAAAGAAGCTGAGGAAGCAAAACTATTTGAAAAGGCGAATCTATTTAGGCTGGTACTTCAGTGGGCCCGTGATCGAGAAGGCGGCGACTACAACGACAAAGATGTGTTAGACGGCCTTCGACCCCACCCAAATTTGGAGGAGTTGGCAATTTGGAATTTTATGGGCGATCAATTTCCTCGATGGTTAATGGATTTGCCAACAACAACAACACTCCCTAGGTTAGCGCGTTTGGAATTTAATCGCTGCCACAGATGCAGAGAACTCCTTCCCCTGCAAAACTTTGCGTCTCTTAAAGAGCTGCAGATTTGGTGTTGTGATGGGTTGACGAATCTGCCAGGTGACATGTTACACTTGTGTGCCTCTCTCCAGAAGCTTTGGGTGCGTAGGTGCGACAATCTTACCTCCTTTCCGCTCAATTTGCAACAAACGCCTTCTCTCTTGTTGCTGGAATTATACGAGTGCCCCAAACTGAAAGCAAGCATGACGCCCAGAGGATTTAGTTTCCTAACCAGCTTAAGGGAGCTTGTAATTGGTCCCTTCTCAGATGATGGCGATGATCATGAAAATTCTTCAATTTACAATGAGTTTGATTGGTCTGGATTGATGTCCTCCTCCTCCTCTTCGTCATCCGCACTCCGTGAATTACACTTACGTGGGTTGCCACACATGGAGTCACTGCCACATCAGATCCAATACTTGACCACTCTCACATCACTAGCGCTAGGTGAGTTCGGAAACTTCGCTGCTCTTGAAGAACTATATTTATATGATTTCAAAGAGCTTGGACATCTACCCTCTGAGGATGCCATGAGAAGTCTCACCAAACTAAAACAGCTGCGATTTTATCATTCTCCTCTGTTAATAGAAAGATGCACTCCTGAGAGCAGCGGCCCCGACTCCCAGTGGTCCAAAGTTTCTCACATTCAACACCTAGTCATATATTGATTAACCGTCATCTTCTGATCAAATTCAATCATGTAAGATTTCCTCTTACCTGCTTTCCTAATTTGCCTTACAATCAATCTTCCTTGTCGTTTTGAGATTTGCCTTCTCTTCACCTTACCTCAGATTAACCTTCTCATGAAAATAAAAAGAAACTAGAAAGTCCTTTTTTCTCTTCACAATTTTCTCTTCTTCCTTTTTCTCATCCTATTTATTATCTTTCAAAGCTGCAGCATTAGCATTTCTTATCAGGTCCAAAATCTTGGTGCTTTTCATTTACTCCTAACAACATACTACTCTTGTAACCATCAATTAGCATGAAACTAAGCACCTATCCTGTTCTATGCTTCGATGTATTACTATATCTCTGTTCGATTCCGTTCCATGCTTTGTTTTTGTAGGATTGACAGAACAATAGCTTCACGAAATTATCTGAATTGTCTTGTTAGATCTCTTGTTTACTACATAATGTTTGATCTCGAATTTTCTGTTTTTCAGTGGTCTTAGGCTCAAGGTTTAACTGGAAATCTCCATTGCCTATTAATTGCTCATTGAATTGCAGAGCTAGTATCTTTGACAATCACGTTGAATATTTTTTCTGTGATTGTGCTACTTCCTTGCTTGGGACAAGAGTAGACGAAGAGTAGGACAAGATGTACATGCGACTGCTTAATTATTTAGCTTAAAAGCCAACAAGACACACAGATTTTAGCTTTCCATTGGATTGACTGAACTATTTGACATATCTTATTCACTACATACTGTTTGAGTTCGAATTTTCTGTTTTCTAGTGACCTTAGCTCAAAGCTCAACTGGAAATCTACAATGGCAAGTAATTCCTAATTACCGAGCCTACATCTTTGAGAATTGTGTTGAACCAGATCTTGTTTCAGTTGGACTGAAATGTTTATGGTGCCTTCAATAGCCAACACCTGATGTCCTTATTGTGGGAGATTGCACACTTTCAATGTGGCCTTTTAGTCATGATTTGCAGCAGTACGAACTAACATGCTATAATACTCTGGATTTGCTTGTTTTTCCAGGCTTCTTTTCATTGAAACTAACTGACACTAAATTGCAGAAGTTGTAGGTCTGGATTTTGATTGCTCAACGACTTTAACTGGCCTGTATGAGCTGCTGGCCAAAAATATCTTGCCCAACTTATCTGAAGTCCTTTATGAAACCATCACTACCATGTCCTTCTGGTGATCATTATTGGCATCTTGTTGGTAACAGAGCTCGTACTGGAGTAACACATTAGATGTTTTAACACTGAAGTTGCTTTCAAGAATAGCACGTTTATTTTTATGACATTAAATATTTGCACATAGTATCGAGTGTTATTACCTGCTCATTATTGTTAGGGTGAAAACTAACAAAAACAAACTCTTACTTTCCGTAAGATTTCCAGCTCAAAAATGTAATGGAACTTCTTGTTCTATCTTATTTATAATGCAGGCAACATGCTTTCTTGGGATTTTTAAATCTGAGCTCATCCAACTCAGGTACACACCACCATTTACAGCAAAAAGTTGTATTTACTTTGTATTGCTTTGCTCACCACCTTTCTTGAAGCAGTATCTTTGCTCCAGTACATGCAACATGATTTTCTGAGTTTTCACGTTCTCTTTTTGCAGTTAAACATAGCATATCTGGATGATTCTGTTTCCATAAGATTCGTAGTTATTCCAAAATTACTTGGTCTATAGGATGTTGAGTAAATCTTATGTTGGTAGTTACTTAACACAAAATGAAGAATTGCATGAAGTACTTCTTTTCATTTTTGATTGGTGTCTTTCTTAGGTTTCTGTATCATGATTTGAAGTTACAGGTACTTCATAAACATTACCATCAATAGGCGATGGTTACATGACTTCATTGGAAGCTTGAGTTAATATCTTGTTTCTGTAGTTAATAACCAAATGCACAAGATTTTCTTGGGTGACCAAAGCAAGTTTTGCATAAAAGAGAAGTGAAACAAATCAACTAATCAAGCAACATGTTAAAGAAATTAAGATTTGACTTGACTTTGCTTATCATGTATGTCAGCCAATCTTTGTACATTATGATTTCTAAGATTAGCTCTCTCTTTAAACTCGCGAGTTGTATCAGGATGAAATGAGTTCTCTGAACTTTCACCTGTGGAAAACGTAATTGCATTTTGTATGCCAAAGCAAATGTAGAAAATTCGTGAAAATTTGTCTATATGTCTTTAGATCAGCAATTCTGACCACACTCCTTTCTCCAGCACTTTCCTAGCTGATTTTTGTGGTCTTTTGCTTAGACGAACAGAGGTTAGAATTTTGAAGCCTCTTCAGCACGATCTTTATGGCTGGAACTCAATAACTTTTGGCCTGCATTTCCTACAAATAGCCCATCAACGCTTAAAACAACTAGCAGTCTAGTTTTGTTGATTTTACATGTCCACTTCTGTGGACTGTAAGTTATTATTGCTAAAGTCAGCTCATTCCATTTAAACTTGTGATTCTAAAGGGATGAAATGGTTTCTCTGAACTTTTACCTCTTGATAATGATAATGAACTTGTGATTAGTAATTGCTATCAGAGTCATATATGATGGTTTTCTGACACATTTTCCCTTTGTTTTGACTTTCTAGCCATGAAGCCAACGGTCAATCGAGGAGTTTTCGCAGCTGTTGGTCATCAATTTCATGTATTGGTTCAAAATTGTAGCCAAGGAAGATGCACTGTTCAAGCAATGATGTTGTACTGTTTTGAAGCATTCCAGTAGCTAGTCAACCCTGCTTGCTGCTACGTGCTGCTCTTAATGAATCCATCTTGATAAAGGCTCTTAAGCTCTCTCTGCTTTTATGATTGTTGGTTACTACTACTTTTATGGTAAGTTTTTTCTTTTAGGGCTTTGGTGACAATGACAGAGAACCTGCACTTATCTGAAAATTTCCTTTGGCTTTATTCTACGCTATATGCCGTCTTGAGTTTGAGTATTTGTGTTTTGCAGTGATTTTAGGCCCAAAGCTCAACACGGAACCTCATCGATGGCTCTTACTTACTGTCTTGAGCTTGATTTGGGGCAAAAGTTGGATAAGATAATGAAGAAGTTTCCAAATATCCGCAAACTGAAATGTAGTCTCTGTGAAACAGAAGAATCTTGTGGGGATTGGAACAAGATTGTGGCAATGGACTTTCTGAGACGACTGGAGTCATTGAAGCTGTCTTTTTACCGTGTGAAAGAGAAGGATTATGAGTTCAGTTTCCCCATGAATCTAAAAAAGTTGACCCTGGAGTATGATTTCCTCAATAGGAAGCCTACCTAATCTTGAGGTTCTCCAATTACTGGGTGCAAAAGCTGGTGGGGAAGAAATATGGAACATGGCAGAAGGGGAATTCCCTAAACTCAAATTCTTGAAATTGGAGTTGTTGTGCATTGTCAGGTGGACGTGCTCCGGTGATCATCTCCCCTGCCTTCAGAAATTGGTTTTGGAAAGCTGCTTAAACTTGGAGGAGCTCCCTTCTTGTTTGGGGGAAATTCCAATTCTTGAATTGATTCAGGTGCATCGGTGTCCGGGCCATGTTGGAAGTCTGGTTCAAGAGATTAAGGAAGAACAGATGAACTGGGGAAATGTTAATCTGAAAATCCTCGTCTTAGATCAAAGAATATTGTGAACACTTCTTTATGTTTACATTCGGATTCAGAGGAATACTGAGACCAGTCCTTTTTAAGAAATTAGAAGGATGAACTTCTTGCTGCCTGTAATGCATATATGTAAATGAAGATGCTTTAACAGCAAATCAATGTAGGTTTTGACATTTTGATCACGAAAATGCTGACTATAGATACAATTTATTCAGATGATTAAACCGGAAGTCTGTTAAAGATTGCATTATAGATTTTGATGTAGCCCAATGGACAATGTCATTATAGATTAAACCAGTCCTCTCCCAACTTCCTTTTCAGGTTCTACCCATCCCCATCTAAACAGCCACAGAGAAAACATCAGGCCTCCAAACCAACACCCCTCCAGATTATTGGTAGTTGTTTTCGAATAGACTCTGCTCAAGCTATCAACATTCAGTAGTTATATCAAGGCAAGAAGCATTAGAGTAGTTTGAGTTTGTGCCAAGGATGCGTGGTGGAAAAAGCAGAGACCTCTAAGAGAGCTAGGAAACTCTAGAACTTATATACCAAGGAAAAGCCACCTCTAAGTTGCAGTAGAATAAATCTATCAAACTGAAATTATCCACCAATCCTAGAAATTTACACATAGATCACTATTAACTCTTTTCATAAGAAACAGAAGACACCATGACACTACCACGAAATTTTTTTTTTTTTTTTTTTACATGTCTTTTCTCCATATACGGCCAGACACCTTAAGCTTAAGCTCCTTCATATTCCCGCCGGAGAAGTAGACTGCCATTCCATGCTTCTATAAATAATTAGTCCATCCAAACTGTCTCGAACTGTTATATGACCGTCGCGAATGCTCCTTGGAACACCTTGCCATGTTAACTTTCTACCTTTTCCACCAACTTCTAAACTATAACAAAATTTTTCTGCATCTTCATCAGTTCCCATGAATCTCAGGAATGCCATATAAACCCGAGCTGTTCCTAGATGAAACGCCTCAAAGTGCAAGCAGAATTGGTGGCCAAAACAGTTAAAAACCTGCGCAGACAAGAAAAGAAGACATGGTTTACATTTGATAAAATCAACAGGTAAACCTTGTGTACTTTGGTAGGACGAAGAAACGCCTGATTCTATCTTTTCCTCTGATTGTATGCAATACTATTGCAAGAATTAAATTTACAAAGGCATGCTTCGACTCTCATGTATTAATAACTCAAAAGCATCATTTCCAAGAAAGCATGCCAGCGTTTTATGTGGCAAAAAGAAGGTTTAACAAGGCAAGTAATATGATCAATAAAAGTATCTTAAACTTCCCAAGATTGCTTGGTCAAAAGTTCTGACCAGCTTATCTTCGACCAATAACTGAGCAAAATGGCAGCATCAAAAGTTCTTAACCATATCTCCAGGCTCTAGCCCAAGCTGTAGTTTACACTGGACGTTCCAGTTTCTATTGTTCAAACGGCATTATCTGTATAACTATGCAACCTATAGAAGGTAAAGATTGGTTCCATTACTAACTGCTGGAAAACATAGTTTACTAAGCAACAAAGTGAACATGAAAAGTTATGCATGTGGATAGTAAGGAAAACAACCCATTCGTAGGCCACTCATCCTGCCAACCAGAAGAAAACAAAAAATCCTACTTATTTTAGAATTCCTGTTCAATATGGTCAACTAGGCCTGGACAAAAATCAACTGAATCAGTAAACTTCTACACAAACAACTAAATCATGTGAAAAAGTCGATGTTGATCCTCTCCCTGAGAAGATACAAGAAATCCACATCCCTCTTCCATGTGACAACTTCATTTAGTCAAAAAACAAATTGCTTGTTTTTGCTACTTCAAACCTACTGAAATGAATACCAAACCATGTACTTTTGCCCATGAATTGCAGCAGAAGTACATGCAAGACAGGAAGTAGACAAAGACTCACTTTCTCTTTTCTTCTCTCCTATGGTCTACTATATTTTCGTATCATATTATGGTTCTTCAGGCCTCTATCAAAGAGTTATCACTATCTTATTATAAGATTTGATTACCAAATTCACTGCCCAAACGTGGCACTCACTAGATGTGATTCACTCCTATGGTTGAAAAGCTTGCATATAAACCCCTCACGATTTTAGTTAACGCGTCACCATCTATTTTTCCGTTAAAACTAATAATTAATAGCAAAAAATCAAAGTCAAAGCCAAACTAATAAATTAACAAATTTAATTTTTCATTACTTCTTTTTTTTCCTCCAAATACAAAAAGGAAATAAATAAATATAAGTAAAAATAAATAAATAAGAAATAGAAAATAACATTAAAGATTTGGTCTAAAAACCTAAAATGATATTTTTAGTCAACAAAGATTTGGTATTTTTTGTTTCTTATTTATTTGTTTTATATTTCCCTTCCATATTTTTTGCTTCTTATTTATATATTTTTGTATTTTCCTTCCATCTTTTTTGTTTCTTAATTATTTTTTATTTCTCTTCAATTTTTTTTATATTTGGAGAAAATTAAGATTTTGTAGGTCAAAGGATAGATTTTCAAATCATCTCTTCACTTCCAAAAGAGAGAGGTAGAGAGAGAAACAAAAAAAAAAGTAGTGAAAAAGTGAATTTATCTATTTGTTAGTTTGATTTTAAACTAATGGTAATACTTTAACCGAATTCTCATGAGAAGGTTATGTATAGAATTTTTTTTTTTTTTTTTGGTGTAACGGCACATCTAGTCTAACCTAACCTACTCCTACTCCTAAGGGGGGGAGGGGGAACCTACTCTATGGGATGACCCAATTGAGTCGAGGGGAGTCTGACGGGGACTGAACCACCATCAGACCATACGGATGCACCACCCACCCGTATGGATTTAGAACAATCCTCATATAGAGACACATTGATGAGAAGTAAGGTTTGAATCCTTGACCTCTCACTCCATAGATAATGTGGTGGCCAACTCCTCTAGAGGGAGTTGGTTAAACTATAGATGTTTAAACTATGAAAGATTACGTAATAAAACACCAAACTACAGGAAAGGTAAAAGATAATTTACCCTAATAATTATTCAGTCTAATTCTCAAGGATAGTCCGTAAGAACAAATTTTTTTTTTTCCAATTTATTTCTGGATTAACAGATGGCATGATTGATGTTGCCAATGTCACCAACTATGATTGCCATTTCCGCTCTTGGGTCAAACCGCTATTTCAACGAGCCTCTGAGATAGCTTTCAAATTTGTCAAACATGTAAGAAGCCTCACGCATCAATTAAGAAAGACCGTAGTGAAATTACCAAGCATCTTCTGTGGAATTTATAGCATCCAATTTTGTCAAGCAATTATTAATTTACATGAAGTCAATTCTATCCTTATGTCGTAAGAATTAACAAATTAGATAAAAAAAAATGGGGTTAAATAGGAAATAACTCCTTTTGGTGAAGAGTTAAGCAAGTGCTTACATTAATTCTCTATGATTTAGAAACCTACATTTTCCTCCTCATGATTTTTAGAAAATCGAAACTGTTAATTTTTCCATCAAATTTAGCAGCCGAAGGAAAATAGCTTTTTAAATGAAATAATAATCAGATTACTAAGTTACCATTTAAAACATGGTTACAATCAGATCATTAGGAAAAACATAATATCACAAAAAAGCTTCTTCTTCTCTGATCATCTTCTCCAGACAACCGCTCCTATGCACCGCAAGCAACCACCGAACGGAATTACTTGACATAAATAAGCTGGCACCATGGACACAAATACCATATACCCACAAATGAAGAAGTAGATCAACCACTCCATCCATTTCTGAAATTTTGAAGACACCATCGTTTTGGGTCATAAGATTTCGGGTTTGAATAGTACTAATTTATGGGTGATTCAGAAGTGAATAGGAACAAAATTATAAAAAAAAAAAAAGAAGAAAAGGGAAGGTCTGGTGGTGAGAAGGAGAGATACAATGTTTTAACAAAAAAAATACAAAAAAGAGATGCACTATAAGGCGTGTGGATGGAAAGAAGAGAAAAAATTTTTCTATTTTCCCATTTTATATAATATAAATTGCCTTATAATCAAATAACCAAGTTACCCTTTATGACTGTTAGCTATAACAGAAAATTTAATATTTTATTTTAATCAAAAGAATAAGGGGGTTTTATAAAGGTTTCTAAAGTATAGGAATTAATTCGAATATTTGATTAATCATAAGGAGGTTTTTTGTATTTAACCCAAAAAAAAAAAAAAAAGTGCCTGCCAGGTCACGAAAGGCCCGAGCAACGACAAGTGTTGAAGACTTCAAGTGAAAATTCTAAGCAGCTTCTTCCCTGTTGCAAAAGCATCCAAATTTGTCAAAGTCTTGTTGCTTCTACTAAGCAAAGAATAGTTCCTTGCTGCTTCTACCTAGAGCTAAAACCTTCTACTGCAAAAAGTATCCAGGGAACAAAAAGAATGGCTGATGTACTTATTGCTTCCACAATAAAGGTAGCATGCATTCAGCCTCGCTTGTATATACACTGTCTGTATATATATAATTTATTTTAAAAAAATATTAGGTAGATTTTTTAATATTTCTATTTTTAATAATTCTTGTGTCTTAATTTTCTAATGCTAATGATTTATTTTTAATAATGATTTACCTCAAGTACCTTCAAAGTGTATTTTTGATGTCTTCAAAGTACCTCTTAAATTTCCACTTTAATAATTCTTGCTTCTATATTTTCTAAAGTCTAATAATTTTATTTAAAATTAGGGTAACGTCAAGTACTTTCAAAGTGTGTTTTCAATGACCTTGCAAAAGGTATGAAGGCAAATTTTTAACGGGTTTGCAAATGCATATTTCAAATTACTCTTTGCTAAAGTTCATTCGACCTAAGGTTTTTTTAAAATTAACCAAGCAACCCCAAGCTCAAAGATGGATTGACAGCCCTAGTGTATTCTACACAAATTGGGGATAAACTCACCATTAAATTGCATGCAAACTAATTATGAAATGGAGGAAAGAAGATTGAATCGGTCAAGACAACTACAAATATCAAGGATCTCCAATTTTTTGAAACGGAAAGATACTCAAAAAGTTAAAAGGTTTAGGTTGCAAATTAACAAGAAGAAATTATAGGCATAAGTTTTAAGAGTATACAAAGATCCTTTGTAGTTTTAGGTATTTTTTTTTAATTTATTTTTGAAACATTAGGTTAGCTCATTTTTATGTTCATACTTTATTTTCATACATGAGAAGTAAAAATTCAGAGAATTGAATCTAGGACCTTTTATTCTTGAAGTACGTTAATCATTAAATCAGAACCTCCTTAATGCGGCCTGCAATACATGTACACCTAAACTAGTATTTTTCAAAGAACTAGTTAAAGAAACTGAAAACCAAAAGAAATGCTCTATTTTGATGCTTAAAGTCAAAATTTAACAAAGAATTTAGTATCGTTTGTAGTTTTAGCTGATTTCTTTTTTTTTTTTTTTGAAATATTAGGTTAGCTCATTTTTATGTTCATAGTTTATTCTTGAAGTACTTTAATCATTAAATCAAAACCTCCTTAGCCCATTTATTTCTTATTACATTTTACTGTTATGTTCGAATTCTATGGTCTATTTGTCAAGGCTATATAGTGTTGGAGTGGTTACTAGAAGAGTGCATTTTGATTTATATATGAATTTGAGTACTTCATTGAAGGTTTGTTTCATTTACTTAAAGTTCAATTGTTTAAAGAATTTTGAATAAGTTATTAGTCATAGCAATTGGGGAGAAATGCGGCGTGCAATACATATACACCTAAACTAGTTAGAGAAACTGAAAACCAAAAGAATTGCTCTATTTTGATGCTTAAAGTCAAAATTTATCAAAGAATTTAGTATCTCAATGATGTTATATGTTAGGTTAATATGATCACGGTGCAAAGCAGATGACATGTTACTGGTCATTAGAAGTTGAGGTGAAACATGGGATTTTAAGATTTGTGCCATGCCACTTAAAATTTCTCACAAAACAGGATAATTGTACTCCTTTATTAATTAGCGATCGAAGTAATAGTTTTCCTCTTTTGATTTCTACTCCAAGAATCACCAGAACATTTGAGGTCTTTGATATTGAAAACCAAGTGCTGGAATTTACTCACTAAATTATTTTTCCACAAATCAAAGGCTCGGCATTTGAGCACAAAAGGAGCAAACAAGTCGAAAAAGGAAAAGAAGCAGTGCTTTGGAGGAAATTGCGAGCAAGTTTGTCAAAAGAAGCGGTGCTCTTTTTTCTAAGCCGATCGAGAAAGCTTATTGGATAAACCTTGTAGGCCCCTAATTAGTATTACTACGGCCTTTTGAAATTCATTTGATTCTTAGCTGGATCACATCTCGGCGCTATCTTTTTTATTCGTGTCTCAGCTGGATAAACCAATGCTTGTGATTTGTTGCTGTGAATATGGTGCCTTCAAAGTTCAAACTGTCAATCAGCTGTAGCATTTTCTTTTTCATGATTTATTTAAAGAGAGTTGCCTCAATTACCTTCAAAGTGTATTTTCGATGTCATTACAAAATGTTTTATTAAATGATTATAAATTGTGGACAAATTCACCATTAAAATGCATGCAAACTAATTGTGAAATGGAGGAACAAAGATGAATACAAATAACAAGGGATCTCCAATTTTTCATAATAAACAAACTCCTCAAATTTTCACCACTTAAATTTTGTAAATTGTACATAAACAAGACATTTGCTTCAAAATGTCTGATGTTTTAAAGTGCTAGATGACAAGAGTCGTGTCTGTGCAATAATAAATTTCTACTCACAAAAAAGATATAAATGAATATAATAACAAGTAGGGTCATCTCCACCAGAATTAGAAGAAAAATCTATTTCTTTCTAAGTAAAAGCTAATTGGTGTTGTTGGGAGGGGGGGAGAGTTGGAGAATTAAAACTAAAGTAAATAATCAATGTGACTGAAAATAATTAAACTAAAGCAAATTAAATTCAACTTAAGAATAAACAAGCTCTAGCCAAAGACATAACTCCGGAAGTTGTTCAAAAAACTGATCATCGATACAATAATTATCTAAATTATTTGCTAATAAATAGGTTATAGTTGTCATATACGTGATAAACAATAAGTTTTTCTTTAGTGTCTCGATAGTTAAAGTATGCTCATTAACTACTTCTCTAACAAAGAAACAACCCTAGGTATGTCCATAAAATTTAATTTCTTGATTGCATTTCAATAAACACATACATTACCAGGATTTATTTAAATCAGATCGTATATCTTCCTAACATGGCACCAATCACATTAGTCGCCACTAATTTAAGATAATTAAACAATTACAGATTTAACTATCTTAATTAGCTTCAGTTTATTAAGTTGAATTGAATATCGGGTGCCCATGATATCCAAACAACAAAACAACCATGAAAATTAAATAGGAAAATATACGAATACTAACAAAAAAGAGAAATAGATAAAAACAGTTAGGTCTCACAGATGTAGATGAACCAAATCTTTCATTATTTCTTAACTAAAACAGGGAACTTAGTTGCACATGACCAATTGGAATAATTCACAATTTCACACGATGTTTCTCAAAGCCAGCCACATAAGTTTTTGATTAAAAAAAAAAACTAAAGAAACTGAAAAACCAAGAGAAAGCTAAGCGGCTCCCCTCCTTGACATGGGACTAGCCACGATGGCTCTCCCTCGCTCGGACAAGGGACCATCAGGTGGAGCCGCACAGTGCCGTGGGCGGGATAATTCGAAATTCAATTTCGAATTTCAATTTTAAATTCGAATTGCAACAGTGCCGGGCCCCCACCAAATGACCAAAATGCCATTGGGTTGAGATCCTTATTACCAAAATGCCATTGGGTTGAGTAGATCTCAACCGTCCAATGTACTCCTAGGGGGTGACGTGGCCCCCCTATCCACCGTCCTCCCTGCACTGTGAGGCTCCACCTGATGGCACTGTGCATCAATGTGGGGCCCAGCTCTCTCGAGCGGCCAGTGGCCCTTGGCCATGTGGCACAAAAGAATAGCGGCCACGGGCTGCTGTGGGCTCTACACTTGGCATGAAAATCGAGTTATAAGACGTGATCTGAGCCGCACAAAATTTTGAGGCCAAATCATGGCCGTCCACTGGTAGGAACGGTTGTCTCTGACAACCGTCCCTGCCCCATTTCCCCCTCGTTTCTTGCTTCCCAAAGTATTAATCACACGAAATGCCGGCTTTTTCTCTCCCTCAATTTTCTACTGGATATCTACTACTAATAATAAAAGCACATTGCCTAATTAGAAAAAGAAAATACAAAAGATAATGTTTCATGTTTTCTAATGTAATACTACTGCTAATAAATATAATTAACGTCTTCCCAAATCTTTCAAAAGCTGTTCATAGTTGACTCGAATTAGGAAACTTATGTGTAGAAAATTCTCGAGTCTTTTAGATTTAAAAGCAGGTCCTGATCTGTCACCACCAAACTAACTGGAGAATTGTTCCTTTTAATCATGTTTTGCTCCTTTTCCTACAATTATTATCATTAATCAAATATAAGTAGAATCCATCAATTGAAACAATATTTGGCTACAATCAAGGGGAAATAATCATAAATTGAATAGTAATTTTGCACCCTATCACTCGGAACGGATCCGTGAAATTATTGCGGATATGGGTAGGGATTTAATTCCGTTACCCGGACTCGGATCCGAGTCCGTTTTGTCAAACAAAAAAATGGGTCGGATGCGGAATATAGTATTTCGACCCATATTTAGGGCTGTCAACGGGCCGGGTCCGGGCCGGAATTCATTATTCCGGACCCGGACCCGAATTACTATGCCGGATCCGGATCCGACCCGTTTACCCGACGGGTCTTTTATTCTATGTTCCGGATCCGGATCCGGCGGGTCCCGGATCCGGATCCGGGTCTACCCGAACAAATTTACCAAATTTTATAATTTCTAATAAAAATGAGAAAAAAATATATTTGTAAACTAATTTCTAACTAATGCAAAGAAAAAACCAAATAAGAAAAGAAATCAAATTAATTTTATTAAAATACATCACCCTAATCAAATTATATTGATAAATATATATTTTTTAAATTATTAATTCATTTATATCCGGATCCGGGTCTAATACGGGTCGGAATACTATATTCCGTATCCGACCCGTTTTTTTTGTTTGACAAAACGGATCCGGATCCGGATCCGGGAAACGGAATTAAATCCCTACCCATACCCGTAATAATTTCACGGATCCGGTCCGAATCCGGGTCTAGACCCGACCCGTTGACAGGCCTACCCATATTAGACCCGGATCCGGATATAAATGGATTAATAATTTAAAAAATATATATATTTATCAATATAATTTGATTACGGTGATGTATTTGAGTAAAGTCAATTTGATTTCTTTTCTTATTTGGTTTTTTTTTTGTGTATTAGTTAGAAATTAGTTTACAAATATATTTTTTCTCATTTTTATTAGAAATTGTAAGTTTTGATAATTTTTTTCTGGTAGACCCAACCCGGACTCGAGACCCGTCGGATTCGAATCTGAAACATAAAATAGAAGACCAGTCGGATAAACGGGTCGAGTCCGGATCCCATATGTTATGCCGGGTCCGGGTCTGGAATAATAAATTCAGGCCCAAACTCGGCCCGTCATTATTCCAGACCCGGACCCACCCCGTTGACAGGCCTAGCAGATGGTGACAATAATAGCCCATTTTACTGCCGAAGGAGAAAGAGTGGCAGGAGAGAACTCATTGATCATATGATTCCTTACAAACTTGGAAGAGACCCCTAGCTGGTGTCATGAGTCGAGAGTTTGGTACTGAGAATGATTTAGAACCGTCCGATAAGGACACAATTATATCGGACGCAATTATGTTCAATGATACTGACGCGTGAAATGATATATCGGACCCAAAAGACGAAGGAGAAAAGAAAAAAAAAAACCCATAGAACGACCAATACTTAAATCCTAGACCTCGTCTCCCAGCATCATCATCTTCTTCTTCTTCTTCCTTTTTAAATTTTTATTTTCATTTTTTTTGCGAGTGATAGTTGGGCTGGGGGCTAGTTGGTGGACAGCAAATCTTTAGTCATTTAGTTGATGCAGTATATGAAACGGTAAAAAGTTCAGAAAGTTAAAACGTAATGGGCTGTAGGCATGCTGTTCTTTGACTTCGGTAATGCTTATATCAGATCCTGAATTGTACAACAAATTTACGGTAAAAATACGTCTTTGCGAATACAAACAGGATTGTGAACGAATGTCTACAGAGTAAAAGAGTTTCAAAATCACACACTGACAATTTTAAAATGTAATTTGCAATAAACCCGATTTTATCACACAATTACCATCACGTCTAGAGGGATCTTGGCTTCAAGACAATGGTGGAATGCTTCAAAATGTGCAAACTGAATTGGCCACCTTTTTCTGCGGTATCAATCTTGGATTGCCCTGGAGGAGGCAACAGCTCAAAATTCTGCACCAAGCTTCCCAAAGTGATAGCAAGGATTGGCAATGCAAGGATGATTCCAGGGCAGCTTCTCCTACCAACACCGAATGGAAGATATCGGAAGTCGTTGCCATTGGCATCAACCTTAGACTCCTCTTCCAAAAACCTCTCTGGTCTGAACTCCTCAGGCTTCCTCCAGTTCTCTGGGTTGTTTGCGAGCCACCAAGCGTTGACCAAAATCTTGCTCTCCGCAGGAATATCATACCCGCCCAGCTTGGCTTCATTGAGGTTCATGTGAGGCACCAAAAGAGGAACTGCCATTCGAAGTCGGAGGGTCTCCTTGACCACAGCCTGAAGGTATGGTAGTTTGTGGGTGTCGGGTTCAGTGACTTGCACACCAGGTCCAAGCACGGTATCAATCTCTTGTCGCAGTTTCCTCTGGACTTGTGGGTGGTTTACCAATTCCGCAATGCCCCATTCAATTGACCACAACGTTGTCTCAATAGCTGTTCATGAAAAGTTATTTAGTACTTTAAAGTCGTCGCAGAGTTTCAAGTTTGGGAAAGTAAAAATCTCAAGAGTGTCATCTGATCTTTTTTCAATCATGCTTTGATGTTCTACTCCTTTCATCAAATTTCATTTCAGGCAAAAGGAAATCATATTGTGGGCATAAAGATGAGCAGAATTCTTTATAGATTTGTAAAGCACTCCTAGTAAAGTAGTGATTCCAGTCCAAGGTTGCACGGCATGAATCAAAGTAATTATTGAAGAAGGTAGGTTACACTAACTAACAACAAAGTACGTTAAATAAAGGTATTTAGAGAAGTTAAACGTTGAATACATTCTTTAATTAAAAATGTTCTATAATTTGGAATGAATTAAAAAAATAAAACGAGACTACCAAAGTGAGACAGACAGAGAAGCATAACTCTGAAATGAATGTTCGCCTTTTACTTCTGACTAAGAAACCTTTTTTTTTTTTTTTCAGAAATGGTGAATGTTGGCATAAAAATGTGGCAGGATTGCTTCCCTTTCATAACTCAATGATTTTTGATTGAGTTTTTCGATAAATGAACTCTGCGAAGACACTTCAAAAGCCGGCAACTTTTGAAGTGCTCCGCAGCACTTAACTACTAGACCCCCCAAACCCCCCCAAGCGATGTGGGAATTGAAGTGCTCCGCAGCACTTAACTACTAGACCCCCCAAACCCCCCCAAGCGATGTGGGAACTTAATTGCCGGCTTTTGAAGTGTCTTCGCAGAGTTCATTTATCGAAAAACTCAATCAAAAATCATTGAGTTATGAAAGGGAAAAACCTATCTCGGGGAGTCTGGGGGGTCTTTACTTCTTAGCAGCAGGGCACCCTGTGGGGTTAAGTTCCCACATCGCTTGGCAGGATTGCTTCATGTACATGATCTTTATCCACTACTACATTCTTTTACAGGCGGAAACACTAAAAAGGTATACCAAACCTTAGTTACTTATCCAGCAATTCGTCAACTCCAGCCGAAAAGGTTTAAATAAAAAGTGGTCCATAATCATTGGATTTCATTTACTTGCACGTTTGGTGGTTGGTGGCTGAGCAGGATACTTCTATTTGTGCGCTACTGCTAATACTTCCTCCGTCCCACTTTGATAGTTCTATTTCTTTTTTCACACAGTTTAAGAAAAAGTAGTTAATTTTATTGGAAAAGTAAATTTAGATTGTTATTTTCTAAAATATCCTCACATTAAATATGATACAACTTTATGAGAACTTGAATTGATGTAAAAAAAAGAATCAACTCTCATTAAATGAGGTAGGTTTATAATAACAACTACTTACATTGAATAAGAGTATTTTAGAAAAATTAAAATACAACTACATTCTTCAATTGAAAAGTTGACTACAATTTGGGACAGATGAAAAAGGAATACAGGACTATCAAAGTGGGACGGAGGGAGTATAAACTAATGGCCATCTAATCTAAGATGAAAGGGCGCTTATCCAAAGAAAATAGTTCATAAAAAGATCCAAACTGGGGCTGGGTAACATCGATGAAAAAGCCAATGAAGTGAGAAGTTAACCTACCGGCAACATTGATGTTTTCCACAATGTAAAGGACATTGTCCTCATTAATCTCTCCCTTCTGCTGTGCTTCAAGAATATGATCAATGGCACATTTTAGGCTGTTGCTGTCCATGCTTGTTGTGCTTGCAAGCTTCCTGCAACCCAAAAATACAAAGTAAGAAGCCAAGCTATTCAGACTATGACTATTCATTTGATTCCAGTTTGTGCTGCAAAACAAGGCAGAACGAAAAAAAATGGAAAACTAATAATCATACTTCATTTCTGTTTGTTGAAAAAATAATAATACAAATCATTCCTAAGATGCTTTCACAGGTCAGAATCCAGAAACTCCTAAACTTTTCTTTATTTATTAGCACATCTCCAGAAAAGGGTTTTCCCTAAATACTGCATCAATCATATATATACTCTATCCAAAAAATAATCTACAGTAATTATTTCAAATAATAAAATAATATATCCTTAGTTAATCTAGGAGACTTTTAAAAAAAAAAGTGCTACTTATGTTAATCGAACTACATTAGATCAATGGAGTTTCAGATAAGTAATGTATGAAGAGAAAAGTTCAGAAACTAAAACTTACTTCCTTTCGTCAACGAAGTGATCCTTGAACAGCTGCAGTCTCCTCTCCTTAACCTCCTTACAGATCTTCAAGTAACCCCTCAAGAAAGGCCTCAAGATGGGAATGAAATCACCGTAATTATATTCGAAGCTCTGAGCCAGCCTACTCCTCTCTCCGTTCAAAGCCTTAAGCTTGTTAAACAGAGGATCATCCTCGCTCTCAAATCGGTAATCAAACATGATTCGGTACATATTATTGTACATCATGAGCTGCAACCTCCTCCTCAAGACAATCCCATTGGTGGAGGATTCAGGGTTCTTCTTAACATCCTCCACGACACGGGCAACCTCTGCCTCCCAACCGTGTCTATACTGCTGAACAACTTTGTTAGTGAAAAATGGGACAGTCATAATCCTTCTCATCTTCCTCCAATGCTCGCCGTAGACGGTGAAGACCATATCCTGGCCTTTGCCGGTGAATATATCAAACACCACATTTCTGGTGCGGGAGCCGAACTCCACCCCCTGGGTGTGCAAGACATCTTTGGCAAGTTCAGGGGATGATACCACCACAAGATTGCGCTGGCCCATTCTCAGAAGGAAGATTTCTCCAAATTTCTTGGCGTAGTCAGTGAGGTTGCGGTGGTTCAAATCATCACCAACTTGTAACCAGTTTCCGAAAATGGGAACTGGGATTGGGCCTGGAGGCAGCTTGAATTTCTTGCCCCGTAATTTAGAAACAACGATGGCAACTATGATGGCTGCAAACAGTCCCAAAAGGGTCTTCTCTAGCAGGAGAAGATCCATGACGGTGTGGAGGGCGCGTTTGTGTTGGAATCAACTGAGAGTGGGAGGTTTGGTTTGGTTTGGTTGAGTGGGTTGGGTGATGGAGTGGAATCGGTGCCGGAGTGACTATAATTTATAGCAGGGGGGGCAGTTGTCTAATTGTCTTTTTTTTTTTGTGGTTTCTTTTTTCAATAAGGACAAGTGTTACAATTAGTTTGCCAAAATAATTACGCAAAGTGTAAGGCCTCAAATGTTCATGCCATAAATGCGGAAACGTGGCAGAATCAGACCGAATTGACGCGCAACGGATCTTCTGTACCATATCCTGTCCCACTCCTTAGAATCTCGTCAAGTGTCCCTTAATAAACTAAACCCTCAAACAACCCAATTCGGACCATATTAAGTTAATTAATCGATTAACCGGACAAAGAAACTCAATCTCTTTAACCAATATAACCAAAATCAAGAAAAATAAGAAAACAATCTGAAATTTACTGTTGTTTCAAGTGGGAAAAAACCCTAAAATCGATTCAATCTCTGTCCTCTCTTTCTCATCTTCGCCATTCAAACAGACAACTTCACGGATAATTCAGCGTCATGAATCAGCTTTGACGAAATATTCACGGATATGGTCCGAGATGCCAAAAAGGGTTTGCATGAAGATGCATTGGCATTGCACATGAGAAATAACTATTTTACGAAGATGAGATAAAGCTTCGAAGCTCTTCCTTCGAAGATGAGAAACAACTTATTTCTTAAAAACCTTGGTGGGTTTTTTCGAAGCTTCGGGTGTGATACAGAAGATCCGTTGCGGGGCTCGCAAGCCTTTAGCAAGGAAGGAAAAAGGACCATTGCCGCCAATATAGGCCTTGTTTGTCAGACAAGTTTTTTGCCAAATTTATCTGCTATAAATTTTTTAAAAATTTTAACTACAGTAATCTCAAAAAATATTTCAAAGTTTTTAAACTATACACTTTAAAATATTTAAAAAAATGCACTTCAAATATTTTTTAAAAAACCTTCTATAATCAGTTACAGTAAAAATTTAAATAAATATTTAAAAAACTCACTTGTCAAACGGGGCCATAAGTCGAGATAAGGACCGACTGCTTCCTTGTAAAGGGTTGTGCATTCGAATCTTGTTGTCGGTGTAAGCATTTTGTTGATGAATGAATTCTAAAAACTCCTATAAGTGACTTTAGTTTCAAAGGCATGATTTGACTCATAATGATAACAGGAGTCGAACTCGCTTGAATTTTTTCCTACCAAGTAATGCACTGTCTAATTGTCTACAAAAAGCTTTTTCAACAACAAATAAATGAGCAAGTGATGCTTTTTTTTTTTTTTTTTTTTTTGCAACTTCACCATTTTGTATGAATGACAAGGAAGCACTTAAAATCAAATTTTGAGTTATTGTATCGTTTGACATAATTCTAAGACATAACTTTTATCTAACTAGGTACACATCATTGTGGGAAAAATTATTTCATCATCATATGTAACACGTCCTAAATAAGTACTGCCCTACTATTTGTATAAGGTTTCTGTTGAACCAAAGCAGGTTAATCCTACGTCCCTACCACTTTGGACATCCACTCATCAGGAATTGAATACCCGTAACGTTTAACTCACAATCTACCGATAGTTTCCCTGCTATTTTACCGCAGGCATGTACAATCGCATAGCATTTGATAGCATAAAAAGGATGTGTCAGACATATCTTCACGTGGGAATAAATTTCGTTGTTTAAACATTAGATATAAGTGTACGACTATGTCTAACAAGTTTATTGTACACTCTTCGTAATTTGATATAAACTCACCTAAGTTTGGTGTATTTGAAGTACGATCAAGTAATTTTTGTTGTATGTTATAAAATATAATAAAATAATGGATAAAATACCAAAAACCCTTCTGTGATTTATCAAATGTACACTTTACCTCCATATGGTTTTGAAACCTAAAATTTAACTCCCTATCATTTCAACTAAAGTGAAATCTGACAGAAAACATCTACAATAACGGTATTTGAGTGCCACGCGCTTCTACTGAGAGTTGTGGTTGTGATAATATTTTCACTTGCCAAAGATACCCCCGTGCGTTTCCAAGTCATAGGGAGGTAAAGTGTACATTTGGCAAACTATAGGGAGATTTTTGGTATTTTACCCATTCTCAAGTGCATGAAACATTCTTCCGAAGAATTGACTTATAGAGGGGCAATTTTGGCATTTTTTGTTCAAACGTTAATTTAGATGTTTTCTGTTAGATTTCACTTTAGTTGAAACGGCAGGGAGTTAAATTGTAAGTTTCCAAACCATAGGGAGATAAAGTTTACATTTAGAAAATCACAGGGGAGTTTTTGATATTTTACCCTAAAATAATTTATGTGTATACGTCAAATTATAGAGCAAAATACAATAATCATATAAATTGGACCTAAAACCAATTGTATCTACCCCGAACCTATACATACATACGCACACGGGCTGCAATCTCCTTGTAATCTCAGACCAAAAAAAAAAAAAAGTCACTAAGGACGTGTAATTACGGTGTAAACATGTTTAAAAAATAGTAAATTGTCGCCACAGAAAGACCAATTCTAATGTTTTGAGTCTTGAAATTCCAGAAGCACAAATGCCATGAATCTCCACGTAAGACGGCAGCATTTGTCTAGATCCAAAAGTCAACTGGCAAGAATATGCCGGCCAGGCCATAGTCAAAAGCTTATCCTTTAACCAGAATTAGGTTAGAACTTAAAAAAGTACAACTTGATAAGTTGAAATCCTAGTATTGGTATGGTGGAGGGCCATAAATATAAGGGCAAACTTGATAGGTTGTAATTTATTCATTTATTTTATTATTAATTCCTCCTGTTACCTGACTTGTTGCGGACTTATTTGCTGGATTCTATTCACTTTTAGTATTTGACGTTTATTTCAGGGAGTAGAATATAAATATGATAACAGGTGCCAAATTGACAGAAAAAAGAATTGAGATGACTAAGCTTGTTCCAGGGGTATTTGTGGAAAAGAAGATGTCATGCCCACTTTGGTAATTTCCGGAAAAAAATGACGAACGAAGGGCTTCTTCCTGTGGAGGTGCGCCGTAATTTAAAAAAAAAAGGGGAGGAGCTTGTTTCGGGGATGATCGGCTGTAGCTTAGCTTGAGGAGAATTGTTGACTTTTCTTGGAAGTTTTACTTTTTGGTTTTTGGGACTCCTGCGCATGGCAGGAGAGCTTAGCTCCAATTCTTGACTTTTCCCTGTGAGTTTATTCTAGTCTTGCATTGGCTTGTCTCCACGCATGTCAGGAGCAAGGAATTGAAGCCCACTTTCTTTGACTTTTCCTTATTGTACTTCTGGAGTGAATTTGCTTTACGAATGCTAGGAACAATTAGAAAGCTTCAATTGTTACCCGTGCCTTACATTTGCCTTCTAAGTGCTTGACGAATTGCGGCTCTTGAAATACACACAATGTCCGTGACTTTTGCTGAAATTTCCCACGGGCTTAGTTCATCCAATATGAGCTAATCCCCTCGTTCTAGTCAAGAAACGACGGATGCTTTGGGGCACCTAAAAATTGTGAGATCGATTTAATTTAATCTTTCCCTTTTATTTATTGGTATTCGTGTATTCCCTGATTACTATTCTTATGGTTATTTAATTAATTGATTGTCTTGGATCCGGATAATTAGTTGATTTGGTAATCTATTGTCAATTGGGGTATTAAATCCGTTGGGGTATTAAATCCGTAATTGTTTAATTACCTCAAAATAGTGACAACTGGCACCATTAGATTCGTGTCAGGGGGATACGCGGGCTAATCTAAAATAACCCTGGTAGTGTGTTATTTGGTTAGAATAGGGCTCCTCTAATACGTAAGGCAGTTAGGGAATTAAATTCTAAGGGCGTACCTAGAATTATTTCTCAATTAGAGCAGTGATTAACGGGCGTACCTTGATCACCGACACAGTAAGGAGGAGTTGACTGCCATCGTTTGTTTGGTAGTTATAACCTATTTATTGGTAATAATTGGGATTGCTTTGCATCAATGATCGATTAAGTGAACCATTGCTGAAGTTATTTCTTGGCTAGATCTTTAGTTAATATTTCCTTGATTGTAGTGGATTGCCATTTGACTTTTAATTGCCTACTTTATTTGATTTTTGATTGTTTCCTTATTTTAATTAATTTAGGCCTTTAATTATTGTTATCCTGAGTTCAGTAAATTGTGGTTTAATTTCTAGTTAATTATTTATTTTTACTTCTCCATTTGAATTTATTTAATTATCGTCGTTCCTACAAAATCACCCCCTGTGTTACTTTGGATTTCTTAAGGAACAAATATACCCAGTCTCTGTGGATACGACCCTACTTGCCCTGTCTACAAATTCCTAACCATTTGTGAAAAGGAATAACCATTCCATTCGGGTATATCGGATCAAGCAAATTCTTCGGGAATAGGGTGAATCAAGTAACCCATTGCACACCTAGAGTCCCTGCTCCAGTACTTGGAATTGGGTTTTGGTCATTTTAACTGGCAATTAGGTTTAATTTTATTATTGCACAGGCTGACGACCTGTCAATTTTTGGCGCCGCTGCCGGGGACTGGCATTATTATTTGTTTTCTTTTTAAATTCAATTTTTGTCCTAATTTTCTGGTTTTCTTCTAGTGTATGCCTCGATCTTCTTGCACAGGTGATTTGGTTTTTGACCCTGAGGTAGAGAAGACCGCACGTAGAACGAGAAAGGAAACCAGACAGCTCAGAGAAGAGCACTCTAGTGCTACATCTCAAAGACCCGAGTCAGAAGTTGAACTAACAGATTCGTTTGGTAACACTTCGAGTGACTCTGACCAGGAGGAGTTCACCATGGCTAATGCACAAACATCAAGGGAGTTGGCTGCTCCTGATTTAACTCAGCAGCCCTTGTGCATTACTTTCCCCGCTTTAAATGACAACATTCCATTTGAACTAAAATCTGGTCTGATTCAGCTTTTACCCTCTTTTCATGGTTTACCAGGTGAAGAGCGTATAAACATCTGCAAGAGTCTGATGTCGTTTGCAACAGTATGAAACCCCCGGGAATCACAGAAGAGCAGATAAAAATGAGGGCATTCCCCTTCTCCTTGAAAGATTCTGCGAAGGACTGGCTGTACTACCTGTCACCAGGTAGCATCACCACGTGGGGCCAATTGAAGAAAAAATTTCAGGATAAATATTTTCCTGCGTCCAGGGCTGCGAGTCTAAGGAAAGAAATTTGTGGGATCAAGCAGCATCCCGGGGAGTCACTTTACGAGTATTGGGAACGGTATAAGAGCTTGTTGCGCAGGTCCCCCCATCACCAAATAAGTGAGCAGTTGATCATACATTATTTCTATGAGGGGCTCATTTTTAGAGACAGGAGCATCATTGATGCTGCAAGTGGAGGGGCACTGGTGAACAAAACCCCTCAGGAAGCACGGGAGTTAATAGGGGGGATGGCAGAGAATTCACAGCAATTCAGTACAAGAGAAGATGTCCCAATACGTAAGGTGAATGAGATAGAGACACCCTCTGTGCAGCAGCAGCTAAATGAGTTGACTGCGTTCGTTAGGCAACAGGCTGTGAGAAATGCATCACAAGCCAGGGTATGCGGGATTTGCACTGGTATAGGTCACTCTGCAGACATGTGCCCAATGATTCAGGAAGAAACTGCGGAACAGGTGAACATGGCTGACCACGCGCCCGCGCCAAGGAAACAGTACGACTCTTACTCAAGCACCTACAACCCCGGGTGGAGAGATCATCCCAACCTCAGTTATGGTGGGAATAGGCAATCCAACTTCACGCCAAACAGGCAGTCTAACTTTGTACCAAATAAGCCACCAGGGTACCAGCAGCAATACCAACCCCGACCACCTCCGCCCCCTCAATCTGGTTCATCTACGGATGAGATGCTGAAACAAATGATGACAACCATGGCGCAGAATCAGCAAAGGACGGAGGCAGCTATTATGCAAAATCAGCAAAAGACGGACTCCGAGATGCAGGACATAAGGAATCAGATAGGTCAATTGGCCACCAGAATGAACCGTTTGGAGTCCCAGAACCAAGGGAAGCTGCCATCTCAACCGGAGTTGAATCCGAAGAACGTGAGCGCAATGATCCTAAGGAGTGGGAAAGAAATTCAGGGGCCTGAACCTGTGATTCCCAAGGACAAGGATGAGGAGAAGATCGAAAATGAGCTCGAAAGGGAGGACAGCAATGGTGCAGATCCAAAGGTACTTCCTGACCCAATAATTACAGTTAAAACTAACCCGCCTCCTTTTCCTAGCAGGTTGGAAAAATCAAAGAAACAGGATAAGGAGAAGGAGATTTTGGAGGTTTTTCGCAAGGTTGAGATAAATATCCCCCTCTTAGACGCCATCAAACAAGTACCATAATATGCCAAGTTCCTAAGGGACTTGTGTGTCAACCGAAGGCGATTGAGGGGAGATGAACGGGTCATAGTTGGGGAAAATGTGTCTGCGGTCCTGCAGAGAAAGCTCCCACCAAAGTGCGGGGACCCAGGTATGTTTACTATTCCCTGTAAGATAGGTAATACTGTGATCAGAAGGGCCATGTTGGATCTGGGAGCATCAATAAATGTCATGCCTAAATCTATCTATGCTTCTCTAAATTAGGTCCATTAAAGAAACTGGAATAATCATTCAATTAGCTGACCGAACTAATGCATATCCTGATGGGTTGGTTGAAGATGTGTTGGTAAAAGTTAATGATTTGGTGTTTCCAGCTGATTTTTATGTACTTGATATGGATGATGATCACTCCCCTGATCCCTCACCTCTGTTATTGGGTAGACCTTTTATGAGCACAGCACAGACGAAAATTGATGTTAATAAGGGTATTCTGTCCGTGGAGTTTGATGGGAAAATTGTGCATTTTAATATTTTTGATACTATGAAATATCCCTCAAACTCCAACTTTAGCTCAGTTTTCTCTGTGAGTGCTATTGACCCTGTAGTGCAGGAAGTGTTTGAAACTGATGGCAGGGATAAACTGGAGGTGGCTTTAACCAAGCACCTCGAGTTTGAGACAACTCCTCAGATGGAGTGGAGTGAGGATTTAAAATGCACAATAGGTGCATTACACTCGTTGCAGACCACCACGAAAAGGTATGAAGTCTTACCTATTTTTACTCCCGAGCCTCACCAGAGGGTATTGCCATCTGTGGTGCAGGCACCTGTACTGGAGTTGAAACCTCTACCAGAGCACCTGAAATACGCATATCTAGGTGATAATGAGACACTCCCGGTGATTATCTCATCGGCACTGTCAAAAATCCAGGAGAAGAAACTGATCCGGGTCCTTAGAGAGCATAAAGAGGCGATAGGATGGACAATTGCAGACATTAAGGGAATCAGCCCGACCGTCTGTATGCATCGGATCAGACTAGAAGAGGATGCCAAACCTGTACGGCAGGCTCAAAGGAGGCTCAATCCCCTCATGATGGAAGTTGTAAAGAAAGAGATTCTAAAATTGCTAGATGTGGGGATCATCTTTGCAATATCTGATAGCCCTTGGGTGAGTCCGGTCCAGGTAGTCCCAAAGAAGGCAGGAGTAACGGTAAAAGCCAACCAAACGGGTGAGCTCGTGCCAGTGCGCAAACCCACGGGATGGAGGCAGTGTATAGACTACCGTAGGCTGAACGCAGTCACTAAAAATGACCATTTCCCTCTTCCTTTCATTGACCAAATGGTTGAACGTTTAGCTTGTAGGGCTTATTATTGCTTTTTGGATGGATTTTCAGGATACTTTCAGATAGCAATTGCCCCGGAGGATCAGGAGAAGACAACCTTCACGTGCCCGTTCGGGACCTTTGCCTACAGACGAATGCCATTTGGGTTGTGCAATGCACCTGCGACTTTCCAAAGATGTATGGTAAGCATCTTTTCTGAGTATGTTGAGAAAATAATAGAAGTTTTCATGGATGATTTCAGTGTGTATGGTGATAGCTTTGATACGTGTTTAGATAACCTGAAATTGATCCTGATAAGGTGTATAGAGACTAATCTTGTGCTTAATTGGGAAAAATGTCATTTTATGGTTGAGCACGGGATAGTCCTGGGTCATATTGTATCGTCTAAGGGCATAGAAGTTGACAAGGCTAAAATAGACATTATTTCTGCATTACCTTACCCCGCAAGTGTGCGGGAGGTGCGCTCTTTCTTGGACATGCAGGTTTTTATCGAAGGTTCATCAAGGATTTTTCAAAAATTGGAGCCCCGTTGTTCCAACTCCTACAAAAAGATGTAGCCTTCGAGTTTGATGATAAGTGTGAGAGAGCCTTTAACAAGCTGAAGGAATTGTTGACTTCACCACCAATCATCCAACCCCCCGATTGGAATTTGCCATTTGAGATCATGTGCGATGCCAGTGATCATGCTGTTGGGGCTGTACTGGGGCAAAGAGTAGGAAAGGCGGCTCATGTCATCTATTACGCATCCCGGGCCTTGAATGGAGCCCAATTGAATTATTCCACCACTGAGAAGGAGCTTCTTGCAGTTATTTTTGCTTTGGAAAAATTTAGGTCATACTTGTTAGGTGCTAAAGTGATTGTATTTTCTGATCATGCAGCATTGAGGTACCTGATGACCAAGAAAGAAGCAAAACCGAGGCTCATACAGTGGATACTGCTCCTACAGGAATTTGACTTGGAGATAAGGGACAAAAAAGGCTCAGAGAATCTAGTAGCGGACCATTTGAGTCGCATACTAGTTGAAGAGGATAGCGAACCATTGAAGGATGCATTCCCTGAAGAACACTTATTTTCCTTAAATTCTCAGTTGTCTTGGTATGCGGATTTGGTCAATTATTTGGTAACTGGTGATTTTCCTGCAGGTTGGCCAAAATCGAAGAAGGATAAATTGAAGAGTGACGCCAAGTATTTCATCTGGGACGACCCGTACCTATGGAAAAGATGTGCAGACCAAATAATGAGGAGATGTGTAAGTGAAATGGAATTTCAATCGATTTTAGCTTTTTGTCATACTTTTGCCTGTGGAGGTCATTTTGGACCTAAGAGAACTGCTCATAAGGTTTTAGAAAGTGGATTTTATTGGCTTTCATTGTTTAAGGATGCCTATGTGTTTTGTAAGTCATGTGATCGCTGTCAAAGGGTAGGTAATATAGCCCGTAGAGATCAAATGCCCCAAATCCCGTTGATTTTTGTTGAAATTTTTGATGTCTGGGGTATAGATTTTATGGGGCCTTTTCCTACTTCATTTGGTTTCCTTTATATTTTGCTGGCAGTTGATTATGTGTCTAAATGGGTGGAGGCTAAGGCCACTCGAACTAATGACTCGAAAGTAGTTACAGATTTTATCAGGTCTAATATTTTTGTGCGATTTGGAATGCCTAGAGCTATTGTCAGTGATAGGGGAACGCACTTTTGCAACAAAACCATAGCTGCGTTGTTTCGCAAGTATGGTGTACTCCACAGGGTCTCAACGTCATACCACCCTTAGACCAATGGTCAAGCGGAGGTGTCGAATCGGGAGATTAAGTCCATTTTAGGGAAAATGGTGCGCCCTGATAGGAAAGACTGGAGCCAAAGGTTGGAAGATGCACTCTGGGCCTATCGGACGGCGTACAAGACTCCTATAGGGATGTCACCGTACAGGTTGGTATTTGGGAAGCCGTGTCACCTTCCAGTGGAGTTTGAGCACAAGGCTTTTTGGGCGATAAAGCAATGTAACATGAATCTAGAAGAGGCCGGTGTTCAACGGAAGCTAGATTTGCAAGAATTGGAGGAGATCCGGAACGAAGCATACGAAAACGCCTTGATTTATAAGGAGAAAAGCCGGGCATTTCATGACCAACAAATTTCAAGAAAAACATTTGAAGTTGGTCAGAAGGTCCTCCTATACCAATCAAGGCTTAAGCTATTCCCAGGTAAGCTACGTTCCCGTTGGATTTGACCTTTCATTGTTACTCACGTTTTCCCATATGGTGCAGTTGAGATCCGAAGTACTAAGACAGACAACAAATTTGTGGTGAATGGACACCGTCTCAAGTATTATTACGAAGGATTTTCAGATAAAGAGGGGGAGACAATAAGGCTAGACGAACCACCGTGTCCTAATCAGTGACAGTTTACCATGTCTAGCCAAAGACATTAAAGAAAGGCGCTCATTGGGAGGCAACCCAATTGTTCCTTTTAGTTGGTTGTTCAATTTCGTGTAGTAGTTTAGAAGTGTTCTCCTGGAATTCGACTGATTTTGGGTTTCAGTTTTCGTTTTTGCTGATTTATAGGTGCCCTTCGGTCGCTCGTGATCAGGAAATTCTGAAACTTCTGGGAGCTCTCCTGCCCTCATGACGTGCCCGCGTGGTGACGTGCAGGGCGCTCGTGATCAGGAAATTCTGAAACTTCTGGGAGCTCTCCTGCCCTCATGACGTGCCCGCGTCACGTTCACGGGAGAGGTAAGGATTTGAAAAAAATATTTTATTATAACTATTACTATTGTTATTATTTTTCTTATTATTATTATGCCTTTCATTAAAAGAAGAAGACAGATTATTGAAAAAAAAATTTCAAAAAAATAAAATAAAATAAAATAAAATAAAGAAGCTGAAAATTTTTCCTCCTAACCGTAGCAATTAGAGAAAAAAAAAACTTTCTTTTCCTTTTTTTCTTTTCTCTCTTTCTTTTTTCTTCTCTTTCTTTTCTTTCTCCCCTGGTCCCCTGCTCTCTGCGCACGCCACAGCCGCCGCACGCTGACCAGCCCAAGTCCGCCGCCATCGGTGCTGGAGTCGCACGCCAAGCCGCCCGCCATCGCCGCGCGCGCGCCTCTGTCCGCCACTCCTCAATCCCAGCGCCGCCTCTGCGCACGCCGACCGAGAGCAGCGCAGCCACACCAGCAGATCTGCCTCGCGCCGCCGCCATTCGCGCCGCCACAGATCCCCCTTCCTCTCCTCCGCGCGCATCCCGGCTGTCGCCCGCGGCTCGCAGCGGCCCACGCTCGCGCAGCTTCCAACCACGCTGCAACCAACGCCGAACGGCCCGCCAGCTAGCCTGTCGCAGAGCCACTCGGTCACCGCGTCCTCCGCTGTTTCCCTCTACACTTTACCCCCCTGTGGTTTAGCGTTTTTTCACATAACCCCCATGTGGTTTCAAAAGCTATACATAACCCCCTCATGGTTTGGATTAAAGTGTCAAAGTAACGGAAATGGTCACTCGTAACGGCTCACTAAAATGTCAAAAATACCCTTATGTAAGGTTGAAATTTATGTATTAACCAAGGGGGTTGTGTATATTTTGAAAAGTATAAGGGGTTATATGGTAAAGTATTAAACCATAAGGGGGTTATATGGTAATTAAAATCATAGGGTTAATGTGTCATGATTTATAAGGGTAATTTCGACATTTTTAGAAGTTCCGTTACGAGTACTATTTCTGTTATTTGACACTTTAATCCAAACCATGAGGGGGTTATGTATAGCTTTTGAAACCACAAGGGGGTTATGTGAAAAATGCTAAACCACAGGGGGTAAGTGGAATTTACCCTAAATATAATACGTATTGAAACAGAATTTAAAAGCTAATCAAACGTCTCTCCTCCTCTTGCATTAAGTGGATACCGGCCTCCACCACAGCAGAGTTGAAACCTACACACTTCCACATCACAAAACTCTAATTCTGACATTGGCATCAACTGTTATTTCTAATTGTCTACGTTTGTATCAAAACAAAGCGGAACTCGACTGATCGCAAGGAACTAAAACCAAAAATTTGCTAGAGCTGTTCTTTGCTTTAATCATCAAACTTACTTTAGGACTAGCATCATATACAACGATAATCTAAAAGCACAAAGAGATTAATACGCCAGTCCAGCCTACAAAGCATTCTCAGACATGCGAGAATCTAAAATTAAACTACAAATAGGAGAGGCAAGATTCATGCATAAAGAATAGCCAAACAATCAATTACCCCCCAATTCCCTGCAGAGAAAGATCTAAACCAAGAAATAAGAAAAGTTAAGAACAATTACCCCCCGATATGCACCAAAAGAGATAAACCCCTCCCCACACCACACATCAACCGATTGAATACCTTAATAGTTTATTAATAACATTGGCAACATAGCAGAATTAGAGACAAAACATCAGCCGGTATCTAAACTTGGTCATTGCATTGAATGCAAGACTGCACTAAAAAGAAAAGAAGAAAAAAAATGACAACGAAAAAAAGAATAAATCTCAAAAACTAAAAAAAAAAGGAAAAGCGTCTGTAGAAAAACTAAAAAATATAAAAAGAGCTACACTAACAACGATCCCCCCTACACAACACAACATTCCCTCAAATATGAGAGAATAAATATTTAAGTAGACGAGACGAAAGCACGAACTCTTCCCGAGAGATGCCGTGAAAAAAGCGCGTATCGAGCGGAAGAACATAGAGGAGGCGTACCTACCGTGCATTAGAGTCTGGCGCAAACTTCTGACGAGCCATGGATGGACGTTTCTAGGTGTCACACCGAGCGCTAAATGACATAGACTCAAGCCATTGGGTATCAGTAGAAGATCAACCACTGCCACTTGACACAAGGAGACAACAATGGCCCAACAAAAGACTAATGGAGAACAGGAAATCAAGCCATAAAGATGAGAATAAAGGCACCCCGAATAAGAAAAATGCGACAATTCAATACCACACCCAGAGTCCAACAATATAACAACCCACCACTTATAGCAAATGCAATCATAAGACTTATGGACGCCAACAAGTACGTACGTCAAATATGACGGAGAATTAAGGGTGAGCACAAAGGACTGCAGACACCACATTAGCTACCAAACCACCCGCCAAGCAAGTCAATCTAAAGGCGAAGGCCGCATTCAACCATAGCAACAGAGCCGCTGCACAACCGCACAATCCGATAGATGCCGATCGCCACAGAAGCAGACCCGCTCAACAAGAGCAGAGCCGAGAAAGTACCAAAGCCCGACGAAGACAAGTAAGCCCAGAGATACAGCACGAGAGCGCGCAAGGAGCGAGAGAGAGAGAGCACCCAGAATCGCGCCACCGAGAGACAGAAACTGTGCTAGTGTTCGTAATAGACTTCAACAATCTTTCAAGCAATTATGCACCACAATCGAACCGCAATATCCGAGAACGAACTGTCCACAATTGAACAGTCAATTGACCCGAGACAGCAAAGCACTCAACCCTGCTAACAATTAGCAAATTGACACCCAAGAATTGACAACCTCCAGCAACAACGAGTATCAAGTTGGAGCAGTAAACAAGATCAACACAAATGCCCAGTAAGTCGATGTTAGGCAAACCAATAACAAGGAATACACGAGACCAATATTCATATGTTAACCACCACCAGAACCAGTAACCCTGGTGCAGCATAAGGAAAAGTTGAAATAAATGGCCAAACAAGACAATGTGACTATACCGCCAAACCACGACCACTTCAGAACACCGAATGACAGACGATCCACACGGAGACCAAATTGAACAAAGTCAGCTCCCAAATTACCACCCAACACATGCCAAACAAATATAAGGAACAAGTCACTCCACAATCTTTTATCCACCGAGATCAATAGAAATCTCAAGTAGAGTTCAAAAAGCCATAATAAATTCTCTAAGCATATCAAATACAATGACCAGAGATGCAACCCCACCGAAGATGGGGTAGCAAATAAATTGATTCACCTCTCCAAAAATCATCCACAACCTGTCCAAAATGGACGCTCAATTAGCTACAACTCAACACAAGCCCAAAAATGAATTGGAATAGAACCCTACGGGCCATTGAATCGAAACCAATCACATTGGCACTAAGTATATAGTAACTGCTGGATTGAACAAATCAAATCAGCAACTCGCCACACCTACAAGCCAGGTCAGATCGCCCCGAAACCTTACCTACCTAAATCAACGAGCATGGGCATCAAGAGATTCACAAAGATAGATCTTAGTAGGAGGACGTCGAAAACCAAAATGGCAAACATAGAACCGCAAATTCTGTGCCCAATTCAATATCTAGAGAAGAGTCTTATTCCAGGAAATATGGACAAGTGAGTTCCACCAATGGTAGAAAAGTTGAGCCAATAAAGATGGGCAATAAAACAAGTCACCCACAGGTAACGAGCGTCCGCTCAATAATACCACGACGACAGCCAAGCAAGATGCTCCATGGAGGTGTGTGGATAGCAGTGGAAAGGCAGGTGGAAGGAGCTGTGTGGCCGGAGCTCGTGAACGAGGTGGAGAGAAGAGCAGGAAGAAGGAGGTGGCGCGGTATGCAAGGAAGTCAGCGGTGAGGCGAAAAGCTTCGTTGCGCGAGCAGCAGCGCCGAGAGTGGTGGCGTTCTAGTCGGCCGACGAAACGGAGGAGAGAACTGATGGTATGATGCGAAGTAGCCGCTGTACGGGAGCATAAGGAGAGCTCAGTGCGCGCTGGTGGTACGGCGAAGATGGTGGGCGGGAGATCCGCAGGAGTGAAGCTCGCCGCTACGTGTATGGTGCAGATCGTGCTTCGTGGTGGCGATGATGTGCAGGCACCGCACAAGAAATGGAAATAGAATAGAAAACGGTAAAGTCATGAGTGAGCGGGAAAAGGAAACGCAAATTTTTTACAAGAAATTGAAAATAGGAAAGAAGAAAAGACGAAAAACTGGAAAAAACTAAGAAAATAAAAAAAAAGAAAAAAAAAGAAAGAAAAAGAAGAAAAGAAGAAAAGGGAAAATTTTTTTTTTCGAAGTTACTAGACTGTAGCTCCTAACGTAAATCGATCCCAAATTGCGACCAATACTTTTAAAAAAAAATTTAAATTACTGACTTTATTTTTTTTGTAATATCACCCCAATTAAAAAAATTTTTTTCTTTTTAAATTTGCGGAACCAACAGCTGCGAGGTGAAAATATTCCCTTTTATGTCCTTTTTTTTTTTGTGAATTTTGGAAAACTAATAACTCCACGC